>OY987209.1:18764186-19226686 GCA_963920795.1 Eutolmus rufibarbis | reverse complement strand
AAGATGTAAAAATCAGCGATATATTTCGGATTTTTTGCTATTTCCCTTTAAGGTAATTAGAAACAGGTTAATTAATGCAAAAGAGACTGCTCTAGAAGGCGTATTTTAGAAAATCAATTTTTTAATTTTTTAATAAAAACTGTTTACTAAGAAAATTACCAAAAGATGTAAAAATCAGCGATTTATTTCGGATTTTTTGCTATTTCCCTTTAAGGTAATTAGAAACAGGTTAATTAATGCAAAAGAGACTGCTCTAGAAGGCGTATTTTAGAAAATCAATTTTTTAATTTTTTAATAAAAACTGCTTACTAAGAAAATTACCAAAAGATGTAAAAATCAGTGATTTATTTCGGATTTTTTGCTATTTCCCTTTAAGGTAATTAGAAACAGGTTAATTAATGCAAAAGAGACTGCTCTAGAAGGCGTATTTTAGAAAATCAATTTTTTAATTTTTTAATAAAAACTGCTTACTAAGAAAATTACCAAAAGATGTAAAAATCAGCGATTTATTTCGGATTTTTTGCTATTTCCCTTTAAGGTAATTAGAAACAGGTTAATTAATGCAAAAGAGACTGCTCTAGAAGGCGTATTTTAGAAAATCAATTTTTTAATTTTTTAATAAAAACTGCTTACTAAGAAAATTACCAAAAGATGTAAAAATCAGAAATTTATTTCGGATTTTTTGCTATTTCCCTTTAAGGTAATTAGAAACAGGTTAATTAATGCAAAAGAGACTGCTCTAGAAGGCGTATTTTAGAAAATCAATTTTTTAATTTTTTAATAAAAACTGTTTACTAAGAAAATTACCAAAAGATGTAAAAATCAGCGATTTATTTCGGATTTTTTGCTATTTCCCTTTAAGGTAATTAGAAACAGGTTAATTAATGCAAAAGAGACTGCTCTAGAAGGCGTATTTTAGAAAATCAATTTTTTAATTTTTTAATAAAAACTACTTACTAAGAAAATTACCAAAAGATGTAAAAATCAGCGATTTATTTCGGAATTTTTGCTATTTCCCTTTAAGGTAATTAGAAACAGGTTAATTAATGCAAAAGAGACTGCTCTAGAAGGCGTATTTTAGAAAATCAATTTTTTAATTTTTTAATAAAAACTGCTTACTAAGAAAATTACCAAAAGATGTAAAAATCAGCGATTTATTTCGGATTTTTTGCTATTTCCCTTTAAGGTAATTAGAAACAGGTTAATTAATGCAAAAGAGACTGCTCTAGAAGGCGTATTTTAGAAAATCAATTTTTTAATTTTTTGATAAAAACTGCTTACTAAGAAAATTACCAAAAGATGTAAAAATCAGCGATTTATTTCGGATTTTTTGCTATTTTCCTTTAAGGTAATTAGAAACAGGTTAATTAATGCAAAAGAGACTGCTCTAGAAGGCGTATTTTAGAAAATCAATTTTTTAATTTTTTAATAAAAACTGCTTACTAAGAAAATTACCAAAAGATGTAAAAATCAGTGATTTATTTCGGATTTTTTGCTATTTCCCTTTAAGGTAATTAGAAACAGGTTAATTAATGCAAAAGAGACTGCTCTAGAAGGCGTATTTTAGAAAATCAATTTTTTAATTTTTTAATAAAAACTGCTTACTAAGAAAATTACCAAAAGATGTAAAAATCAGCGATTTATTTCGGATTTTTTGCTATTTCCCTTTAAGGTAATTAGAAACAGGTTAATTAATGCAAAAGAGACTGCTCTAGAAGGCGTATTTTAGAAAATCAATTTTTTAATTTTTTAATAAAAACTGCTTACTAAGAAAATTACCAAAAGATGTAAAAATCAGCGATTTATTTCGGATTTTTTGCTATTTCCCTTTAAGGTAATTAGAAACAGGTTAATTAATGCAAAAGAGACTGCTCTAGAAGGCGTATTTTAGAAAATCAATTTTTTAATTTTTTAATAAAAACTGCTTACTAAGAAAATTACCAAAAGATGTAAAAATCAGAAATTTATTTCGGATTTTTTGCTATTTCCCTTTAAGGTAATTAGAAACAGGTTAATTAATGCAAAAGAGACTGCTCTAGAAGGCGTATTTTAGAAAATCAATTTTTTAATTTTTTGATAAAAACTGCTTACTAAGAAAATTACCAAAAGATGTAAAAATCAGCGATTTATTTCGGATTTTTTGCTATTTCCCTTTAAGGTAATTAGAAACAGGTTAATTAATGCAAAAGAGACTGCTCTAGAAGGCGTATTTTAGAAAATCAATTTTTTAATTTTTTGATAAAAACTGCTTACTAAGAAAATTACCAAAAGATGTAAAAGACAGCGATTTATTTCGGATTTTTTGCTATTTCCCTTTAAGGTAATTAGAAACAGGTTAATTAATGCAAAAGAGACTGCTCTAGAAGGCGTATTTTAGAAAATCAATTTTTTAATTTTTTGATAAAAACTGCTTACTAAGAAAATTACCAAAAGATGTAAAAATCAGTGATTTATTTCGGATTTTTTGCTATTTCCCTTTAAGGTAATTAGAAACAGGTTAATTAATGCAAAAGAGACTGCTCTAGAAGGCGTATTTTAGAAAATCAATTTTTTAATTTTTTAATAAAAACTGCTTACTAAGAAAATTACCAAAAGATGTAAAAATCAGCGATTTATTTCGGATTTTTTGCTATTTCCCTTTAAGGTAATTAGAAACAGGTTAATTAATGCAAAAGAGACTGCTCTAGAAGGCGTATTTTAGAAAATCAACTTTTTAATTTTTTAATAACAACTGCTTACTAAGAGAATTACCAAAAATGGTAAAAATCAGCAATTTATTTCGGATTTTTTGCTATTTCCCTTTAAGGAAGGCGTATTTATTTAATTTATTTTAATTTTATTTAGTTTTTTTTTTAATTTTATTTAATTTATTTTAATTTTATTTATTTTTTTTTTGGCTTTATTTAATTTATTTTAATTTTAATTTATTGATTTTATTTATTTTATTTTTAAAAGGTTAAAAGGGTTTTCTTTTGTTTCTTAGTTCGAATTAAAAATCTAAATCTAATTCGATTGAAATTAGGAATCACTTTGACGACATAATTATTCTTGTTTCAATTAAAAGTAAATATCTGTGAATTGCGAAAGCTTATAGCACTAAAACCTTATATTTCTTTAGATTAATAGAATTCAATTGCAATTAAAATGCAATTTCAAAATTAATATTCAATAATCTTTATGACTAATTATTTCTTTACGCCATCAGATAAATTGCGGGCACACTCCCACCGCCGCGAGTTCTAATAAATTAAAATGCTGATGAAAAGGAAGAATTAAATCATTCTTCAAGTGTTAATTTGCATTTACAAAGACCCTTAAACCCAAACCAAGACTATATAATTTCTCCTTAATGGAAGGATTTAACTTTTATCTTTTGCACCCGATTACTACAAATTAGCCGCAATGAGAGTAAATTGTGTGAACAAAGTTCACTTACCCTTAAAATGCTATTTCCAAATTACCCGCACACAATGGCCGAGAAGCACCCGCAGGATGAATGACCGCCAGAATCCCGAAATGTGGATAACTTCTTGCACTTAGTCATGGTTAATATAATGAAATTTTCGTCAGAAGTGATTTATCTTGTTCATCCTTTATATCTAGTGGTAGTGTGGCTTTTCCTTGTCGGGCATTTAAGATCTGATGAAATTCAACTCTGCCATCGTTTTTCGCTTTTGATTGATTTCTCAAAGCTATGTCTTCCCGAATCAAAGAGGGACCATCCGATGAGGATGGGAACGGCATCTAAAAGGGAAAAATAACTTTTTTTTATCATCACAAAAATTGTTCTTTTGGGAAATGGGAGAGTAAAGAAAGAAAATTTTCAAATTCAAGGAGTAATAAACATTTCTTTTTCAAAGGTCCATGTGGGACGTCACGTTCGGGTTTGAAATTTTTATGAAGTTGAACATTTTTCAGTTGGAAAAGGAGTTGGCTGAGAGATGTTAGCATGCAGGCCAACAAACTTTTTTACCCGGATTATATCCAGGGAGACAAGTTGCTCCAAATTTACTATTTTGTGATTCGGAGCTTACCGTTTTGCTTTTCTAAACCGCACATTTTTCTAATGGATGTTAACAAATCGACTATCTTAGATGCCCATCTTTCCACTTCGACCTCTTGAGAATGAGTTTCTCCACATTTCAAGGCTCTACCGCATATATGTAAAAAAAACAAGGCGCCAAAAACATATAAAGTATCACACGTTAAGAGCTCCTTAAAACCACACTTTCTTCCCATTTCCGGGCGAATATAAGGAACATTTTCCCTTTAAAATAAAAAAATAATCAAAGGTAGCAGCTTTATTGAAATCGGGCCAAGTGTCCGTGAACAATAAAAGTTCATGAAACGGAAAGTTGCCTGCTACGCCGCGTATGTAGGGTCGTTGGTGAGGCATAGGAGCAACCCTTGAATGGAACCTTTCCCTGTTCGTTCCTATTAAGCTCAGACGGCTCTCAGGGTGACACGTAATTTAAAAGGTGCACGTCTGTTCGCTTTACGATAATTTACGGAAGGGTTAAAGAATAACAGTTAAATATCTCGTCCTTAAAGGGGATGTTTGCATAGCAACACAGCGAGGGATAGATGTCAACTATAGATTAAAGAAATTAAGGTAAATTAATGTCACGAAAGGCTGCGTTGAATTCTTCAAGGGTTAGTTTTACTTAATGAGGAATTATCTAGGTGAATCTGTCTTTGGATACGACCCGCATTTTGATCTTCTCGCACACATTTGAGATGATGTAATCGAAGCAGACATGGATGAACTTCAGTAGGCTTCAAGTATACTTAATCTTCTTTATCGGGCAGGAAAATAAAAAAGTTTGTAAAATGATACTACAACAGAAATTGTAGATAAAATGATTATTTTCTTTCAATAAACAGAACTATAATAATTTTATCCTGCCTCCTTGTCGCGGGAAAATTTACGTAAATTCTATAATAGAAATCACTTTAATTTTTTTAAAAACATAAACTAAATAAAATCTTAAATAAGAAATCTATGTAAGCGCTTTATCGAAACCTCCAAAATAAGAAATATTAGCAAAATTATTAAGGCACTCTAAGAACAAATATGTAAAAGCGTAATATTTTCGGTTGAATAATTTTTACTCCTAAGAAAAAACTTCGCAGACAGACAGTAAATTGTCTTAGCTACAGATTTAGTTTGAAATGTTCTTGCTGAAAAGTTCTCCATTCTTGAAATTTTTGAGCGATCGCCTATACCTATGCAAACATCTCCGATTCTAATCACTGTATCTATTTCTTTGAATTCTTGTTTGTTCATTTTATATTATTTTAATAAACTAAACTAAAGTAAAATACTTGATATATGATTGCATAATCTTTTAAATACTTTTACAAAAATTCATCCAGAACAAAGCATTTCCTTCAAAGAAGCTTTATAAACCCTTTTTTAACCGACGAAAAAAACGGAGGAGGTTATCAATTCAATGCGTATATATTTTTTTTTTTTTTTTTTTTTTTTTTTTTTTATGTATGACCACGCATAACTTTTTACAGAGTAGTCCGATTTTGATAATTCTTTTTTTATTGGATAGAATATACCTCGAAGTTGGTCCCATATAAATTTGGAAAAAAAGTCCTACCTTAAAGGTGGGAAAATAGGGGTGATTTATTGTTCACTCACAGATTTTAATGCTGAGTTGTGTATTACAATTAATTTAAAAAAAAAAAACCTCACGATGAATGAGCTTTAGACCTGTCAATCTCTTATGTGTAGACCTCTCAGTCTCTGTATTATAGCCACAAAAAATTATAAAATAAAAACTTTTTAACAAAAAAATTAAACCGTCGAAAAAACTGAAAAGCAAAAAATAATAAACCTTTTTTATTTAACCTTAATAACTAAGTTCTTAAACTAATGTAAGTGCATATACCTAAGTAATTTTGAGTCGGCGCCAAACAAGCACATTAATTAATAATTACGTAAAGCGTGATGCGCGGCGGCGACGCGGCCGGAAAATGCCGAGCGTTCGCGAAGTTAATGTCAGCGAGACAGCAACCCGACGATGTTTGGCGCCGACTCAAAATTACTTAGGTATATGTACTTACATTAGTTTAAGAACTTAGTTATTAAGGTTAAATAGAAAAGGTTTATTATTTTTTGCTTTTCAGTTTTTTCGGCGGTTTAATTTTTTTGTTAAAAAGTTTTTATTTTTTGATATAATGTACGAGTATGTATTATATATGTATTATATGTACAGTACCCCGCCATTAAATTATGCCCGACTAGAAAATTTAAAGAAAGTGAATTTCTCTTCTAAATAACACAAAAATTGGATATTTTGTATAATTTTAATTTCATAATATATATATTCTTACACTCTACAAAAAGAAATATTTAAAATTCTAATATTTAGTGCTTCCTCCCTTAGCCTTTATTACGGCGAGAATCTTGAGAGGTATGCTCTCAATACATTTTTTTATCATATCCTTCATTCCGTCATCATTTTTCCACACTTCTTTAATATTTTTCTTCAATTCGTTGATTATGTTATATGTGTTATATGTATTTCTTCTACTATACACTTTTGATTTTAAGTAGGCCCAACAATTCTCTATTGGATTGCAATCCGGAGAATTGCCAGGCCAAGGCAAAACTTCCAATTCCAGGGAGTTAAGGCAATCCATGCTTGCTCTCGAAGTCTGGCATGGAGCACCATGTTGCATGAAAATGTATTCCTCCTTGGGATGTTGAAGAGTTTCCAAATATGGCAGAAGGACTTTCCTCAGAACGTTCGTATATTGATTGGAGCGCATTGTTCCCTCAACGAAATAAATTGGGCCTGGTCGCTCAGCTGCGGCATTCGTCACTAAAGATGACGTTGTAAAAAACTAGATTTTACAGAAACTTAAATTTTCAACAGGTTATTTTTTAGCATAATAAATGAAACGAAATTTAATAAGTAAAAGGATTTACCGTATTCCAATAGTCACTGCTATTTCTTCTGAGCAATTGTGCCCAATATAGTCTTTTTTGGCGCATAATTTTGGTTAATTTTGGCTTTTTTGCTGGCCGTCTACAAGAAAGATTGTTTTCTTTGAATTGTCGTTCCAAAGTTCTCAGCGATATTCTGACGCCATTGTTATTCAGATCCTTTAAAATTTCTCCAGCTGGTTTCTTACGCTCCAGCAAAGCTTTCTGTAGGATTCTCCTATCCGTTCTCATTGTTGTCTTCCTTGGTCTACGACAATTTGCTCGTTTGTTCCCAGTGACCACTGCGAATTCAGTTGAATTACGCATGGTTTTGGTAATGTTCGCCACGGATAGCTCCGAAATTCCCACAATATCGGCAATTTAGATATAGCTTGAATGCTCTTCCTTCAATAAAGCAACAACTTGTGATTTCCCTTCTGATGAAATATCGCGTTTTTAGCCCATTTTGTCTAAAATATACACATTAATATGTTAATATTATTAAAATTAATTTCACTTTAAGATATTCAAAAACGTTTACTAATACTTACTTTTTAGTATATTCACTTACAGTTTCTAATTTTTTTCAACACACTTTCAGTACTTATCACTCAAATAACTATCCCAAACAAGTATCAAATTGAACTGATAAGTAATTATCTTTTGCACTTATTTATAAATACTGTTAACAACAACTGTAAATTAGGATTTTCCAGTGAAGAGTGCAGGGTAAATTCATAATTAGTCCTTTTTCCAGGTCAAAAGCAATAAAGGAGTTCTCAGTACTCATTAAATGACAATAATTTTGCATAAACGCCATCGGTCATAATTTCATGGCGAGATACTGTATATTAAAAGAAGACAATAACTGAAAAGGTAATATGTAAAATAAATCATAAAAAGTATATAACTTTATAATTTGCTCGGTACCACTCGCACTTGACCGATATATTTTCTTTAATTCTTTATGAGCATAAATAATTCCGAATGTTTTGGGCAAAGTTCATTAAAATAAATCTTTTGAGATGAGAGAATATTTTTTTAAAAGTGTGAAATTAAATAAGCAATACTGTGATGTATGTACATAATTTAAAGAGTAGACATTTTTTAAATCACGATTTGTAGTCTAAAATTGTAGTAACTTTGTTCTAAGAATTAAGACATACTTCATATTGACATACTATTCTATAATCTAAGTTATATAAATTTACTATTATATGGTCTGAAAGTAGTACTTTAAAATATTAATAAAAAAGTACTGGATTCGCGGTTTCTTAGGCATTTATGAGTTAATTTTAAAAATGTTGAGATCGTTATATGAAATGGTAATGTGGTTCAAATAAAACATTGAACCTTAAACTATTTTCATAAAATACGAAATGGTTTGAAATTTTATTTTAAATGAATTTTATATCAAAAGATAGATTTTAATTTTTTGATCTAATTTTTTCAAAAACCGTAAATTTTGGAACATTTTCGTTTTCAGTTTTGCAATTTACGGAACAAATGCTATCAAAATAACCTATAAAATCAATTATTATGTAACAAACACCTGTTGACCAAGTTTTAATATATGTATACATATTTGTATGCATATTAGTGTAAGGATGAGATTGAACATGCCTTCAAGAATAATGCAAAAGCATTAGCACCAGATGCAAAGATCATGTAATCGTGTGATTATACTTTGTGATACTGCAAGAGTGAGGATGCTCTGGATAGAATTAAAATACGTAAAATGTTTGCAAAATAAATTTTCCCGGCAATGTGCTCAAATAACGAACTTGGCACAGAAATGGTCTCATAAATATTCAAAGGGGAATTGGATAAGAAGAGGTGAGAAATTTAATTAAATCGTAACGAGATGATAATTAACCAAAGCCAGTCACGGAGACCGTTACGAATATGATGGATGAAAGCTAATTTCTATAATTTAATATTAATCCCATTCATGACGATGCAACTTTTTCTATGAGCTAGAAATTAAATTAGTACTCCAAAATAGGAGTGGAATATCCACAGTCTGGCTTGCCAGCTTGAAATTTAACCAAATTCATCATTGAATTAATAAAAACGCGCATAATATCCATTGTACATGTTGCTCGTATTGTTGTTGTCCCAACAAGCATTTGCATAAAAGTATAAAATTCTTTAGAAGGCAAGACACAAGCCCTATTTGGCTAATTAATTAAATTCCAACGTACGTTCGGGATAATCAGTATCTGACATGTGTGACTAAGCGTGTGATAAATTCTTGATGAAAGGGACATGTAAGTACATCGTCCATTTATAGCTATTTTACACCTTCACCCTGGGCACTCTTTCGGACTTTAAGGGAGGTTCAAATTGCGTTTTGCTCCACTGCAGGACCATTAAACTTTTCCTTCCAAATTCATCCAGAAAATGGTGATGCACTCCGGCTTCAGCCTTGGGAGCGACAGCGTTACCTTGCTGACGCCACGAGAGCTTAAAGGTCAAACTAATTTTCATTCTGCATCCTGTTGAAGACTTTTAAAGTGTGTTCTGCCATTTACAGTCCTGGTTGCTTGCATAGGGCATCATTTTCAGTTAGTGACGGTCACCCTGAGCACCCTTTATAGCATTTTTTTGTATGTTATAAAACTGAAAGAGAATGCACCAATTAAACCTACTTCGTAATTTCCACGCTTTATTTATTTTTTTTTTTTTGTTTGTTTGTTGTAAACCCTCGGTATTTGTAAGAGTTCATGCTTTTAACTGATAAAGAGATTTTATTTTTAATTTTAACACAGAACCGAATCTAACGCGTGCCTCTGAGGAAGTACAAAAAATTAGATTATCTTTAAACTGGATTAAGATGGTAAAAATGCCATTAGGAAGAGAAACGAATTTTTTCAGCTCTTCTTGTAATATTCTTTTTTTTTTTCAGTGTCCTGTGCTTCCAAATCATTATGATGAAAATGCTAATTAAAAGTTGGGGAGTGGACCCGATGTGAACTGAATTTTATTAAGCAAAGTGTAATGGAAAATCTCATTTAATATCCATTTAAATTATTAATGGCAATGAGAAACAGCGCTGTAAGTATTCTTCTGAACTTGATTTAAATCGTGATCAAGTTGCAGAAATCGAAGCTGCAAAAATCTCTCTACCATTAATACTTGTAACTTTAAGTACCCTACAGCTAATATTAGGATCATTTATTTAATCGGATTACCGTGAAAATCTAATGCATTTATGGTTTCATTAATTTGGGAATTTCTGGATTATCGCTCTCTCGAGAGCTATTTTAATTGCCCTTAGGTGGTTTAATTTTTTTACGTTCGCCGTTAAAGCAATTGTAAGTGTCATAAAAGTCATAAAATTAGACTACAAGTATATCCCGAGGAAATATATATATAACAAATTTCCCCTAATAATTGATAATACATATGTATAAAGATAATGAGAAAACTTATAAAGAGAAAGTCTAGTATTAAATTGTGTTTTAAATTTATCTCAAGAACCGCATTTTAGAGCACGATAGTTCGAGTATTAAACACCTTAAAATTCGAATCGGCTTTAATTTAATTATTTTTTTACTGAATAAAAATGAACAAATAGCATCAACACGAATTCATAATGTCAATTTTAAATATGTATATATTTTGATACGAATGCGAAATATCTAAGTTTACGGAATTTTTTTACTTAAAACTTCAACTAAAACTTCTATGTTACGACAATGCACACCGCCACTTTTACATATTATAGATTAAATGTTGTTAAGTCCTAATTAAGTCTTAATTTACATAATTGCCTTTACAATACGGACGGAATTTCCCAATTTAATTTAAATCTGCTCGTTCTCGCTTTTGTAATTTGTTAGAGTAGTTGCAAGGATTTACGGTATTTGAAATTAATATAAGAACAAAAATGCTTAAATTAGGACAAAAAAAAAAACGTTTTAATTTAAATATAAATTTTCTTGATTTTGGTACGCAATCCTGGAAACAGAGACATAAAAAAAGACATTATACCGTGGTTTTAAATTTGTTGAAGGAAAGTTAATAAATAAGTTTTCTTGAGCGCCGATTTCGAGTTATGGGGATATTTTAAAAATAATCCAAAGGGGGTAAATGCAAAAGCATAGGTAATTTATGGTTCCTTCTCCACAATCCATAAGAAACCGGATAAATTGTGGGAAAGCAATTAAAATCGTGGGGTTGTCTATTTTTATACTTTTTTTCTCAATATTTAAGGTCACTTTAAAAGAAAATTATTAAAAATAGCTAATTTTTTTTTGGACTTTATGAAAGTTAGTAACTTTAATAGCTCACTAATTTTTCGCTTAAAGAACTTTAAAAGTGCTCATCTCAGCCGGAACCTAGTAGAACCTACTATCCAGTACGCACCAACTACTTAAATGTATAATTATAAATTATAAAAAATAAATAAAGCAAAATAAAAAAAAATTTTAATGCGATTTCTTTCTTGAAAATATTTTTTTCGCTATTACACACATTTCTCATTTACCCAGATAACAAATTTGAAATATGTTTGGATTAATAGATATTTTCTCTTCTTACTATAATACAGATTATTTTTATTTTTATTTATTTTTTACCTTCTTAACATCTTCAATGCTTGTTGACCATCACGATAGTCTATTCGTCTTTCTCTTAAAGAAGTACTCTAAAATATGTAGTCACAAATTATATAAATATTTTTCATTTATTGAGAAATTACTTACAATTATGCTGTTTAAATTGTCATTAATGTTTCGAATCATTTCCACTACCACTTGGTTAATTTAAATTTAATTTGTCCGTAACATCTGTACCGTCGTATTGCCTGAAAATAATTAAATATTACCAATAATATGTATATATGACTTTTATAGGAAAATATAGATTGATAAAAATTACATGCTCTCAGTTAATAAAATTATTGTCACAATAATGACACCGTCTATAATAACACGGCAACATAAATCCTTAAATTAATAACCCACTCGGATGATAAATAATTTACGTTATTATTTCAATATGCCACCCGAGAGCAGGGAACTAATCCTACACCATCAAGCATGCATCATTTGATCTTGGAAAATCTCTGCCACCCCTGGGCGCTATCAATTTCCCTCCAAACTTCATCCGACAATGCATCCATAAAATAAAATGTTCCAGTAAAATTTTCAACTATGTAAAAACATTTTCCCAGGGGGACCCTTTCATGGGATATACTGCACCACACCACACCACACCTCACCAATCTCGCCGAGCGAATTGGATCAATCAAAAATCAATAAAACTTTAAATTATTGCCCCGATTTGAGGGAATTAAGTAAATTAATAAGACGCAGTCAGGTATTGATGGACGTTTCATTGCATCATTTAATTCAGAGCAATTAGGTAAATTAAAGTTACGAGGGCGTTCCTGCAAATCCCTTCAGGCCAGAAAATTTAAACGCTCCTCTGAGCTCCGAGCTTTTAAATAGTTTATCAAATTTATGGGATAGTAAATCCCCTATTAAGTAACATTTTCAAACAATAACAAAATCAACGAATCTTGGTGCATTTTATCCCTTAAAGGGATTGACTCTCGTAATTCAGTCAACTTCTGAGAAAACTCTAACGATATTTTCCTCTTTCAAGTTTGCGAAAATGTTGAAGGTAAGGCAAATTTCCTCGATTCTCAAATATTGTAACAGATAGGCCTATTGATCTCAATTACCTCCCGGATTTTGGGGCTTCCTGGAAAGCCATAGGTTATTTTATTAACTTTATTTTTTAAGAGCAGTGGAAACGCGATCTTAAGCTGTCCCTTTTTCTACTTCGGCCACAGATTATTAAATTTGTAAACTTAATATTCATTTTTGTTTTTGTTTCAGTGAAAATTAAAAAACTATCAGAATTAATTTCATTTTAATTTTAATATCATTTGGATCAAAAGAACAATGACAGTTATTTCTTGCATTCGTGAAAGCACATTTTCTCTATTCCCCGCAAATTGAAGCAATCAAATGACGAGAGTACATTTTGGAGTTATTTTAACACGTTCCGTGGCACGTGTACCGAAAACGATACACAAATGAAAGCTCTCTCTCATCAAATGAATTTTTACATATGTACATAAGTCTCTCACGAAAACTCTCTTGAAAATTCTGGCAGGGAACGTGTTAAATATAATAATGTAGCAAATAACACGACGAAGGACGTTTCCCGAATGCAGTATATGTGCTTTCATTAAAATTAAATACAAGAAACAGCTTTTATTAAATTCCAGAAAGCACTTCCAAGGTGTGATTCAAGTGGAAAAAATTCCCCATATTTTCTACAACTGCTTTTATTATTTCCCTTCATTTTCTACAAACTTAAGCTAAGTACATTGGATATTTCCTTACACTTTGAGCTTTTTGAAAATGTCCTTTTATATTAAGCTCAACTCGATGAACTTTGTTTTAAGGATGAAAGAAATGGCTAATGCGCCAGTTCAGCTTTTAAGCTTTCAAAGTTTGCAAATAAAACTTATTTGCGTACACTGCGGCACAAAATCCCTCAAGCTTTTCTTAAGCTCAAAATGTGAATCGCAAATTTTAAAGAAAAACTAAACTTTTACAGATTGGTTATGGATTCGTCTTAATTTTACAAGGAAGCGAACATTCAATACTTTAAAGAATATTCCAGTGGAAGTTTCTCTTTTTTTGGAATAGGAATTTTTTAAGAAAATTTCGATAATTTTTGAATTTAAACCCATCCTAACTCCAACATTTGGAAACGGATCCTAACAATTAAGTATCATTGGAAAGGTACCTTTATCCTCTTTGGAATGAGCCCTCTTAGGATCTATAAGGCCTTAAGTGAGTACATCTCACGTTGATTTTAAAGGGGAAGAAGTAATTTTAACAAACAAAAGCAAAAGTTTGTCCAGGACACCCCAAGGAATCGATTGGGGTAGCGTAAAATCCGAACACACTGTATGTACATACATATATACACCTAATTGTGTTTTTACACGGTAAATACGTTCCAGACAAAACCGTGTAAAAAAAGACATGAAGTACATAGAAAAAAAGGGGATTAGTTCCATATCCTTCAACCCTGTAAAATAAAATTATTCATTCAAAAAAAACTATTATGCACAGTTTATTTCATAAAAACAAAAGGCAATTCAAATCGTAAAGTAAAAGTAACATAAATATAAAACTAGAAAGGAGAATTCCCTAAATATTTTATAAATAACAGATAGAAAAACAAATTTCTAAAAGATTATGGTTAATAAAAATATTTTTCTTTAAAATTTCAATCAAATATAATAGCTTTTTTTAATCGTGCTAAATCGAATGAAATCGTGTAAAACCGAAATCAAATTTTTTTTTCTAGACCGTGTTAAATCAAAACCGTGTAAAAACAGGATTGGGTGTACATAAATAGAGAAGAAAATTACCTTTTGGTCAGTTTTTTAGAATATTAGCCGTTGTTTCATCATTAATTTATTTATTTTTGTTTCTTTAGTAATAATACTTTAATTTATATTAAGTGCGATTTGTGTTTTTTTTTCTTTTTTGGTTTTGTGACTATTAAATATAATTTAATTTAAATTTTTTTTTTGTATTATATTTAGATATCTGCAGATCTTCTTAAATATAATACTTTTTCTGGTTATCTACGCTCAGACGTTATGAAGAGGGTTACGAAATACAAAAATTTTATTTTTTTCGGTTCGTACATAACCACCTTGTAAATCAGTTATTAGAAATTCAATTTAAATTTTATAGACGGCGTTTATAATCAATGTTTAAACAATTTAATTAAATAATTCAAAATTAATAAAACATAACAAATTTTTTAACAAAGCAATTATTTCTCGAGAAAAACAGGCCCAAAATATGAATAATTTACATACATATTTTCGAATCTCTGCAAATGAGATTAGAAGATTGTAAAATTGAAAAACATCTATAAAGAGAAAACAAGTAAAAATATAATAAAAGAAAATTGCACACAATCTGGGTCTCGTTATTGGGTACAAATACTACGGCGTATGCCCAGCAGACACATAAATCAAAACTAAGTGCCTCCCGAAGTTTCGAAATGGCTTATTGAATAAACTTATTCGTAAATTTGCATAAACATTACAACCTGAGAGCCATCGTGAAGCCGCCCGAAATCATATTCAAATGATCTCTTCGCCTCGTACATTTAATTTACTCCCACATAAGAGAGTATCTTTCGGCGCAAACCATTAGGAACGGATTCGGGCTATAGAATGCAAATAAGCAACTGCACGAAATGGGTCCATCCTGGGGTTTATTAGTATTGACTTGAAAGGATTAAAATCGCAAGATTTATACACACTTTGCCTTTTTGGAGGACACGTCTACGGGAGCCCGAGGCGCCCCCCGAGCCCTTCTCGGCCGGGACTTGTATAATCCGATTAAGGAAGCAACCGGGAAGCCGGCAAAGAATGATAAAACACTCGAGATCCTCGCGTGTGGGACACGTCCTGTAGGTGTTTTATTAAAACTTTTCACCTAATGGCGATGTTAAGGAATTGAGTCCTCAAACGGCGCCTCCTCGAGCTCCGCACCCGCATACAACGTCTCGTCTTGAGGGTTACCTCTCAATAAATCAAGAGCACAATCCTATGAAGATTTATTGGGTGCTTATCTCTGCTGAGACAGGTGAAAATAAGATTCTTTCGCAGTCGAGGAAAAACAGTAGAAATAAATTTGATTTTAGCTCAAAAAGAGGGTGTGCAGGAGGGACGTAAACTCAATTTCGCTCCGATGACTCCGTCTGAGATATCGGACAATGATAAGGCCTAGTACCACCCACCAATCTAAATAATCTCGCCACAAGCTGTTAATGAAAATGTTTTCCTCCGGCTAATCACGCTCTTTAAGGCATTCGAACGACTTAAAAGTTTTTGTTGTTTCGACAAGAAACTCGCGAAACTTTTATTTGTCTGCGGAAAATTGCCTACTTTACCTCCGACACTCGGTTTTGCCAAAGCAAAAACACTTAAGAGGTCCAATTAAAACCGTTTAATGATAAAACTTTGATTGTTAAAGAAAATGTGTTCTTCCGAATGCTCGAAGGCTTCGGTGCTTTTAATTGTTGACTCGATGTTCTACCGCAAGCGGTTGTAGTAAAGAAGATGAAAATAAACAAATTTTTGGGCGGATTTGCCGCAAGCCAAAGGCACAGGGTGTCATTTTGTGGTGAAGTTTTGGCGGCTCGAAAACCAATTGCCTCGGGATATCTGCAGAAGTTTAAGAAAATGAGTGCCTTGTCGGGTTTCTTAAGGGTTCTTTGCTTATTTTTATAAGTACAATTTTAAACGTTGGGTTATTGCAAAAGTATCATATTACTTGTTGATGAAGTAACCCAAATTTTGGTCGGATATTAAATATTTTGGAATAAAATTAATCTTTTCTTGACCTCTAATTTACGGTCGTAACACGTTTAAAGTTTTTAAAGTTATTTGGGCAAAAATTAGATATTTTTTACATTTTGTTGAGAAAGAAGACAATCGAAAAATTTGAGTTTTGATATATTTAAAGTATTATCTTCAAAATTAAAAAAAAATAATAATAGTAAATGAACACATAAAAGTAAATTTCGATGCCTTTTAAAAATCAAGAACCGACGGGTGAACAAAAATATCAAATTTTAGTAAAAATCTTTAGAAACCTGTAGACAGATTGGATATTTTAAAAAAAAAAATGTATAATGTTTTTGAGGAATTTTACTAATCCTAAGATCGTAAATGCGATCCTCAGATTAAGGCACTAGAACTTTTGAAATAATCTAAGGTTACAGAAACTTGTAAATTTTAGGGTTTTATTTGAGTATTGTTATAAGCTCCTATAATAACCCATCATTTTTTAATGCCTTCTCAAAAATAGTCTAAGTTTTATATTTCCTACTTTTTAAACAATCCTATTATATCAAAGGCGTTACGGATTTCCGAAAACTTTTCAACCAGGATTAAATTTATATTAAAACAAATAAGCCAAATTCTCCACATTTCAGTATTTAATAAAATTTCCCCTAATCTTTCCCTAATTTTGTCACAATTTTCCAATAAATTCCTTATCTAACCGAAAGACGACAAAATACCAAAAAGTTTTCTACAAATCGATTATAGCCAGCCGAAAACAAGGGTTGATTTGAAAGGGTGTTAATTAGAATTCTTTCGGTGATTCGGACGGTCTTTTTAAAATTCATTGTCCTCTGACCTTTCTACGTCTATACCAAAGAAACCAGAAAAAAAAGGAATAACAAATACTCTGCTATTAATCCTCAGCAATTAGCTGAAAAGTTTTGGAATTTTTGAAAATCTGTCGTCGAAGAATTTGCCTCTGTACCTTTCGTGAACCCTTAGCAGTTAAAAGTGACCACCGTTTACCAACGAACCACCCACCCACCCAAACCTTAGCCTTTCAGATACTTTGATTTGTCGCTGCTCAAAAATTCCGATGTTATGTTACGGAAAATTGATGCCGTCGCCATTTGTCACTCTTATAGCACCGCTGAGGTGTGAAACACCCGGCTTTGATGCCCGGTGGAAAGTCTAAAAAAATTTTCTTCATGTTTCTGTGAAATATTGCAGAGAAACCAAAGCTGGAGTCGTACGAGCGGGGGTGGTGGTACCTCCGTGCAGTAACAAATGCTCTGATCATTTACTACGGCTGAACACGTCGAGCTGTTGGTAGACAAGTGGCAGGTTTTCTTTTCTAGGGGAGAATTTTAGAGCTGTGACCTTTTACACCGCCTGTTGGGCTGGGAGAAAGGTGTGAAAATAGGGAACGGGTCGGAAAAACCTCCTTCTCACGTCCATGCGATATTTTTTTATTAAAATGTTAAGAGTCTACTCGACAGGGCGTTGGGAACACGTTGCGTTTTATAAGTATTTAAATATGTCTCCTCCGCACCAGCCCCAGCAGTCCCCAAGCAGAAAATACAAATCTGCATGTCATCAAAGTAGGTCAAATGCTAATTCGACTCCATCATCTGGAACGTTTTATGATAATGCTTGTTGGTTCCTCAAAACAATCGTAAACGAGCTAGATAACCCCAATTTCTCTCCCCCAGGTTCATCCTGGCATGCCCAATGGCCTGTGGATCAGCTCCCTTGGGTGCTATCAAAGCCAATTAGGAAAGTACTTTGCCCTGAAAATGGTTGGGAACTTGACTCGCGTTCTTTTTTTATTCAACTGGATTATGTTTTGTAGCATCTTTCACCTTAAGACGTTCAGGGAAAAAAGATTGAGTTTCCCCGGGGAGATATGATAACCGGGAAGAGTCCCTATTTTGCTCTTTTGTCCATGTCTCACAGACAATAATTCATTGCGGCTGTTCGCCTGATGTCTGCTTAGAACAGAGCAATTTCCTTCGATTGTACAAAATTGTGGGTGACAAAACTATTAAACGTTTTGGGCTCCGTTTTAACCTTCGAGGGATATTTTGCGTGAGTCTTGGAATTGTTGTTCTAATTAAATTCCTTTCAACCGGAAGCCTTAGAGGAGCAGATATGAATTTCAGAGAAGTCTATTCAACCAAACGTTCATTTATCTAGGAAACTTATTGAAGATGAATCAAACTAAGGGACAAGGACATCGAATCATATAGAGTTCGAGAATGGTAGAGGATAGTGGGAGGCACTAGCCTGCATTTTGAAATCAAAACGGAAAACAAAGCCCTTAAGGGAATGTTAACTCAACTGAGAAGGTATATCAGAAAGGTAGAATATCGTATAGTGAGCTAGTGCTATACATATAATTTTTGAATTGATTTTAATAAAAGATACTATATATATTTTATAGTCTTTTATTTATTATACATATTTCAAATTTGTCTTTTATTTATTATACATATTTCAAATTTGTGCCGATAACACGTTATTTTTTAAGAAATTTCCAAAAATGACCAAAATATGATTTTCTTTTAATTTTCAACCTCGTGATGTGATGGAATATTTTCTTTTTCGGCTTAGTAATCTACAGAAAAAGTACTATAAAATTTGTTTAACAGATCTTCGGGCCAAAACTGTTGCAGACCAGTGTAATCAGTGATCTTGACATTAATAAAATTGCCCATTGGGTTTCCAATTTCTACTTTCCAAAACTTGATTTCTCAAACACTCGTAGGTAAACGTATTGAGCATAACCTTGTCGTTCGATTTCAATCTTTTTTCTCAAAAAAACTTTTTAACAAAAAAATTAAACCGCCGAAAAAACTGAAAAGCAAAAAATAATAAACCTTTTTTATTTAACCTTAATAACTAAGTTCTTAAACTAATGTAAGTACATATACCTAAGTAATTTTGAGTCGGCGCCAAACATCGTCGGGTTGCTGTCTCGCTGACATTAACTTCGTGAACGCTCGGCATTTTCCGGCCCGCCGCGCATCACGCTTTACGTAATTATTAATTAATGTGCTTGTTTGGCGCCGACTCAAAATTACTTAGGTATATGTACTTACATTAGTTTAAGAACTTAGTTATTAAGGTTAAATAAAAAAGGTTTATTATTTTTTGCTTTTCAGTTTTTTCGGCGGTTTAATTTTTTTGTTAAAAAGTTTTTATTTTATAATTTTTTGTGGCTATAATACAGAGACTGAGAGGTCTACACATAAGAGATTGACAGGTCTAAAGTTCATTCATCGTGAGGTTTTTTTTTTAAATTAATTGTAATACACAACTCAGCATTAAAATCTGTGAGTGAACAATAAATCACCCCTATTTTCCCACCTTTAAGGTAGGACTTTTTTTTCCAAATTTATATGGGACCAACTTCGAGGTATATCCTATCCAATAAAAAAAGAATTATCAAAATCGGACTACTCTGTAAAAAGTTATGCGTGGTCATACATTACAATTAGTGAGTGAATAATCAATCATCCCCTGTTTTCCTACCCTTAGGGTTGGAATTTTTTTTCCAAATTTATATGGGACCAACTTCAGGGTATACCCTTTCCCATAAAAAAAGAATTATCAAAATCGGACTACTCTGTAAAAAGTTATGCGTGGTCATACATTACAATTAGTGAGTGAATAATCAATCATCCCCTGTTTTCCTACCCTTAGGGTTGGAATTTTTTTTCCAAATTTATATGGGACCAACTTCAGGGTATACCCTTTCCCATAAAAAAAGAATTATCAAAATCGGACTACTCTGTAAAAAGTTATGCGTGGTCATACATAAAAAAAAAAAAAAAAAAAAAAAAAAATATACGCATTGAATTGATAACCTCCTCCGTTTTTTTCGTCGGTTAAAAAGCCTAAATCTAAAATATAGGGAAAACATAAAGTTATTCACTTTCGAACATATGGATTTGAATTATTTCCGCATCCTCTTTATTCACCTAATTTGGCTCTGTCAGATTTTCATCTTTCTCCAAATTAAAAAATAAAATACCTAGAACAGAAGTTTTCATCTAATAAAGAAGTTGAAATTAAGGTCAATGTCTACTTTGAAGGTCTTGAGGAAAACTTGACCCAGCAAAGCAGAAAACCAACCTTAACAAAAATTACGTTTGAACGACACTCTAAAGAAGATTATGAAGGTAAATAATAAATTCCAAAAGTAAGCCAAAGCCATTTTTTTTTTAACATTAGCTATCTAATAGCGAATTGATGGTGGTTATAGTCATAACTCTTAACAAAAAAGAACTGTAATTAAGTGACGCAGAACCTTTAATAATATACTCGTAGGAACTATGATTTTATTTTTTTTTTTCCATTTTAAAAATATTATTCTACTTATTTTTTACTATTCATCCATTATAAAACTTTTCAATTATTTCTCTTTCACCCCATTCTAACACCGAACAGGACAAATACCAGGATCTCTCCAAAAACATCTACAAAATGTCTATTTACACAAAATTCTCAAGAAGGCTGCAAGCTCTGTATCATTCCACCCCAAGATGCCCGTACTTAAGACTTCCTTCTTAACTTCTTGAGTAAACTGCACTTATGGTGAGGTAAACAAGCAGAAGAAAGCCCCATTCTTCACCGTCTTATTCTTGTTCTTGGATAAATACAAAAGTGGAAATTCTATTCGTTCGGAGGCTCATAAGTGAAAAGTTGCGCCATCGAACCACCGACTATTGACTCAGACCCTCTCATGAATATATCCTTTGTTTTCGGAACGCTGGGCGTACGAGAAACTTGGAGCAAGATATTCGCTAATTAATAAATTATTCGTTAACGTCTGCAACGTGCTTACATTCGATAAAATTATTTGCATGAGTGCGGTGTTTCAGTTGAATGAGACCAGGTAAATCATTGAAATTAAAAACTGCTTTAGGGAAGGATAAAACGTGGTCATTTGTGTAAAAATTTGTTTCTCCCCTCAAAAAGAAAAAGATTATAGCCCCATGAGCCTTCTCATAAATTATGTTAATGTCCACCCCTCAAAGGCACTGGGCGAAAATCCTCTTGTAGTCGAACAAAAGGCGATAAAACACATTTTCAGGATAGAAAACCGCTGACGGCACACATCTTTGGGCTATTTCAGTGGATGAATTGGAACGGCGACGGCGACGACGACAACAGTCCAGAACATTGCCTTAATAACGCCTCCGCTCCCAGGACCACCCGACTGGACGTTGTCCCCCCAATAAATGGGAGGCGGTGTAATAAAGCCATTGTGCCTTGTAGTTTCGGCCGGAGATAAGGAATAAATCTGTGCATCGCCTTGGATGTGTTATCCCGATTCTGTTGACAATGGAAACCGGCAAAACCGAATTATGTCCTGGAAGTCGTTCTATAAATGTTCCTTGGGGATTCGGACATCGAAAACTCGAATAGGAAGCGGACAGTTTTACAGGCTGGTGATGATTTTTTCACTTTTACAATTTGTCATTAGCAGGAAACACCATTGGGGTTGAAGCAAGTGATGAGGGTCTAGAAATGCTGATACGGTTTTAAAATTATTCAGCACCAGAAAGGAAATTAATGTCTATTTCTTTGATATGATACATTCTGAATAATTCGGAAGTAAATTTTACCATTATTATACTAGAACTAGGCACTAAATTGTCTAGTACAAAAGTAGTAAAATTACATTATTTTCTTAGTAACAGATTATTTCTCAAAAAATGTAATTTTACAAATTGTAAATTGTAAACTGTAAAATTAAATCATTTTAAGTATGTTTTTACATTAAAAACGAGGATAACAACAACGATAGAAGATTAGTTCTAATGTTTATACAAATATTTATTCCTATACTACACAATATAAATTACTTCCACATCTTTTTTGGAGTTCCCCATAGTGCAGAATAGGAATGAGGTCGAAATCACCCTTTTTTTAGTATAGTGGTCGAAGTGTAAGTAACTTCTACTTCGGGTCAAGCAAAACAATATACAGAATAAGACTTTGCAGAAATTTTCTATACTAATGTTAATTAGGTTATGAATGGCATACATTCAGAGACGCTATTCTACAATGCGATTGGATATAGCTTCATATAGAAAACAAACTCAATTTAAAAATTTACATTGCCTTAAAATTCACTTTGGAATCGCTTTGTAAAATAAAGCCACAGACGAAAAATCAACTGATTTTAAACTATTTAATATATAAATTAAATTAAAACACAGCAAATTTAACGAAACAAAAATGGAAATATTTCGAACGAAAATTAAATTTTACGAGTTCCCAATTTGAAAAAAAAATGTAAACTGAAACCGAAATCCGAAAATTACGCCGTATTAAAAAAATCCAACAAATATTAAAGATATTGAAGAATGCGATTTGCACTTGATAGCTTTTTTTTCATACTCATAACTGGTACTACTGATTTAGAACAAATCTTAATATTAATTAATGCTTACTATTAATAACGCCTGGGTTCAGGAAGTGTATCGATTTCGAATTTAGACCAGTTCTTCTCTTTTCCTCAATTCTGAAGAACGTTTGATATGTATATATGACCATCCTGGAAAATAAATAAATGTGTTAATAATAGAATGTGAAAAAACTGTACTACTGTTTGAATTTCACATATATGGCCCTGTTCTAGTAGTAGCTTCGGTGTAACACAACTATTCGAAGTTATAATGCTATATGAAATAGTGTCTTCGAAAATTGTTTCCCATCAAAATAAGGAACAATATGTCACATCACTTTTCAGACAATCGTTCATTTATTGCCACAACAATTTCAATAGGCCACCCTCATGATGGTGCTCATAACACGAATTTCTCCCAGGCAAAATCTGTTACTTATTGCAATATGCTAAAATTCTGCCCCATTTTCGATTACCAAAGAAATCCCCCTGTCGTCAGTTTTTATGTGATCGAAAAGATGTTTAACGACACAGCTGTGTCGTTATTCGAGGGCTCGAAAAAAAAAAATAAATATGCTGATGCCTACTTGCTACTATGCCCGCCACTGAATCTTCGTTCCAAGGAAAACACACCCCCTGAATTCGTTTTTATTCCTTGTTCCCGCGTGCAGCCATTGTATTGTGCTCAAAAGTGATAAATAGGGAAAATACTTGAGTTTCATAACGTGCAATAAAAATATTTTCGAAGCTTCAGTACAGTAGCCATTTGTCCTGCTCCATGTCCTCCTGCTCCAGGCATCCGCCCTCAGGTCCCTGACGCTTCCCCGATCATCCCTCAGGGAGTGTAGGACAATCTCAGAATTACGATGCCCGCATTTGCACGATTCGTTAAACAAAGGACACGTTTAACGCATTTAACGTAAAATTCTGCATGAAAAACTTGTGCAAATATAAAATTTGGATTTTTTGTTTCGTTTTTCTTTTTTTTTTTACGTTGTACCAGTCCCTTTCCAAGGGTTTAAGACCAAACCAGTCAGACACACCCCACAGAGGGCGCGCACACACGCCGCAAAAATAATGAGCGAATTACTAAGAATTATACAAGCGTACTTAGTCCATAATGAGGTGGATGGGCCGGGAGCAGTAGAAAAGGGACTCCCGGCTAAACGAGTGACTGCTCCCGGGTAAATGTTCACTATAAAATATAATTTTCCTGGAGCGGTTGGATAATTGCCTCCGAGGCAAGGTGTTTGCCGCCAACAGTGCGGCTAATGGGCGCGGGGGGGAAAGGTACGACACCGGCAATTGAGTATTCGCCGCACGAAAAGTTTTTCATAAATAAGAGAAAAGCAAATTGCAAAGTGCGCTCCCGGGAAAATCAAAGTCTTATCAAACAGCCTCCACAGTCGCCCCAACCGACTGCGGGGGTGGATCTTCTCTTCGGAGCTGTGGAGCTGGAACTCATCTGTTCTGACTTAGCTGAAAAAGCTCGAAGGGTATGGGGTCGAGAAGGACGTCAGGCAATTTGAGGGTTAAAGACGATGGCATCCTGCTGCCTGTGGTGTTATAAACTCCTTCTATGTCTTGCTATTTCTTTCCCCTCGAAGGCGCAAGGTTTGCCACTTTGTGGCTCGACTCAATGATGTTTGGATTCTGTAGAGGATTTTTTTTATTTCGCCTGTTCTGGTATCCTTCAGGAAAAAAAGGGTGTAAGTTAAGGAACCCTCAAAAATCTTTGAGAGCCGTGGGTCTAAGTAGCTACCTGCATATCGGGAATTTTATAATTTCTGATCCCTGAGTAACAACAACCCTTGCAAAATTGGGGTGTGACAATAACACCTGAATGAATAATTTTTCAATGAATTTATTGACCTTTAAAATTGAAGGAACTTACCTCATTAATGAGTATAAAAAATAGCATCCTACGTTGCTGATCGAAACGATCTTTTTTTTTACTAACATAGCAAACATTAACCATAAATTGATAATCATATTTTGAACAAAGTTCAGATTTTGTTAAATAAGATGATATGTATCTATAAAATAGAGTAGAATTAAAATTTCTATGTGATTTTACAAATTTACAACTTATAGTTTTGTATATTATTAAAAAATATTACTTTTAAATTGAAAAACTAAATCGCTGAGGAGTGATGAACAAAATCGATCTTATTCTTACACCTTCGGCCTTGGCCTTGCAAAATTGCAAGAATAAAACTAAAATCAACCTTGTTTTAACAAGAACAAAATCAAGCCTTTTCAAATAAAATTATCTTTCTATTTTAAAATCTAGACAAAATGCGCCAACTTCAGAACAATGGACAATTGGTCAGTTTTTAATATGTAAGTATTTATTCTTTGTAAGAACACAATAATCATAAGGGAGATATTTTTAGTGGCTTTTGATAGTGAAGTCTGTCTGTAATTATTTGCATAATACAAAATCCAAAATACCAACAATTTATGATCTCGCCAATATTTTGAAAAACAGGAACTTTTCATTTAGATATGTCAAATTTAGATTATTACTAAAGAATTAGAAATGGTATTATTTATTTATTTTATACCCTTTAATTGGGGCTTTTGAATTTTACATATTCGATTAAAAATATCATTGCTCAATCATTTCGTTATTAAATTTCGATTTATAATATTAAACTACAAACGGCTATTTGTCTTTGATTACGCCCATCTTTTTTTAGCATTATGGAGCACATATTTTATTCTATTTTTTAAGATGAAAATACCTTCTCAATTCTATTTATTTTAAATCTATATTATCTAATACTAGTTATAATGTAGATAACTATAGTTGCAATAAAGTTACTTAAATCAATCCAACGTTAGCTGCAACTACCACTTGTAACACTCAATTGTGATACTTATTTTAAGTCCTTTAACTCTTATCTTCCGTACAAAATCTTTCCAGATATCGGAAACATGTATTTAAGGCGAAAATCAATAAATTGTCGGCTGGCTAAAATCAGAAAACCCCTCAACTCCTAAAACAGTCTAAAGATATTTCTTTCCCCCGTTTAATGCTGGCTGGATATTCCAGTGAATAATGGCAGTTTGTTCTTTTAAACGAGTCTCTTTTTACCGACGAAAATCAGCTAGCTCTCAAGATAAAAATCTTTTGTTGGGGGAAAGGAGGAGGAATGCACGTATTTACCCAAAAAGACAAATCGATCGTATTAAGTGCGGTGTAAAAGAGCCACCAGAAATATTCCTGTTCACTTCGAATTGTTCCAAAGTATTTGCTCCTCTGGCCCTGCTCCTATTTTTTTTTTCTTCTTTCTTTTTCTAAGTAGTGGCTGGAAAGGAAAATCGAATCGTTAACCGAAAAGATAAATTGCCCACGTAGATCCCTAGGGATTTAACGTTGTAACAACTTACTCTCTATCGAATGATACAGCATTTACCACCAATCAGGTGGCTGCTAACTTAAAATCGCAAATAGTATTTTTTCTTTTCTAAAGTAGGAATATATTCAACCATAAAACATTTATCCTTTTCCTTATCTCCCAACGACCTCCTTGGGCACTTCATCGTTTAAATTAATTTGCATAATGTTCATGTTGCCGCCAACAGAGCCCAGAATGCCAGCAGTATTCAGTATTTTTAGGGAACATGTCTTCAAGGGGGTGGTTTTTATAGGCTAAACGACAAGACAGCAACGGGGAGGTGTCATAATAAAAGTGAAAGAGCAAAAAAAAAATTGTCTACAGATGATTATAGCAATAATTACAATCTCAAATCTGAAGATTATCCTTTCTAAGGACGCTGATATCTCGTGATTTGCATACAAAACAGGGATGAATTCAAAAGGAGTCTAGGGTGGATGAATCGTCTTTCCTGTGCAAGGGTATAACATGGCTGGGATTTGTATTTTTTATCAGATGTATGTGGCCGTGGATGCATATCATATTTAAAGTAATTTTGTTTTCTTAGCGGAACTGTTCAAGTTGAAAAGATTTTTAATTGAACGAGTTGCAGTGGCAGAATAAAGAACAGAAGCAGAACAGAAACGAAATTAAAAACTCTTATTTTGCAGAAATTTTCTTGTCGTACCTCTGCTTAATATATGTATTACAAGAACTTTAGAAATAAAGTGAAAATATCAAGCAAAGCTGAAATGGAATTTGAATTCCACAATATTTATCGATCCTAAAAGTATTTTTTAATAATTATAATTTTCTTAATTTGATTTCAACTCGATAAGGTAATGATGTTGCTAGATACTCTCTGTCGTGTTGTAACTTTAAAAAACAATTTTTAAACTTTAGTTTTAATTATTATAACATAATTTTTATGTTTTCAAAGTTAGAGATGTGTGTTATCTTACTATCAAAATAAAATGATTCCATGAACAAACTTTTAATCAAAATCATAAGACACTATCGCCTATATTCAAAATATTGACAATAAAATGCGGGCTCCATAAAAGAAACTTTCAAATTATCCTAAAGATAAAGACTACTGGTGCTTATCCGCTTCTTTGCGACTATCTTTGGATTCCTTTCGTCGTAGGGGATAAAATCTACGACTGTTCGAAACAGAGACGAACTCGTTCAATGAAGCAGATAATAGAACCCATGCACCATTAATTTTATAGCCAAAAACTTTACTCAATTTTTCCTTTACCCCATGGGTATCATTGCCCCATTCCAGATTTGGTTGAAATTTATTATTTGTTTTTGCTTTGTTTGAAACTGACTTTTGATTTCCTAATAACATCAACTTTCTAAACATAAACTGTAAGATACGCGTCGAACCTCAACGTCAACTGTCGTATACCATTCTTGTGGGTGGAAAGGGCAGGATGGGTACAGGGTTCCATAGGGTTGCACGCATTAACTGAGCCATTTAAAACACACACCACACCTCCTGCCGTTTATTATCCTTCGCTTTTCAAGGAAAGGTACCAAAAGTCATAAAATTCTCCTTACGCTGAAATTTCTTAGAAAGTTTCTGTTCAGCTCGGCGTGTTCCTAAGCATCTTTGGCTGGGAGATTTAATTATTCATAACGTTTCCCTCAACGTCTTGTAAACATGTTTCTCCCGTAAGGTGTACGAAAATGAACAGAAGGTTTCGGTACAAGCTACGAGGGTAGGACGCCGTCTTCGTACCATTATTACTATTCAATTGGATAAGTTGCCTCTTAGAACTTATGACCCCAAGACATATTCCTCCAATTCAGATTTAATGGTGAAATACCCTCGAGTCGGTAGGAATGGGTTCGGGTTGGATTAGCTGGATGGTGTATGGAGTTTCGCCAAAAGTAAAACAAATGGTCTAGATAATGGGCAGGCAAAAAAAATCCGTCTAAAAATTGAAAAACACCCTAAAGGATATTTACCCCCGTACACCCGATCATGGAGCACAAAAATGAACTCTCCCGCACGCTGGACATAGAGGACGAACTTTTCACATATCTGAATCTATCTGGCGTCCTACGGTTCCTGTCATATCCTCCCGAGGCCGGGACTTGTTAAAAAGACCGCGGGTCAGTTTTTATCATCATTGAAAGACGTGAGCCGTAGATAACCAGAGAGGTACTGAAAAATGCAGCTTTTGTTATCGCGTGAAGTTTTTTTTTTTTGCTCCTCTCTTCAGTTTCATCTCATAGGGCCGTTGTTGGTTTTCGGCTTTTCTAGGGCTGGACATTCGGTTCTATTGTTGAAAAGGAAAACAATGAACTGTCACGAGAAATATTATCCTGGGCGATGAGTTTTTAATTAACCAACTTTTTACAATAACCACCCAAAATCTGATACTTTTCAATGAGGGAAGATTTTTGTAACGCTTTTATTATGCCCGGGTCATGTTTTCAAAACAAACCAAGAAAAGGATTGTTTTATAACCAATTGAATATACCTACAATTGACAAATATAAAATACACCATTATGAAAGTACATAACTCATATTCATAAATATATCATGCTCTTAAATTATAAAAATTGAAAATTTAATAAATATTTCACCCCTCCTTTTATTAAAGAGATATTTTAAAACAGCGCCAAAAATTCCAGTGGTATACTCACACCACAATTTTTCTATCTTAGGAAGGGTGGAACAAGTTGAAAATCTTTGAGAAACTTTTCCCTGTTTTTGTTGGTGTTATAAAGCAAATGAAGACGGAGCTCTTGAATATTTAATTGGAACATTGTGACAGGTATTACACCGTGTCACTGTGTACCTTGTCTTATAAAGTGAATTAAGTGAATTCTTAATTCAAACAACGTGATTAGGATCATGGCTGGCGCCGATGGTTTTTGTGTGGTTTACCGTCTGACGAAAAAACAGAAATTACATAAGAAAACAAATTACATCCTTTGAGATGGATATTTTCTAATAAATTAAATAAAAATAAATTAATCTACTAACTAACTTTGGATTTAGCATTTGGAATTTAGAGCAATAAAATAAAATATCGACTGAAATCTGATATTGGAAGACAAACAAAAGAAATTACAGATTATGAAATTCAGCTAAAAAAAGTTGCTATTTTGTTTCAGAAAATATTTCGTTTTGGGCTAAAACAAGCTGGCAGATATTTGGCTTTTTAATATTGCCATAATTAATACATACATATGTATATTCGGATTCGGATTCGGATTCAGCGGTCAAAAAACTTCGGAAAAGTTGTTTGATTTCTGGTTTAAAATGTTTTCGGCCTATATAATTAAAATCGCCTGTAGATTGTTTATAATAGATTTCTAAAATTATATTTTCTAATTATATTTAAGATAAATTTCACTGGGGATATAAACAGACACAGAATTAGGTCAATACTGTAAAAAATATTAACTATTTTCGTAAGGTTCTACTATTAACTAAACAACTAAATTCATTGATATTATATACTGAAAAGACAAACTACGCTGTTAAACATATACTTCACATGTAACGCATATCAAAAACTCCTGAAAAATAATCATAAGCTATTCCCATTTTTTTTAGCCCACCAGAAGAAGGCGAAGAAAAATCCGGAACTATAGATAAATTTACACCCACAAGTCTTTCAATAACCCCACACTCCACAACCACTTCGATTTCGGCTAGACGAAGGAAAATAGGGAAAGTGGAAACAATTTGTAGTTTCCTTTTGTTCGATAATTGCCTAAAAACCTTTAGCAAGGGCTAAATTGCTTGACCATAGATTTATGGTTTTGTTTGTGTTCTCGATTTCATTGATTCCCTCTCATCTGATCCTTTTTTGTCAGGATATTCGGCACTTTGTACAGATGGGCTTAAGCTTGGTATCGACATGCATCGAAAAACAAAATCGCTTTCTCACTTAAGTAAACGCGATAAGAGTTTGAAAACAATTTAAACGAACTCTTTATTTTGTTTGGAGATTTTTGAAGTTTATTTTTGTTTTAAGAGAAAAAGTTTAAGCTAAGCTCCAAAAATCATTTCTAATAAATCTCGACCCCAATTAGTGCACACAATTTGAAATGAACAAAAAATATTCCCTCTCAATTTGTGCTAGGGCTAGAGCAGGGTTGCTGTCCCTTTCAACTTTCATTAATAAAGCGCGACATCCATTCCAAAGTCGTCACCATCTCCGGAGTTCTAGTTCTAGAAGACCTTCCGACGTTAGACACCCCAAGTCCTATTTCTCGGGGATGAAAATAATTGAGAAAAATTCATCAAGTCGGGTACGGCGAAATTTTCTTTTGCAGATGTTGCCAATGAATTTCAAATTACTCATCTTTTCCGCCGCGTATTTTTTTCGTAGTATTTTTTATTACAATCGTGACTTTTCTTTTCCACGTCAAAAACTTATGAACTTCTTCTGAGAGTAAGGGACGAGAATGTCTAAGGTAAGAATGGTTTCAAATTTTTAAACAGAGTAACGCAAAATTGCTTGATGGTAATTAATTCGTTTATTTCGGTGAATTATTCCATTTCTTTTCGGTAATTGTTCTCTTTTTTCGCCACGAAATATCCCCGTGTCAGGGAGCATTCATCTATCATTGTGTAAATCTGGTGAGGGGGTAAAATGTATTTTAATGCGAACTTCCTCTCTTAAACATGATCCAGAAAGCATTTAAAAGCGTAAGACCAAAAGTGGCAAAGTTTCTCGCTGAAGCCATTAAAACGTTTAATCTTTGGAAAAAGTTTCCACTTTGTGCCGCTGCCGTTTAGATAAATCGTTTTTCCAACTCAATGCAGCACCCCTAGGGCTAGATGGCTTTTGTGGTTTGAGGGCGGTAGGTTGTAGTGCTATTTTGGTTGGTATTTAGAAAACTGAGTATAAAATTTTAGAAAGTGATTAATAAAAATCACCTGACTGATAAGCCGACCACCATTTTTCAAATCTTATTGGTACGTCATTTTATGAGCTTGAAGCATTTAAATATATAAAAATAGCAAAATTGAATTGCCTCAGCAGCAGACTAGAAACTGGTTGAACTGTTTTGCTTTTAAGATTTATAGAAGTGAAAGTAAAGGTTTCTGCTCTACTTTTTTTGCAGATTTTCTGTTGTTCTGCTTCTACCCAGGCATTTTACTAAATTACCTCTTTTCCTTCCCACAATTGAAGTATTTATATATTATATTTCTGGAATCTGCCACTTTCAAGATAAACGTATGTATCTTCCTGTAAATGAGTGGTGACACAGTCAGTTACCACCCTACAACTTTTAACCGCAGGACTGTCGTTAGAAAAAAATAAATTAAATTTTCTCTGCAAATGTCTAATGCAACATTCACCACCTTCAACATTTTCATTCAAGGTATATTTTTTTTTTTATTCGAGCACTTCCAAGTTTTCACCTTGGGGTGTTTTTTGTATTGGGGTAAAAGTGCTTTTCCCTCGAACCTAAATAAACAATGGACAGACAAGGATACAATTTGCCTTTAATTGAAAAAAGCACCCAACACCGACTGTTTACATCCATCGTCCAAGGGATACACTCCACTCACACTTATAAAGTGTTACCAAGAATTTTCACATTTTCATAAATTTTTTCAATATTTTCTGCTTCGCACGTTCTCGTTTTAAAAAAAAAAATATATATATATATTGCAAAATTACAGAGTAATGAAATTATCATTCATAGCGTCGCCACAAAAATTTATATCGCCTATTATAAAGCGAAACATCAGCATTATCTCGAATTATTTATGGCTCTCGAAAAAGTGAAGAGAACCAACCCCCTGGTAAAAACGGGGGATTCACTGAAAAGCTTTTTAACTTTTTCCTTGGCTTGCAGATGAGGTAGAAAGTAGAAAATTCCCTTTCTCGTTCCTGAAGGGAATAACCTGGAAAGCGCACTTTCTCTTCAAGCTGCCCCGAAAGACTGAGTATTGCCTACGTACTCTGGAGACATAGCGAACGCCAAATAATTCAAATAAATTGCCTTAGAAAAATCATAAATTTTCGAAAAACTGAATAATTCGGTAATATCCATGCAAGACGTGTTTGTGGCCATCATCAGTGGAGCCCGTCTTCTGTGCACCGACGAGCTTGCTCTTTTATGACCCAACAAAAATTGTTAATGGTGTTTCTGTTCAAACAATAAATTTTCGATAATTTTCGAAATACCCATCCCACTTTACTTAAAAATTCCATTACTTTTGCAAACGATTGATTCATTCATTTCCATCTCCGTTCAGCTCATCTCCATAGTCCGGCGGGCCGGCTGCCGGGACCTGATGATGATTTTCATTTTGTGGGCTATTGAATTGGGTTTATCACTTCATCCCTTGAAAAGAAAATTAACCGAGACTTCGTTGCTGTCTTTGCTTATTTGCTCCTCCCATGATTGGATTTTTTTTCTCTACTTCTATTCAGAGCTGAGGGCAATTATTGTCAACTTTGGTCACGGCTAGAGCGGTAAGCAGTGACACTTTGTGAAAACCACTTTAGAGTTAATTTCCATTTAATGAAAAATCGTTAATTGACTTTTTGAGAATGGTAAAATTTAAAATTGAGAGAAAATAGACAGCATCTACTATAAGAGAAATAAACGAATATTTTCAATGGCAACAGTCGATTACTAAAAGGTAGTTATCTCTCTATGGAAGTGTATCATAGATTAAAATAGAATTTTTCTATCTTAAATTTAGTATTTGTCGAGCTTTTAAGTATACTTCATACAAAGCAACTCAATTATTTAATTTGGGATGCAATTAAAAATATTTTCATCACATGAAAATTTTTTTAAGGGGGCACCTAGTGTAACAGCTAAAAAAAAAACGCTTATTTCAAACATTTTATTTTTAGACTAACTATTATATATTTTTATGATATTTTAATGAATTAAGCCTTATATTTACAACATCTTTTAAAGTTCTTAAGAAAACTTTTTATTAATTTTTTTCGGTACAAAATGGCGGCGTGGTAAGCATTTCTATCAGACCTCATTTTCGAAGTTTGTGGGAGTAATATCTCAAAAACTATTAAAGATTTTGGGCTGAAATTTTTACCAGATTTAAAAAACAACTTTTATTCGTAGTTGAACCTACTTTTTTGGTAAATTATTGTTATAAATTTTATTTATAAATGTTTATAGGTCAACATTTGATGCGAAAAATCGAAAAATTTTTTCAAACTTCAAATTAAATACTTTTTTTCATATATTTTATAGGTTTAATCACGAATTATGTATGTTATTAACAAGAAATTTTTTGAATGGATGTTCCAGGTTCACTCTAAGGGCTGTAATTACTCCCACAAATTGGACATCGTGATTGCAACGCGTCTGATAAAAATGCTTACCACGCCACCATTTTGTACCGAAAATATTAATAAAAAAATTTTTTAACAACTTTAAAAAATGTTCTAAAGGCCTAATTCATTAAAATACATATCATAAAAATATAGTTAATCTAAAAATAAAATGTTTGAAATAAGCGTGTTTTTTGAGCTGTTACACTAGGTGCCCCCCTTAAGTGTTTAAATCACACGTAAGACATAAAAATCCATTAGGATATTTAACCTTTAGTACTGTCTAATCCTTTCGAAAGAAAAGCCCAACCTCATAAGCAATTTTCCTTTAGCTTAAATTTTAATTTTATAGATGTGGTTTATTGCACAAAATTTCCTGTGTTTAAATTCGATTAGAAAAACAAAATAAGAATGACTAAGCTAGAAAAAAGACCTTAATACAAGCCTAGGACCCATAACACTAACGACAAGGCCTGATAAACCCTCGGGAGGGGAGCATATATTTTATTGCTTTATGCAAATCAAAGTAAAACTTTCTCGTGTTTATATCTTCCCTTTATTTTGGTATTCCTGTAAACATGTCATCGAAAACAATTCTCAAGCCATTCAAGCGAAAAGATGAACACCTTCTGAATTGAATTTTTATATTTTGTGTATCGTCTACAAGTAGTCACAATGAATACTACTGTCTCGCTCATCCACTACCCATTCCAATCCAATATATGTGCAAATAGCGGCACCAGTATGCTCCTGTCGAAGTGATAGAAAATAAAAAAACGAGTAAACTTCTGTGCTTACTTTGGGGAGTCCCATAAAAAGGGATATTTTAAGATATTCGAGAAAAACATGAAAACTCAACGATCAGAATAATAATGACTTTGACATTGATGACTATCCTTAAAAAGGACCAAAGGGAAAATAGATAAAATTTGCTATATGTGTGATTACTATTTATTGTCCGCCACTAAAACTTGCAGAAAATAAGGGTAGGTTTGTTAAACAACATTTTAAAGGAAGGGAAATTATAATGAATTCAGTATCCGCACCGAAATATGTATATTTTGCCATGAATCATTTCAGAGCGCTATGTTCCCTTTCTCTAGGAAAACAATTGCTAAATACAGCCATTATAGAGACGAAAACAAATATATTAGGATACCTCTTGCCGTTAATTTAATAACACTATTAGTCCCAAGCAGATGTCAGCAATCTAAGGGTCGATTTTATACCCCATATACGTCGAGTTTCCATAGAGCAGACAATTAGACCCAAGATGCAAAGATGTGTAGAAAATCACAAGACCAACTAGACGATAAGAAAGGACACTTTGTACACTTATGAATAATTTAAGATGCCAGAGGGACGGAAAGGATTGTTTGAGTAAGATATTTCTAGGAATTGAAATATACCCAAAAGATACATACAAACGTGAGTTGAATTTTGTTTAAAAAAAAAAAAAGTATATGCTCAGAAATTTACTCCTCCCATTCAATATCTGCATTTAATTGTTTCAAAACCATAATACTCGACTTGAAAGGGACATTTCCTTTTTCCTAATTTCTCCCTTATTTACTTCTTAACTAACAATGGAAAAACTCCTTCCAATAAACCACTTTTTCTTATAAGAAAAAGTTCACAAAAGGCCAAAACGATTTATATTTTGGGGCAGTTTTTTATGACTTTCATAAGAGTACCGTCGAAAGCAGAAAATCCCAGTGTTTGCTTTTATCCTTAAAGACCTTTCAAAGAAATTCGAGTGTATTTGTTTTTGCTCATCTTTCCCTTTTCTTATGCTTTGCCTTAGTAAAGAAGTTTTACCATTTTTTATGAGGCCATCCATTACTGTCAGTAGTTAAGCTAACAATTGTAGACGATTATTGATTTCGATAGATCAACGAATATGTATTTATGCCGCATGCCAAAAAAACATCATAGACAATCAGGTTAATTTTTGCGATGAATTTAAACATCAAGTAAAATTTATTAAAACTATTTCATACTTTTTAGGGTTTCTAGGTCTGTATTACGTAAGTCGAGTAGACACTAATTTTCTTAGCACCTCAACTTTAAGAATGTGTCTTAACTAGTCGAATCGAGCAAATTCAACTTCCGTATTAACACCCCTGAATTCCATTATATTGTTTTTTTTCCCTAAAGTTTTTTACCACAACTATTGAACTTAAACTTTTTGAAGATAAAATTAAATTAATAATTAAAAATTATAATTAATATTAAGAACAAATTAAATAATAAACTAAATGAAAAACAAAATTTGTTTCGGCTAATGGATTTGTTTTATTGACTGCTCCATAAATTCTATGTAGTGCTCGATTTGACTGAATAATCAATTATTCACAATAGTCTATGCTTCTTAAGAATTCGGCATTTCTTCCAAATATTCATCATCACCTCGTAGGAATCCACTGAATGTTATTATTTATTGGTTTGTTATATTTTAACACTATAATATCAATAATAATCGCCATTGACTGCACACGTTAAATATTGTCAACAAATCGTTGCTAAGTAGCTAGGTTGCTTGAAAATAAATGTACGCAACTTCCTTCCCACTAAAGAGGAAAGAATTAAAGATTAAAAATTAAGAATTAAAAACGTATCAAAAATAATTTTCGTGGAACCCCGTGATTTTAACTACCAAAACATTTGCGATATGTCCTTTGCAGGTGATTCTTATTTTAGCTGATCTGATTCAGATAGATACTTCCAGCCCTGATATCAAAAACTTATCTCAAACCTATTACAGAATGCCCTATATATTTGAACTTATTCGGTCCTAAAATCAAAACATTTTTTTTAAAATCCTTATATTATAATACCCTGTTTGAACCCCGTAATTTACTTATAGGTTCATTATGCATTTTTTAAAACATTGTAAAAGAAAAAATAATTTATCTGGCCCTAATTAATAGCCGATTCGGATCCTTTAAAGTGTTATATTTCTTCAGGTTCTGATAATTCCTCATCCAACAGTCCGTTTTAGTACACATCTATAATACTAAGAACAACCGATTTCAAACCTGAATCTAACCTGAAGCAAATGCTACTCTATCCATAGGTCTTAATTCGGCACTGAATAGAAATAAAAAAAAAAACTGGATTATATTATATTATAATTACAGCGCTTAGTTCTATAATCATAATTTTTAAAGTTATACATTTTCGTACATTTGTAATTTTTAATTCAATAAAGCGCGATAAATTTTAAACCGTGCAGACAACTAATTCCTCAACAGTCGCAATCTGTTCACCATCTCTTTAATTGGTGCTTGTCCATGCAGGTGATGCCGCCAAAATTAGCATACCGTCGCTTCCCCTATTATAAAATAGCCCCACCAGCCACAATTTCCTGGTCCATTCGCGGACTCCTCCTATAATTAACTGCCGCAATTGACTAAAGCAGTCATAACAATTTTGATGCCTTAAGAAAAGCGTCCTTAATGAAGTGGTCTCAAACCCTCCCCCGAAAATGCCCGCTGAATCGATTGTGCACGAAAACGTGAAAACGAGCTAACAGCAGCTACCACTTCCAATCCTGCCCTTCATCCAGAAAATGCCTTCGAGCTATATTACTCCGTCCTGACACTGGGCAACTGGAAATAATGTACACATTCCTTTGATAACAGGGACGATGTGGTCCATCAGAGTCAGCATCCCTAAATATTGCACCCTCTCTCTGCTTTTCAGTTCGCTTCTCCAGAATTTTTGTTTTTTTGTTTTCTGGATGCCGGCGTACTTCTTGCTCCCGCTAAACTCAGGGATCCCTTAATGTTTGGCTTTCATTCCGAAAGACATAATGAAAGTCATACAGCGTTAATAATAAATAAATTACCTCAAGAAATAAAATAAACTTTTTGTTTTGCGTTTTGTTATTTTATAATTCTGGTGTGCGTATAATTTTCATTTTAAGACCGCTAAAGAAACCTGGAGGCGTTTTAGGGACAGCACCCGGTGATTTTGGTGGGTTGAGAAGGATTTACAGCCCGGGGCTAGAATTCAGCTGGAATTATTCAAAGTGTTTCCTTTTAATACTTAAACGCTGTTTCTGAAGAAATTTACAGACGTACAATATGAACATTTTAATAAATCGTTCCTTACCGTACCCAATTTTTATCTTGCTATATTTCATCTTAAAGTGCCTTGGATTCGAAACGGTCAATTGAATGGCACTAAAAAGCTTTTTGTTAAATTTATGACAGACCTCACTGACCATTTCCCACACCTGGCACCATTTTTTTTTTTTTTTTGTATTAATATTTTGAACCGTGCGAAAGGTTTCAAATATGGGAAAAAAAAAAAATAAATATAGTCCCCCAAAGTGAGTCGTAAACAATTGGCTTGACATCATCAGTAGAGGACACAAAAGTGTCGACTGAGTGCGACAATGCAAGCTCATTCGCCTGACAATTTATTCGGAAGTTATACAAAGATCTGTTGACTGTTCCCTCTGTTTCAGCCCGATGACTCTGTAAATCTGGACCTCGACTGCACGCCAGGACTCCTCCATGCATGCCGTTGTCGTGCCCGTGCCATGGATATCGTCATCATCATCATCAACACCTCCCCAACGCAAACCATAGGTAGCATACAACACTCGTCTGGGCACAAATTCTTCCTTTCGAATGCGATTTTTTGCATTGTTTTCTGGATTTCGTTGTATTTTTTTTTTTTTTTCCAACGTTTGTCCAATGCATTTCGCGCTCAATCAGAGGTAGGTAGACAATCAATAAAAATTCGATGAACAAATAGCTTCTGATAATGAGTTGAACACCTGTTTTCCAGCCATATCGTCAAAAAAAAAAATAAAAAATTAAATCATACCCAGAAAATCCAGGGACTTAGATGGAGCACACCCTGTAGTTTTTCTCCCTTTTTTTTTTGGTGCATGGTGTGGAAAGGGTTCGAACTCGAATGAGTCGAAAGAGGGTTGATTTATGGAAAGGCGACGACGGCTGCCGAAGTTTTAAAGGCGATTGGAAAAGATTGTTGGCGCCAGCAATTTGCAAAGAATGAAGGATTTTTTTTCTTTCCAATCCAAAACGATTATTACCTAATTTAGAAGTTAGAAGAATAAATCTTTAGCAATAGATTCAATTTTTTTTTCCAGTATATAAATATAAATTGCTATAAAGCGATTAATTTCATTGTTTATAAAATCAATTAACAAAATTGCTACACTCATGTGAATTTCCTTAGTATTTAAGCAGATTTATCATATCCAGATCCTTAATCACTTCAAAAATTTTCAAATCCCACTAAAGATTAGGGGAAATCACAATTACATATATAGGGACTCAGGGGATACTAACCAAACACTCTACGCTCGACCAGTCGGCTAACGATCCTGTGAGACATTTTCAGATAAAAGCAGAGTTTCCCTCAATGTGGAAATTCATAAAACGAGGCCGTTTTAGTCGAGGGGTTTATTTCAGTGAAATTAATGTCCTTGTGGAGCTCACCTCGTTTATGGTGGCAGTTTTTCACAGCTTTTTGCTGGAGCCATGTGTGAGCCATGAATAATCAGTTAAGTCGGGACGGCAGACCAAAAGGAATGAGTTCGCCATGGACACTTAAATTGGTAACAGTTTCTACAGAATTATAGAAATCTGTCTGGAAACTCTGTAGAGATTTATAGACATTAAAAATATCTCTTTTGTTTTATGCTGAATGGTGATATCTATGCAAGTCAGGAAAATACTGATAACCGATACACCGAATAAAATGGTAATTAGAAATAAACTGACTCACTCACAATTTTTTGATCGAATTCAAACATTCAAGAAATAAATTAATAAATAATTTCTTTAAACAGTTTGATGAAATCTATTAATTAAAAACAATTAATGGGCAAATTCGAAAAGCAAAGATTTATTTTAATGGGATGATTTTAAATGAAATTACTTAATTTTGCTTTCTTATAACATGTTAACATAAACTTTGTTACTATTAAATTGTGTCAAACAAAAACCGCCAAAGATTTCATAATTAAGTATAATCAAATTTAAGTCCTTCAAAATGTATAGACAGACTTTTCTTGAATTTCGACTGTTGAAGATTATTACTATACAAAATTTCAGCATATCTTTATTTGCCGCAGATGGACAAATGATAGAAAGATTTTTTTTTTCTCTTCTATTATAATTGTGAAATCAGTCTATGTAATTCATATCAATGTAATTCCTAAATTATGCTGCGAACAGATTGAATTCTCTTTTCTAAAATTTAAAATTTGTAATTAAAAATTTAAACCAAAAATTAATTATTATTATGAGAGTACTAGAAAACTGTCTCCTAACTCACGCCAGACAAAAAACAATGTTTCTTTTACTTGCGAAGATTTTAATAGCTCTTTAAATTGTTCAAAAGCAGTAAACTTTTCATGGCTTTAGTGGGATAGCTATCAATTTTTATGTCGCCTTCATAAACAAGACAAGAAATTAAGAGTCGAAAAACAAAAATGTTTAGGAAGAACCCTCACCTTAAGCACATTTGAGCCGCCCTAGTCTAGCCCCAAAAACAAAACTGCCGTCAACATAGAGTAACATACGCTGCACTAATTGTTTCTTCCGGAATTCATCGTCTCAATATATTGGCGATGCTTCCCGCAGGAGAGGCGCAGCATAGAACATCAAACATAGAACATATCCACTACGTTTGGAGCTCGATGTCTAGCGAAATCATGTTGAACAAGCCAAACATACATCCACTAAACATTCGCCCTCGGAGGCACTAGATGAAATTGATGTTAGCGGTGGGTGTTAATTGGGAGGATGTGCCGGATTTAGGGACAGGGAAGCAATATCCTCCTTCTATCCTTCAGGCAGCGAGAAAAGGGTTGAATTTGTGAGAAGAATCTTGAAGAAAATGGCAGAAGCGATTTAATTCTAACATAAAACAAATCGGTCTACGAAGAGGATAAAAGGAGAAATAAATTACCGCGACTGTTTGTCAACCTATGTGCAAATTAGTTGGGGATTAAATGAAGGGGAGAGGAGGTAAAAAGGCAAGTAGAAGTGTGACGGAGTCAAGTGTTTAATTAAATTAGCGGATTTTAATGTTATTTAATTTTAGGTAAAATTACGAGACACGCTTGGGTTGGAAAAAAATATGTGTTTACTTAGTTTGTTAACGATTTCTTAAAGAGACCCTTTAGTTGAAAAGCTTAAAAAATAGATAAACTTTTCTAAATTGAAAACACTAAAGTAGTAACTTCGTGCGAAAATCGAAAACATCAACTTTGGAAAATTCTAAATGTAACGGTTTTCATTAAAATCCCTTAAAATTGAAATTTTCAGTCACCATCTTGAATCCGCCATTTTTAATTTTTTTTCAAAATAAAATAAAACTAGTATTTTAAATTGGATTATATATTAGCATAAACCTCATAAATAGTCAATCAGTTGTTATTGTGTGAACCTCAAATAAACACCCAATCATTGCAAAAATTCTGGTTTTCTTTTATTTTGCTATGCTAAAATCATTTCTCACCAGAATTTTTAAAAATTAAAATGATCAGTTCATTGCTTCAAATGTACTGGTTTTGCTCCAGTAATAGAGCAAAAGTAGCAATGTTACCTTTTCTAAACAACTATTTTTTTTTAAGCTTAAAAATAAGATATTTTTTCAAAATGTTCTATGCTCTGAAAGCAATACCTAGAATATCACGCCATTAAAATATTTTTCTATCGATAGCTTGCAGATTATGTTCCTTCTACTTCTACACCATTTCAACAGAGTCCACCACCACTTTTAAGCAATTCTTTTCATTCCACATTACGCTTCGTCTGATTTTACTTCAATTGTTGACTTAAGCAAATTTTTAACGTTTCTGATGCATAAAATTATGGAAATGATTTCCAATTGAAAATAAAGACGGAGGAAAAATGTAAATAAGACGTAAAAAAGAAATACTGTGATATTCTTTGTTTTTCTTCATGTTTTGATGAGCTGCAAAACCAATGAGGGTTTTTTTTATTCAATTTTTTTCCGCGTTTTTCTGCTCCTGCAAAATCGGAAACAAAAAAGTGTAAACAATTTTCGCACATTCCCCTGGGAACGTTCTTAAGTCCCTTCGTTTTAAAAGGAAGCCGCAAGAATAAAAGGTTACGTCGGCTGCATAATCGCGAAAAAGAGAGTTAAACAGCCACCGTCGTCGTCGCCCCGCAAAGATTTAACGAACTGCGGTGAAAAACCTCCGGCAAAAGGATTTCCATCTATTTATCTTCGTGGATTGATTTCAATTAAGGAATGTAAGCAAGTGTGGATGAACAGTGTCCCTTAGTTACATGTGTGAGAGTGTGTCCAGTTCCATTTGTACACAAATTTCATTTTGTAATAATAAACAGATCCTTGCCGGCCACAAGTGCACTTGACGCTGTCTCATATGGTTTTCGGACTGTTTGTTTAGGCGCGAAGACCATTTTCAAAGCAAACAATTGGGTAATGTGCCCCTTGGGAACATCCGCCCAGGAAAGGAGCACCGTATCCAGCTACGTACCTCAGAGTAAGTGCCTGGATTCATTCAACATTCATTCAGTTTTTTGCATCTACGTAGAATTTTTGGAACTACAGACTAGTGCTTCTTAATTTTATTTTGTTTTTTTTGAGTCGACAACTCCTTAAGTCTGCAATTTTCAAGTTAAATAAATATGAACTAAGTTTGAACATTTTCAAAAACTTACATTTTATATTTAGATAATATACAAAAGTTAAAAAAAGTTTGTAATTAGGTTAACCTTTCCTACCACTCTGCAGGCACATCTAATTTCAAGAAAATAAAATTTTCAGAACACATTAATTCTTTAAAAGTACCTATCGATAGCAGGGGTTATTCGTATTTTAAATATATGGAGATAACTGAGCATTGTATAATGTTTGCGTTAAGTTAAGCGAATGAATAAATATAAATATACTAAATAAATAAATTTAAAACTAAGAAAAAGGGTAAAGTAGTACTCATTAGAGTGGATAAAGGATTCGTTACGAAATAATTTCTTTGTAAGATGTATTCAAACAGAGTTACAGTGTGCTAATTAAATTATACGCATCGTAAACAGATCATTTTAGTAAGACGAATACTGTTTAGTTTCTAAAAGTTAATTATAAAACTCGTTATATGACATATTTTCGCTATAATCACTGAAAAACAAATACTAAAATAATCAATATTTTCCATTAAGGAGAGCGATACAATTAGAAGCGTGAATAATTTAACATATAAACTTACAAAATTACAGACATATGAAGATGTCTTTCCGACAGGTTTCCTCAGGAGGTCCAAAGCGGCAAAATGCTTAGCGCCTTTTGTAATCATCTCAAACATCGGCGAACGCGATGAACCTAAAAAATAATTAAAATAATTGAAAATGTTTGCAATAAAAAAGTATATTTTCTTTTATAATTTTAAATATGTAGGTTAATCGAGAAGGTAATAGTGTTATAAAGTTGTGAAAATATTTCATAAAAATCGGTTGAATACTTTTAAAGTGACTAATTGCCAATCGCCAATTGCGAAAATCACTTTTCGGCAAAAACAAAAACTTATTTAAAGTTGTGCCTGATCTCATTACCGTTTAATAGACATGTCCTGCTCAAAGGCTATAACTTGAGAAATACTTCGATATTCATTCCGAAACTTTAGTATTATATTCTTTAGATGTTATACCAACATTTTATACAAAAACCAAAAATGATTTTTTTTAATTGTATCCCTTTACTAATACATCTTTTATCGTTGAAAATCTCAAAATAATATTTTAAATATAATATAGCAAGCAGTATGATTTTAGAGATGTTAAAGACAAACAACTTAAAACCTTATCATTTGGACAGCTAAGGTGTAAAGCTTAAACAAAAAAACTTACTTTACATTTATATAATATTATTAAAGATATGAACGTATCTATAATAATACAACATTCCCAGAATTATTTTATTGAATTAAAATTTGTTATTGTGCAGCCTCTACTCCTAAAAAAAGTTCTGCTGTAGACTTAAAATAAATGCAAAAATCAATTTCTATCGAACCCTCAATTTGTAGCCCTATTATGCGCAAATTAGCCTTATCATTCGTCAGTCATCAGAAGATGCTTCGATCGACCCTCTGAGAAAAATGTTTTGCATAAAATTGTTTGCAATATCAACACCACCCAAATGCGAGCCCCCTTTTTGAAATAAGTAATAATTTCGAAGAAAACCGCCTTCTCACCTTTCAGAGCTTACTCCCGGGATGTGAAGAAATCGACAAAATTGATGACTTACACCTGCCTAGAGAGTCCTCGCCTAATCCTTAAGGCACACAATGTCGACTGACGGCGGCGTAAGCCCCTGCTAATCCCCAATAACTTCGCTTTTTGGGGGCAGTGACATTTTATTTATTAGCGGCTTTATCCTTCGGGACGAGGGTAGCACCCAAATTTATTTCGAAAAATAATTTTATGAAGTCGTTGGACCCACTTCATCACCCGCTCCAATACCTGAGATGTAAGAGTCTTATGAGATAGACGTTTGAAATGAAACGAACCCTAGAATACTAAATCTTTCTAGGATTTCTTGGTGATTTATGAACAGGAACGCACTTCGATTTGTGTACTAAATTTATGGACGGAGGATGAATTTCTCAAAAATATATAAATCGTGTCCACACCTCCTCACATGTACTTAAAATTCCAGAAATCCCCTTGCTCGACTGAGGAATCCGGGAATCCGGATAGCGGAGATTAGTGGCCAAAAAAGTACATCCACTCCCTGACAGGACTCTTCCGTTTGAGCAAACAGATAAGACAGGGTCCACCCACCCAAGTACAATACAATCGGGAGTCCAGGGACTCCGGGTCTGGAGTCCTGGCGATGGCTTCTGTTGTTTTACGTTATCGTAGTGTTGCTGGTGGATACCACCAGGGCGAACCACTTTACTTCGCATCCGTCCCGAAAACACGTTCGTCCTCCGGGGCAGAGGGAAGAGATTTAATCGTCTTATGCGGTGGGTTACCCTGAAACGGCCAAATCAAGCTGAGGAAACGAAAGGATAACAGCCAGCATAAATTTTCTGGTGACTTTTGTGAATCTAATTTCTGCCGCTTCGGAGTACCTTAACTGATAATTGTTTATGAAAAGGTTGTTAAGGTTTAATTTCTTTCGGGATTAAACGACTACAAAGGGTTTGTTTTTAAAAGGTTCTCCTTGTTAGGTTTTCGCCATTTGGGGCATATTGATTGTCAATATTTCTTTTAAATATAATAGAATACTACGGACAATACTTAGTACTGTACTGTATTAATAACACAGATAAAAACTAATTATTTCGTGAACAGAACTGCAGGTTTCCTTAAAATCTACACACAGGAATTGATCACACTATCAAAATTCAGAATATCGCAAATGACAACGGACCACGGTAGCTTAGAAGTCAGAGCATCGAGGTACAAATCCGAAGACCGCAGGTTTAATGCCTATCTGTGCTCAAAGTGGTGGTTTTCAAGAATTCAAAATTTCAAACAGTAAAAGTAATTAGAAACGGAGAATTTCTATAATATAATAAAGTTAAAAAAGCCAATTTGAATCCAACATATTGAATTTTTAAAATTTATCGCCAAATACTTTTACGAAATTAAAATGGAATATCGGAAACAATTTTCTTTCACTATATGGTAAATCGAATATTTTCTTCCACTTACTATTTCTACATAGTTCTATAATTTTTATCATTATAGAACACCAACATCTTTAAATTTAACACTGTTAGTGTAACACTGCAATAAAAAATATAAATAATCTTGAATATCTCTTATATGTAGATAAAAAAGATTAAGTTATCAAATCAGTTAAAAATAAAATCTAAATAATTTCTTTTTTTTTTACTTAATTTAATTAACAAAATCTTGTTTAAATCAATTAATTTTAATTTTCGAACTAAAAATATATTGGATATAAATTCCATACAACGTTCGTAACCTCTACATCTAAAACTTAAAAATTATCTTTTAAATAGATATATCAAATCTGTCTCCCTCCGATGCGATCAAAAAATACTTAGATACAATAAACCAAATATAATATTCCATTTATTTTCTACGTGCCTTCAGGGATATTTTTAATAAATTCGAACTTATTTCTAGTAAATTCAGATACAATTTCGAAATCACCAGACAAAATTCTATTAAAAATACGTCATAAAATAAACACGCGCTACCATTAGTTGGCACAACTGTGTTTTAAATGCGTAATCAGTCTATTTGAAGGTGCAATAATTCTACTGAGATAGACTATAGATGATCTGTAAGATAGAAGATAAGACATATACGTTTATTGTATTCTTCGATTTCGCCAGTTGTTTTCTATATTCATTATATTACAATTATATCATAAAGTCACGAAAGTTAAATTCAAGGAGCATTATAAAATCGCATTGATAAGTCTGTAAATCGACAGTACCTAAGCTTCTTTCATAATGTCTATAGCTTCGTACAAAGTGTTTTTAGTGCTCTTTTTTTTGACTACGTGTTTATTTTCGAACAGTGTGAGTTTAATAAATGGAACAGCACTAGCAAAGACCATATTATTAAATGGAAAATTTTATACCTTGGACTACTCGGTTCTAGCTCCATTTATAATTGAAATAATAAGAAATGGTTTGCACTTATGTGGAGCAGCTCTTCTTAGACCGAATATCGTAATTACTGCTGCAAGATGTATATCACTGAATGAAAAAGTTCCAAATCTTGAACAATTCAAACTCGTAGCGGGTAATCAAAAAATAAACCAAGGATCAGAACCTTGGTTTGTGCAACACCGTTCCATTGCAAAAGCAGCATTGCATCCAGATTGGCCTAAAGATCAAAGTGCAGACTTAGCGCTTCTAAAAACATCAATGGACTTTGAAATTACCGGTTATGTCAACTTCCACAGTATTTTGCTTCCCAGTAACAACAACCTTCTACCTTTTTCGCGGTACATTTATGGATGGGGCTTTACTGAGAAGAATATGTACTCATCAATTCTGCGTTTTGCTGAAACGCAATATAAACCTCCGCTGGATTGCAGTGATCTTAGTGATTCAACCCAAACACTTTGTCTGTGGTCCGCGAACAGTCGACCGTGCTTTGGAGACTTTGGAGGACCTGTAGTAGAGGTTGCCGTCGAATATACTGGGAATTATATTTTTACGATGTCCGGAATAGTCTCTTTTATTAACGGAGCCAAGATACCTGGAGATCCCTCAAAAGTCGATTGTTTTAATGATAACAGGGCTATTGCTGTGAGATTAGAACCCTTTTTAAACTGGATTTATTCGACTATCAAATATATGCAACCTAGTTTTTATTAAATTTTTATTATATTCGCTTCCAAAGTGCGGTATTTTATTTGAACAAATTTTCTTTAGTTCAACAGGCATACCTTATAGGTGGAGAATTTTCGTATCATTTTCTTACTACTAATCAAGCATACTCAGCATAATATAAAAATACAGTCATTATCAAGTCGCCCTTCTAATTTCTAAACTATTGATGTAGCCTAAATGTAGCCTTTAATAAATACTTTCAAAAATTATAACGAACACTATAGCAAAAATACATAGTTTATGAAAAATTTAGAAATAACTTTTTTTCTGTAGCAAGCAAAGAACCCTATATCATATGCGCCCAACACACTATTGGCCAGTTTTTTAAATAAAACTGATTAAAAATACACATTTTCAGTATGTATGCATAAGTAAAAATATCTCATATACGAGTATGTACGTTGGCCAAATAAATAAATAAATATTATAAAATCGATGAACATTTATTTCATATTTACCGAATTACGTAATTCAAATTAATGTAAACGGTACAATTTTACTATTATACTATTTATGCGGTACAAAACCGATATATAAAAACATAGAAAAGCTGCGTTCAATAACTCAATTTCTGTGATCGAATGAGTAATTCAAAAATTGTTCTTGCGAAACTTAAAAAAAAACGCATTGTACATCATTTTATAAAATGTGCCATTTTTAAAAGCATCGGAAATATTGAAGTAAATTAATAAGGCTTTAGTCATAGCAAAAACCACGGGAGAATAACAGTGAAAACTGCCCTCACAGTTAAGCTAACATGATTGTCTAACAGTGTTAAATACATATAGGTAATCAATTGAAGATACATATGTAATCAATTCACATTTCGACAGGCGTTCTGACGCAAATCTCGATTTCGATATGGAACAATGGTATTGTCTCTGTTGGTAGAATTACATGCCGAAGATACTACGTATAAAACCCCCATGATAAATCTTTTAACATCCAGTTCACAAAATTCTTTGAAAATGTTCCTAGTTCTGTGTTTTTTTACCATATGTCTCTTTTCACCCAGTTTGGGTATAATAAATGGAACAATACTGGGAGATATTAAAATTCTAAACGGGGAGGAATTCGTTCTTGATCATTCAACAAATTTTCCATCCATGATTGAGATACTGAAAAATGATTTGCACTTATGTGGTGGAGCTCTTCTTAAACCGAATGTCGTTATAACTGCTGCAAGATGTATATCAATGAATGGAACTGTTCCAGATCTTCGACAATTCTATCTCTTAGCAGGAAATCAACTAAGAAATCAAGCAACAGAAGCTTGGTTCATTCAACGACGTTCTATCGTAAAAGCAACTATTCATACCGATTGGCCTAAAGATCAAAGCGCAGATCTAGCTCTTCTAAATCCGTCTTTAGATTTTCAATTAGACAAATATGTCAACACCATTGCTCTTCCTAACTATTATATATTCAATCCTATAGCTTGTAATATTCATGGATGGGGTTTTACTGAGAAAAATAGATATTCATCACTCCTTCGCTTTGCTACCACAGAATACCACCCGTTGGCTGAATGCAGGCATCTGAGTAATTCAACAAATAATTTATGCCTATGGAAAACTGACAGTGGACCCTGCTACGGTGATTTTGGAGGACCACTCATTGAATTTTACTACGATCTCTACGGAAATGAAGTTTATACTTTAACCGGAATACTATCTTTTAGTGCTGGTGCTAGAGTACCTGGTGATCCTACAAAGGTTAATTGCTCTAAAGATAAAAGAGCTATTGCTGTGCAACTGTTGCCTTTTGTAAGCTGGATTTATTTATCGATGTAAGGAAATCTATAAAATTCGATTATGTAGTCTAATAAAATAAAATTAGAATATTTATGGAATATTTTGTTCTCAGATTTTACATTTGTATATGTATACTTAATATTGTCGTTGACAGTAGACTGCAAAACAAAATTAAGTATTTAATAAAATTGAAAGAAATGTTTTAAAAAGAAGTTACTCTCTTTACCAACAAAAAGCATTACCACTTGAAATTGCTATCATCTGTTATTTCTACAGGTGCTCAAAGTTTACTTTATTTTAAATATTTGTATTAGGCCTGCAAAAATCGACATATATAATCCCACATATGAAGCGTATGTTTCAGTTACTACAATTCGTTTACAATGGCTCTATCGGTCTGTTTTGTGCTACTTTTACAAATCTTCACAATTCTAAAACCCAGTAATGCTATAATAAATGCAGAAATTGCCGGAGCTACTCGAACCTTCAACGGTGTTCAATATACCTTTACAGCGTCGAAAAAATTCCCTTTTATGGTTGAGATACTAAAAAATGGACTACATTTGTGCGGTGGTGCACTAATTCGATCGAATATGGTCATTACTGCGGCACGATGCATATCAATTAATTCAAATGTTCCAGATCTTGGACTCTATTACCTTCTAACCGGTAACCAAGTTAGAAATGCGGGAACAAAACCTTGGTTCATTCAACGTCGTACTATTACCAGGGTAATAATGCATCCTGACTGGCCTACGGATGAAGCTGCAGATTTGGCCCTTCTTAGACCTTCATCGCCTTTTGAACTAAATGATTTTACAAATGTGATCGAATTGCACGTGCCAGATTATATAGGTTTTCTCTCAGGCCGCATTTACGGATGGGGATTTACTGAGCGTAATATTTATTCCACTGTCTTGCGCAAACTTGAAATGGATTTTCAACCAAAACATAAATGCGCTCATTTAACAAACTCAACTCATCAGATTTGTCTAGCGAAAGGCGATAGTACCCCATGTTTTGGAGATTTTGGTGCACCTCTTGTTGGTGAAAATTTGACGGGTTTTAAATACTATTTAATTGGTTTAATTTCTTACGTTCCTGGCGCCCGAATACCTGGAGACCCAACAAAAGTGAACTGCTTTGAAGATAAGAAGGCCATTGCAGTCAGAATCGCATCCTTTTTGGACTGGATTGATGCAATGACAATTTTGAATTTTACAATGTACAATTAAGAAGAAAAATTACGTGAATAAAAGAGTACCTGAGCATTCAGACTAAGCAGTTTTATTTGAGCACGTTTTGTTTTATTTAAACAAGTGCTCCTAAATGCCGGTGGTATAAACAATTGTTGCATGCGTATATTTGTTATAAAATTTTGAGACAGAAACTATTCTTTTCTCAACGGTTTCTTTCAACAGATATTTTCAGTTTTCACAGATGATACACATGTTATTATAGCAAATTAATTACATAAATTAGTTAAAATTTGGCTTAAGTAAAATTAATCAGTTTGCTTTGGTAAAATACATCATAGAGTGCGTCTTCTAAAAACAATATTGGAAGTTATTTATGGCATTTATTTTCTCAAAAGATAACAGTGCATGCATATTAGATTGACCCAAAAATATCGACTATTTGCTTCCCAACTTTTAAAGGTGTCTCAAGAGCAAATTTATTAGATATCTATTAATTTTACGAAACTTAATATAATATACATATAATATAGACGAAAAAACGGAATAGTTGGGGATTAAGGTCTTTTAAGAAATGTTCGCATTGTTTGATGTAGTCTTAATACTAGCGACGCGACACACAATGAACGAAAATGAAAATTTTACGCATACTCAATTTCAAAATTATCACCTTCCCTTGTAATTAAAGAGCAATTTATGTGAAGAAAACAAAAATGAGGACATGGATGCTGCATTTAAGGTACTGTGTGAATCGTAAAAACGACTACATAAATGCCAAATTGTGTGACAACGATTGGGTATTAACTTATAATTTCTTAAATCGTCTGACCAAACCAGAAAAAAATAAAAAATATATAAAAAAAAATTTTTTAAAAAAATTCTTTTATTTAAACTAACTAAAAAGTAAAAAATAAAAAATATTAACCAAATAAAATTAATAAAATATGTAAACACTATGACAACAAAATAAAATTCCTACTTATCTTAAACAGTTAAATAAAAGAATGACGCATTTTTATCACTTCGTCATATTGACCGTTAGGTATTCTATAAGATAATTCAAGATTTCAAGATTTCAAGATTTCAAGATTTCAAGATTTATTTATTTTCAAGATTTGCTGTTTTTGTATACATAATAGGACGTACATTTTAAGTGCTCGAAATAGAAATTCATACATCTTAAATATTAATAGGTAGGCATAACCGAATCTATAAGATAATGATTCCTAAATTTAAAGTATAATCAAATATTGTCTGATCGGTCAATATGACGAAGTGATAAAAATGCGTCATTCTTTTATTTAACTGTTTAAGATAAGTAGGAATTTTATTTTGTTGTCATAGTGTTTACATATTTTATTAATTTTATTTGGTTAATATTTTTTATTTTTTACTTTTTAGTTAGTTTAAATAAAAGAATTTTTTTAAAAAATTTTTTTTTATATTTTTTTTCTTTTTTTCTTTTTAGTCTTTTAAATTAATTATGTTACATTTCCAAATAATCAAAAAAAAAAAAATTTACACCACTAACTTGTATTGTCACCGGAGCTGAACATGTGTTCCAATTTTCATTAAGATTGATAAAGTCTAAGTATAAAAATTTTGCATTGCAAGATTTGACGACACGTAGTGTAAGTTGACGACACGTAGTGTAAGTTAAATAAAAGAATTTAAAAAGGTCAAAAAATTTATCGCCAGGCGATCTCCTCCAAATTTAAGTTCTGGATAATTAAAGGTTCATTTTACTACATATGCACATATATATATGTACATATGTATATAATAAATCAAACAATTGCTTTTGAATTTTGGAATATGTGAATAGTGTCAGTGGTGTAGGACCTTGCAGGACGTAGGTATTCAAATTCAAGAAGTTTAAGTGAGGCGCCCGCCCACTAGAGAGTCTAGAGACTAGAGAAATCATTTTTCAGATTTGCTTAACTTTCACTGGTCAACATAATTTTGCCACAGAACAAGTGATATATCATTTCTATAAGATTTTTTCCGTAGATTACGAATTCCGCGGGTGAAAATATAAGACTGAAAAACGACTGAAAAGAGACTGAAAAATGAATTTTAGACGGAATTCAGCCTGAAATAAGGCGTAAATTATTATTTGGACTGAAAACTCACTGAAAACAGACGGAAAACATATTACATGGAGAAGGTGAAGACGGAATTTAGACTGAAATGAGGCGGAAATATTTTTTGTGTCGGAAAACAGACGGAATCGAGACGGAATTATCAGTTACCCTTGATGAGTATGAACAAGAGACTGAAAAAAGACGGAAACGAGACGGAAATTATATCATTTTTAGACTTAGAATATTTTTTGGATTCGGCATTTTTTTGACATAGCACCAACAGATCCAGCACCAACAGGCCCAGCACAGACACCACCTCATCCAACATCAGCATATGCAGGACCACCATATCCAGCACCACCATATCCAGCGTATTCAGTATCAACAGATCCTGCACATCAATACATTCATCGATATTTTGATTAAAATTATTTAGTGTCATTTGAGTCAACATTTTCCGTCTAATTTCCGCCTGATTTCTGTCTACATTCTTCATTCGAATTGAGCTCATTTTCTGTACTTTTTCAGTCAGTTTTCAGTCTCTTTTCCGTCGATCAGTTTCCGTCTACTTTCCGTCTGTTTTCCGACTGCTCTTAAACACAGAAAAATTTACTAAATTTACTAAATTTACTAAATTATTCAGTCTGTTTTCAGTCTTATATGCATTTTTACCCGGGTCATGAACGAAATTCTCCTAACAAGTCAAGTTTTGAAGAAAAATAGGGTTTGAAGAGTATAAAAATATCGTATTTTCGATATTTTTAAAAATTCGTTACAAAATAACGGATTCTTATAGGAGATTGAAATGTGGATCAAATTAAAGTTTGAACCTTTAGCTATTATATACAAATACTGAAGTCTTTGAGACTTTCCGGAATACTCTATGAATTTCAATTTTTTCTGTTAACCGATTACTTCATACAATTGGTATAGTGCATGATGATCACAACAAGCGAATGCTCACGAAAAATTAGTTTCCTAATATGCTTAGCAAGAGCTATGGAAAGGGGTATTTCATACATCGAAATAAGGATTTAGGCTTTCATTTGAGCCACGTTGCGAACTCTTTTCACGTTCCATTATTGTTTTTTTTAACCTTCAAAAGTACTCAAAATTCGAACTGTTTTAGGTTCTTTCTAACCCTATTTTTCTCAAACATGTGGTAGAAAATAGAAAATAACCGGCGCAGCAATTTTGGAATTGGAAAATTAGGTACCGAATTAAAAATCAGCAGCCCCAAAAATTTCCATGGTAGGTCATTTTATACATATACAAAAGGCAGGTTTCCTTTGCTCCTCGATTTCAATCAAATTTCCGTAAGAGCAATGTGACAATCCGCCAAAATCTGCGAGTCCTTTAAAACAAAATACTTACGCGAAAAATATAGGAAAGTCTTCCTTTCAGTATTCGGTTAACAAACAGAAAAACTAAATAAAGAGTAACATTTTAAAGTAATCAAAATAATCACTAACTTAATCACAACCGCGGAAGTAAAAAAATTGGGAAATTTATTGCGTCCTCCCACCGCAGCGCAACATAAAAAATGCACATTTTCCCGCACTTTGTCGTTTCAAGAGCATCAACATGTATCTCAACATTTCACCAAATTCTTTTTCCAGCAACACTAACGCATCCAACTTCACGTTTATTTTCTTGCATTAACTTCAATGAGTGCGAGCGGGAAGTCTTTGAGCATGCGTCGTACTTGCGCTAAAGTTGCGAAAATTGGAGAAATGTCAAAGATCCGATAACTCCACCGTCAGCGGCGCGAGGTTTTATTGATAAGCTTAAAGTTGTTATTTACGATTATAAAAATATTACAATCAATCTAGAATTTAATCAAAACAATGTAAAACACCTGAGGATTATGTGAAATAAATTGCGCTTGAGTTCGTAGCAGCGTTATAGCGAAAAACATGTTTAACAGAGGCAAATTTCATTAGAAAGGACTGAAAGTGGTTTGGGCTTACCTTCCAAAAGAATTGCAAGTAAACACCTGGTTAATTTAACATGAAGCCGAATCGCAATGGGCACTGCAACTACAGGGAAAGAAATCCTTTTCGGGGCGATAGTAAGTATAAAATCGACCGCAGAAGAGGTGCTGATGAGCGGGAGCGGTACAGTGAGGCTGGGAGCTCACATCACCAACCCTCCCAGCCCCAACGGCCTCAACGTCATCAGCGAGGATACGAGGGCTCCGGGTACTCCAACAATTGGACTAAAAAGAACCAGGACAGGTAAGTAAATTCGCCTAATTTTGTAAAATAAATACGATCCCCTTTTCTCGTTCACTTGCCCAATCGCCGCTCTGTTTCAAATTGTAGCCGGATGCGCGGAGTTCCATTGTTAGCTGTCTGGTGGGCTCTGAAGGGGCTCTCTTGGACAAAACGGACGTGTTTGCTTAGGCGCCAATAAAAACACACTGGCCACATCCTTTCGCTTTGCTGTGCAAATAGACAATCTTTTAAAAAATTTTCACCGAATAAGCAGCTCCCTGGATGCTGGCTCTTCACTGGAAGAGCCCCCAAAAATTCTAGAAACTAAACTTTGCATGGGAGCATAGAGACATCCTGTCGGCCAGGGCACTCAAGTAAAACAAATATCGCATAATGGAAACTCTAGAGATTATCCGGTAAGAAGGAATGGTGGCTGCCCCGACAAGGGCTTTTATTCCTTTCCGGGGCGGGTTGTGTTTATACCCGGCGTAATGGTTCCGGTCGGGGAAACTGGTAAAAAAGAGTGTTGGGGGCAATGGTTTGATTTCGCAAAATTCTTGAAAGAAACTACACTTTTTGCTACTTTTACGAGTTACAAAAAAAACACGACCTCATCTTTCCGAGCATATATATGTAAGTAGTTGCATATATCATTTTTGTCGTGATTTTTTAATTATGAAACTTTTAAATTATTTTTAATATACCAGCTCAATATTTTCAGAGTTACAGTGTTTTAAAAAGTGAACCTTGTGATCATTGTGACTCCAATTGCGCTAGAAAGTTCTATATGAAGTGTTCAATTAATCTACCGTAGTCTCATGAATAAATAGTTAAGGGGCTATTCTGGTCTAAAGGCACAAATGTTAGGGTTTTTTTCAATTGCGATAAAAAAAAACAATATTTAAGAATATACAAAACAATTTTATAAAAACAAAAAATTCAAAAAATTACAGGGTGGTAAAGTGGAGGGTTGAAAAAAAATGGTGCGTCCTTATTGACACGATTTCAACTCTTCTGGTCATGTGAAACAAAAAAAAAAAGATTAGTAATCAGTAAAGAGGTTGTTATATCCCCTAGAGAAACAAAACCATTTTTTTTTCGCAAAATTGCGATTATTTCAACAATTTTTTTTGTTTTTTTCATATTTTTTCAGTTTTTATTTTTTTTTAAATATTAAAAAATATTTGTTTACAAAAATCTTGGTAGGAACGTTAGAGCGTTATATGAAGAAGATGTGTACCAAATTTCAAGTAAATCGGTTCATTAGAACTTGAGATATCGTGTCAATAGTGTGAAAAAAATTAGTTTCGAGAAAAACGCGTTAAAATATTTGAGCATGGTCTAGTCTAGGTCATATAGACCGGTCTAGTTGCCGCGTCACTAAAGCAGCTATAACTCAGTAAATATTTGGAATTTTAACATTTCCTTTGGAGGGTATATTCTTAAAAGTATATACTTTGAAAATATGCAAAAAAAAATCGATTTTTTCAAAATTCTAGACCAGAATACTCCCTTAATTTAGTCACTAGTGAACTCTAGACTCTTTGGCTCAAAATAAATCCCAAACAGTTCCTTGATTTTATGATTTTTGTAAATATGGACGTACATGTTTTGTAGGTCTAGAATTTTCTTAATTACTGCGTTTCTTTTTGAGTTGAAAGTTGCTTAATTTATCAAACGGCTGAATTAAAATTTTTTGAAATAAATGTTTTTTTCTAACTAGTATAATGCGAGACTTGCTCCCGTTTTTTGAAAATAAAAAGAATTGCAGTAATTGCGTTAAAATCTGTAATACTTTTTTTTTCGTAGTTGAAAAATCAAAACTCGATCGCTTTTGGATCAGATTTGTTGCAGTTTCCTATTTTGGTTTTATGACTTTCATGCAGATTTACGTGGTTTTCGGTTTGCTAAAACTGCACAATGCCCAAAAAACGTGAGTGAAAATATTGTTATTGTTACTTCTTACTGTAAATTTATTTGTAAACTTATATATTTTCTAACCTGAAATACTCGTAGAAATAAATCAACACTTCACCAATAAGATATCATTCGTTAACAATTTATTACTATAAATAAAATCAACATACAAAAAAGACTTATTTGAGTATTTTAACGAAAACAAACATAAGATTATTTAGATAGTTAACCTAGTTTAATTTCATTTTCGTCGGAGTGACGATAGGAACAACTCTTTCTTTCTAGAAGATTTACTAAGTAAATTTTAAGCATAATATAATATAATAATAATAGCTCAGAAAGTGATTAAAATTACTAAATAATCTTAAAATAGTTCAAAATATTTTGGGTGTCCCAATATAAGCTTTTATACTTGATATCATTGTTACAGAGTAAACAGTAGAAGCCCATTCACTTGCAAATATCCTTTCAACCTAAAAGAGAAAAAAACAAGCCCATTTGAGCCATAATATGATCTACTCAAAAAACACAGAAGAAAATAACAATTTTCTGCAGACGTGGAAAAGAACAAAGGTCCCCCTTTCTAGTGCCCACCTTCAAACAACAGCTGTGAAGGGAGGCCCCAAAAATTCAGCAAGTGGAAATCGACACGTTTCTTCCATCACATGTGACCCACGGTCTTCTCATTCCCTGGTAATGTTTAACTTCAAAAAATTTTTCATAAAAGGATATTTTTCACACTTGAGGTAGTACCCTCCTTTCTAGGGCAGACCGAGGATTTTTAGTGTCCCCTGCAATCTCAGTTATCCATAAAAACGCGGTCTTGCCTTGATAGAAGACCTTCCTCATCATGCGTGTGTATCTCAAGCGGTTGTTCATTCATTCATCCCGCACGGCTGTACGTAAATTTACTATAGCTCCTGAAGGAAGACAGTCCGCCACTCCTGTCTCCAGGATAACGAATCGTGCAGAAATTTCTCCGTCACCCACCAGGCTGACGATTTCTACTTTTAGTCGAGCCCAACAATTTTTAAGGGGCAAAATCAGGGATATGGGAAACACCCTGCCAAGGGAGTTCGACGGGGCTATGGAGTAGGAGCTGAGAATTTCCATTTCCAGGAGCTGGGAGGTGGTGTATTTGTGTAGCACAGGACCGGGAAGCGTAAAAGACCAAAAACCGGAGGAATTCCTCGTTCCTGTCTGTTTGTTTTTCTGTGTCGAGTTTATGCAAAACAATGAGTGTGCCCGGCCGCCCGTAGTTATAATGCTGGATGGAAGTGGAACGGGTGCCAGGGAGGGGATAAAAATAGGGGTGTTGTTACAAGGATTGCGGTTCAAGCTGATTGCCAAAATAGGGAGTCTCCTCAGCAGCTCTTTTGGGTTAATTCCTCGAACTGATATAGTGAGGAACTGGACGCGATTGTGCTTAAAAAACAAATATAGGTAAAAAAGGAAAGAAGGAAATATCTGCGGCTGTCGGCGATTGATTGGATTTTCTCCTCGCGTTCCTTACCACCCTTCGGGCCTGTCCATTTGTAGAAGATGACGCAAGGTGTGTGGGTGGTAGATATCCCCCAAGGGTTTTTAGATATCTCGTTTGTATCCCCCCGTCTTTCTGAGGATTTTTATTCTTCTTTTTTTCAAACTAAGGTGGGAGAAGTCTGGAAGAATTGATAATTAGAACTTCAGGACTCTTTCGAGCGGAAACAAAAACGCCAACTGAAAACGTAATTTATTGAAATTCGCGGAAGAGCCACAATAAGTGGTTACCTTCGCCGCGCCTTTTTAGGATCCAATCCAATGACTTACCATCGTTTTGGACGATAGAAGCGTTTGAAAAAGGTCGGTCTCTTTTCCTGCGTTTATTTACACCTTTTGTATGTTTTATAAATTGCCTTTTAGCTGAACAGGTCGTACTTTACAAATCTTCACAAAAAAATAGTAAAAGGTACGCAAAAGCTCTTCAAGTATCACACTATAGATAGAATATTATATAAAAGTGGACAACAGTTCCACCGAAGGACGGTAGAGTCCTTCTTTAGAAAAACAAAAACAAATGCCCGAAAACCAGAAGATGGATATTTGCTAAACTAACAATGGGGTGGACCTGACAAAAGTTCATTTCCGTTTGGGTTACAAGAAAATATTTTCATTAGACGCCTCTTGCTGATTCTCAGCCACTCTCTGGATGGGCATGGATAGCTAGCTGGGTTTGGGAGGACTATGTCTAGTGAAGACCTCGAATATTTTTAGCTAAAGAAAGAAGTAAATTTAGAAAAATATAGACAATTTCAGTTGGTGGATATGCCAGCTGTTGAACAAGTGGGAACTTTTTCTTGGAAGCCCCCAGTCGTCTATTGATCACAAACGGGAAGGGGAGTGACAGTCTTGGTGTTAGAATAAAATATTGCTTAAAAGAAATTGAAAAAGTTTTTTAATAGAGAGACACTGAGACACTTCATTATGGTAAACTTATTTATGTGCCTGCGCCACATTTTTTCGAGAAGGTCTAGACGGAAGAAAATAATTGTTTATTCAACAAAATGTAGATTCTATGCTCAAAATATATTCACGTGAGGTATTCCAACTTTATCGCTTCGGCAAAAGTACACAATAAAAATGGATTTGTATCATTATACTGATTATAAAATTATATATATAGCATGAATATTCCTGATGTAAAATTATATAGATGTACTCATAAACGAAAAACAACGTATTGAGAAGAAACCTAGTTTCACTAACAAGGGGGTCATTAAATTAAATTTTCTGTACATCTGATTCTGATTAAATATACGCTGTCTTTAACTAACTCTCGTAAATATCCTCGGAAGAATAATGCAATATAACAAAATGAGGCAAACTTGTTTAGACGTGATTAAATCTTTAATGTAAAATTGCAGAGACATATAGTTTCATAAAAAGTTCTCTAAAAAACATAAAATTTCGTGTAAGATCGCTTCGATTGTTTACTGTGTATGGATGCTTTCTTAGAAAGACCAAGATTACGACATCGAATGAATCTTGTTTTGAAAATAGAACATGTCTTCACAATAGTTCTAAAATCTTTATTCCAACATTTATCCTTTTTAAGGTATTCCCCGATTTTATGGTCTATGTTAGAGTCCATGCTTTTCCAAAGACTGACCAACTAAGATATGTACTTTTTTTGAGGTAGGACTGTTATCGAGTAAAAAGTAAAGTTTTTCGCGTACAATTTTTAATTTGGGAAAGTTCGTTACCCTGTTACTTAAAATTGTCTTTTAGATCATAGCCCGATTTTATGATTTTCAAATAGGAATGTGTTTTCTTGAAATGGACTTAATTTTTACTACTTCTAGCTCATACAATTAATTTTTTTTCCTTTTCTAGAAGTATGACAACTTATGTTTACTTAATTTTCTCCACTTAAATTAGAGGTTGTTTTCATTTCAAAATTTCATTAGCTATTTTTAACTTAACAGATGATACTTCTTATATTTATGATTATGAGATTTGAAATGAAAATGAGGATGAATTTTAACCATATGTTAGAACACAACCATAATCGCTGTTTTTTTTTTATTTAAGGGAGTAGCAAGAAATGAAACTAACAAAAAATAATCCAAGAAATTAAGACCAAAAAGCCAAAGGTATGTATATTTTGTAATTAACACAGACCAGAGGAAAATACAGACTCAGAAATAACAAGATTACCATCGCTTTAACCCCTAAAGGACTTCTTTCCAAGATCAACTCGTTCCAGCCGCGACAAAATTATTAACACTCCACTGATTAAGAATTTCTTTTGTGTGCAACAATGGTCGCCCTCGAAATTTTTATTTCGCATAAGACACCCTACTTCCACTTTACATACACCTAGAAAAACTTAATAAAAGAAGCTACTAAATGAAACTTCCTTGCAGCAGTCACAGATCTTCCACACCAAAAGAAAAGAAAAATAGCAACGGAGCAGGGAAGGACCTAGCCGAAATGAGGTGGGTGCATTCACACTTTTTTAAATTTTTTTAACCGCTCTATACAAACACTCTGGACGTAAAGGACCAACATCCTCCTGGGAAGACTCTCACTAGTCATGTGGCTCCAGAAATTCTTCCTTTCGTGGGCTGAACTCTCGCCGAGTCATACCTTCTGGCACCTTAAGGATAAACGCAAGCGCCTCGCAAAATTCGCTTCTTCCCGCAGCGAAAGCTCTTCCTTGCATTTTCCATGGTGTCCTTTTGCTCCAGAGGATGTGCTTAAGTACAAAAGGACACCCAGGACTCTCTCATTCACTCCTCTCCATGAACAGTTTAATGTGTGGGAGTAGGTCCCTGTGGGCATTTCTGGCATCCCTTTTCTTCCACTTTCCAGCACGGAAAATAATTTGATTTTTTTTATAAACAAAAGCTTTTATTGACTATAGTAGGATAATATTAATTAATTTTTTTGTTTTTTCATACATGATTCCCACGTCCTTAGAATGGGACTTACCATTGCAAATTTTTGATGGTGTTTTTGTTAACAAAGTCGTAAAAGGGCACCAGAACCAGTCCTGTAAGTGATCAACTCTATCCCGAGATTGCACTGTTTTTGAATACATTTCTGTTCCTGGCGACTGTTCCTACTGGGTGTTGTGCTGTTGTTGATACGTTTTTTTTTTTGTATTCGATGAGGCCCACTCGGCCACCAGGAGGAGGCTTATCAGAGCTCCGCTGACGTGTTTGGGACCACATTTCATTTGTAACTCTCGAAGGAATCGTAGGTCGGCGGTGGATGCAAAAAATGAGTCGGCTCGTTCTATCGGTTTCCAGTGAAAATAACTTTTATGGTGATTTTAAATTTTTAACGGTCTTGTGGTGCTATTAGAAGTTTTGTATGATTACGAAAATTTATAAAGTTCAGTGGAATGTTTTGTGATGGTTGGAAGGCTAGTTGTAGTGATGTTGTAATCAAAATATGATTTATAAATTAATTTAAAAAAGTAAAAACTTTTTCAGAAAGTGATGAAATGGCTGTTTTGTAGGATTATAAAAGTGGTAACTTTTTAAACCCTTATAATTTTAATTTGCTTTTTTTCAAATTCAATTGCTATATCGTAAACTGTTTAAATAAAACTAAAAATACAAAAAAACTAAAAATAATGGAATTTTTATAACGATCGATATGTCACAAATTTTTTGCGGCGCGATTAAATTACCCTGCCCTCATATATAAAAATGTATTTTATTCAACTGATTTTAATTTTACAACATGTTCTTAAGATATCTAAAAAAAAAAAAATATTTCAAAAATTGCTAGAGGTGTAAAAATGCAAAAATCGTACTTATCTACACATCTTTTTTATTATTTATTTTTAGTTTTCTTACTATCTTAAAACTCGAAATGCATTTTACTCAAATCATACTATTCGTGCTATAACACTGATATGAGTACATTATAGCGTTTGAGAGAATAATAAAATTTATAATTTATAAAAAAAAAAAAAACTTCTGTGTGTCAGTTGAATGTGTTAACATTTTAACCTGTACCCTTTTCACCTCATTAAAATCTGTCTGAACGTCTCAACCTCTTTTCCAAGGAAGGAACGTCCGAGGGTAAAAATGAAAATGCTGATTTTCGTTACTGACCACTGAGGGGGACCGTAATTGCTTTACCCTGCCTGACTGTCTCGACTGTTTTCTTCTGCTTAATTCGAAGTTAGCATTTTGCTAATTGTGCTGATTAAGCTTATGTTGCTGCTTATGCCACCCATTAGGGTCTTATATTCATGCCCCTGTGTCTCCTTAATCGTTTCTGAAGAGGGCACGAAAAACTGGACAAAGCATTAGAATTTTTGTATAGACTGTGATTTCTGCGGTCGTAAACTTTGATTTCGAATATTAGGATTTATTTTCTTAATGGATTAGTGAATGCACAAGAGAATGTTTTTACTATTTATTTTTCTTGTTAATGCATATTCAGAGCTATATCTTGCAATATCGAGCTCGTTTTTAAGTTTAAACAATTTATTTATTTATTTTTCTAAAAGAGTCTATGTGAAAAAATCCCTTTCTTAAAATGGATTTAAAACTAAAAAATTTGTTAAATTCCTATATAACAAGTATGTCAAAAAATTGTTTTGTTTTTTAAAAATCCTAGACTTTATAACATCTTAAACCTTATAGTTAGCTTGTTAATATACATATGAGTGTTAACTATCTATTATTTATTTATTTATTTATTTTGTATACAGTCTACAGTTACAAGTAACCTTACAGACTAGAATATAATTTAGGTATTCAAACTAAGAAGGGGAGAATACAAGATAATGAAAAATTCAACAATATATAATAAAGATAACAACATAATCAGCTAAAAGTGACATTTTCAAGATATATGATTTGTGATTTGAAATTATGTCTTGTTAAAGAGAAATCAACATAATCATTGAAGTGATTAAACTGAATAATGCAATTAGTGATAACCTCTCGTGACCCATATTTGGTTCTATGAGAAGGAGCGAGTAGCAGCCCCCTTGAACGAAGGGGTCTTTCCGGAGCATAAATCATAATCAAAGAAAGCAACTCAGGGCATTTAATAAAATTGCACAATATATCCTTGATAAAAACAGCACAACTGCAATTGCGTCTATATTCAACTGATGATAGACCAAATAAAAGACGCCGTGATTTATATGTTAAAGAAACATTTTTGAAAAGATTACATTTAAAACACAAGAATCTAGTAAAGTTCTTTTGCACCGCTTCAATCCTATTAATACTTGTAGTATGTATGGGGCACCAGATAACAGCAGCATATTCCAGCAAAGATCTCACAAGAGACACATACAAATTTTTAATAGCAAATGGATCTTTGAATTCTTTAGTATTCCTTTTAATGAAGCCCAGCATTCTGTAAGCCTTCGCAATAACCTGATCGACATGGAGCGAGAATGAAAGCTTTTTATCTAGAGTAACACCCAAATCGATGATTTCATCGACACGGAGTAAGTTTTCAGCATTTAGAACATAATTATGATTATAACAAATTGCCGTTCTGTAAAAAGATATAACTCGACATTTCGTTACGTTAAGAAAAACGTAATTAGCAGAGCACCAATTTGTAAATCTATTCAAATCTTGCTGCAACTTAAAACAACTATTAGAGTCAGTTAATTTAATATAAATTTTTAAATCATCCGCATATATTAAACATCGGGAATGTAAAAAACAGTTAACAACATCATTTATAAATAAAATAAATAAAATGGGACCGCAGTGGCTACCCTGTGGAACACCAGAATTAGCCGAAAATTCACTAGAACAGTACCCATTAATAATGACACTCTGTTTTCTATTGGACAGGTAAGATGAGATCCATTTTAAGAAGGCCGAATGAAATCCAAGTTGGGAAAGTTTAATTATAAGAACGTTAATATTAACTTTGTCGAAAGCTTTAGAGAAATCAGTATAAATTGTATCTACTTGATATCCCCTTTCTAATGCGTTTAAACAAAAATTCGTAAATAAAGCAAGATTAGTGACTGTGGACTTTCCTCTTAAGAAGCCATGTTGTTGAGAACAAATAAGATCTTTACATAAAAAGGATAACTTATTAGCCACAATACAGTCTAGTAATTTAGGAATCGTTTTCATCAAGGAAACACCTCTGTAATTTTTTACCATGTGCTTGGCCCCACACTTAAAAACAGGTTTAATTGTAGATATTTTCCATACATCAATAAATTTACCTAAACCAAGCGAGATGTTAAAAATTATGGTTAAAGGTGGAATCAATGAGTTTGGGCATGATTTCAGAAGGCCAGGAGACAAATTATCTGAGTCAGGAGTGTAATTATTATGAAGACTGTTTACTGCCTCCCTAATATCGAGCTCCGTTAACGTTAACATGCCAAGATTTAAAGGACTGTCATTATTAGAAGACAAAGAAACATTGGCAGGTAGATTACTGTCACAATAGACAGATTGAAAAAATCTTGCAAAAAGTTCACAGGACTCCTGTAAATTATTCGATTTACAATTCTCATATTCCATATAATTAGGAAGATCAGACGATTTGCATTTATCATTAATGTACGTCCAAAATGCACGGCTGTTATATTTAATACTAGATTCAGTGGATATAATAAATTGCTTATAATGAAAACAATGCAAGGTCTTGAATTCATTCCTTAGTTTAACAAAATTAGCAACGGCAGTCACGTTTATTTGGCCATCATTATCACGTAAGGCTTTGTGTGCTTTATTTTTAGCATTTTTTAAACGAAGCAAGGATTTATTGAACCATTTTGGATGATTGTTGTTCAACTTATGTTTTAAAGGAACATATATGTAAATCAAGACCACTCTTTAACACTTCAAGAAAACTACTATATTTATATTTATGGATAAGCATTAAAATTCACAAAGCTTTTCAAAAAATTAGTTTCAAAACGAGAAAATTTGATATAAATTTCCAGGGAAATTCATATTCGCCCTCAAATATTAATTCCACAAATATATTTATAAAATTCACAATCTATATTTTGATAGAATCTGAGTTTGATGATTCATAGAAAACTTTTGAATTTGTAAAATACATAGACAAAATATGACATTGCAATGAATTCTACTAAAATCACATAAGCTTTTTATATGACATAATATTTAAAAAGATTTCGTCCGGTCTGCCAATTGGGAATACCTAGAATTTATCTTGATATCAATGTCTGAGAAAACTATGGTTTAGGTACTACTACTAAAATAATGATATATTGAGAATTGAATTATTATTATTAATATGCAAATCAAGTTACATGAAGATTTTAAAAAGAAAAATCATTTTAAAATTACCGATTCAAAATTTATTGTAATAGTGAAATTAAAATTAAGAGGTAAGTAAAAGGCATACAATAATACAAAATTGTCCTCTTAAAACAAAATGTTCTATTGGTGACTACACGCTGAGGTTTACATCTTTTAGTAGAGCGTTTCGAATCCAAATCCCCAAGCGTAATCGAAAATTTTCTAAATGTGAATACCATTAAAAATTTAAAAAGTAAAGTGAATAAGAGATAGAGAGGAAAGTGCCGTAAATTAGCAGAATTTAGATGCACTGTCTCTTCAAATAAAAATGAGAACTTTTAAATTTTTGAAAAAATTCTAATTGCATTAATAGGGTTTTGAAAGAAGAATTCTAAATATGTATGAGTCTTATTTCTATCAGAATTCCTTTTAACCGCTTGACGCCCTTGGCCACTTATGTGTACCTACGTTTAGTTTTTTAGAAATTAAAATTATTCTAACTGGAAAACAAACTAAAATCTGTTAAAGAACTACGCATTAGATTATATTTCAACAATAAAACCAAACAATTTGTAGTATGGCAGCATGGATAGCATTTTATTCTAGTTACTTGAAATTAAGTGCTTTCAAAATATTTCAAAGTTGCCTTTGATTACCACAAGGTTTCTTTTTAGTTTATTGGAAAAACATTGGAAATCTTTGATAAATAAATTATCCAATGTGTAAAATTTGGTTAGTTTTAATAAGTGCTTTATTTTAAAAACATAATTTGCAAAATGAGTTTTTTTATTTTTTTTACTAATAGCACTTTACAGTCAAATATTAAACACAGTTTTTTTTTATACTAATTGTTTTTCCAAAATTTTTCTTACTTACTGAGTAGCTGTCGGTAAAAAATAAGTAAATAGGTAATCAAATAAAACATGAAACCACTTTTTCCACCTTTGAAAAAATCGTCCCTGAAGAGGTTAAAAATAGCATCTATGGTTTATTATATATATGTAGGTCATTCAGTTAATTTTGAAAATGATCTAAGTCAATTCAAACTTTAAAAACCATATTTTCGTATGAGATTCACACAAAATTTCACATTCATAATAAATATTCATTAATAAAGACTAATAAAATTCTAAATTAAAATGTTGCATAACATAAAACTATTTTTTAATTTATTCAAATGTAATCCATTAAATATCTCGAAACAAGAAATATATCACTTAGACCACTTTCATAATTATGGGCACATATTCAAAACCCTTTTTCCATTTATAATTACAATTTTAAATTTGAAAAAATATTATATTAAAGTTCAGAAAATTGTTAAAATTACAAGCTTAACCGCTGGTAGTTCTAGTGTTAAATACATTTTCTCTATAGTTTATTACTAAGTTTACTAAGTTTACTTCTTGAATTAAAATCATGGGGGAATTCCTTCACTTTTGGATGATTTTTTTTCTTAGTGGATGTATAGCATTACAAAATGGCCCATAATTGGAAAACTTCATTGGATTGAAATTATTGCACAAAGTGCTACATTCCATATTATGACTTATTCTTGCATGGAATCAAAAAAGATAAGCTCACAATATTCTCGGCATGTTCTCATTAATGCTGCTACTCGTAAAATCGTATAAAAGCACGTTGGAAAAAGCAGAAGCCTATCCTTGAGTGTCTCATCCCTAAAAAATATTAGCGCATTAATAGCTAGTCAAACGGAAAATTGCTTCATAGTCTCCTCCCAGCGCGTCACGCTATAATGCAAACTCAATTATTGGTACTTTCCCGCATTAATTCACTCGGCTCTCGTTAAGGAAATCCTCCCCCGTAAAATCTAAAAAGGACGGAAAAAACTTTCCAAATTTATACGAGGCGCAACGAATGATTTTGGGTGGCTGCTCCTCCACTGTCTTCGTTAGCGTCTTAAATATGCTTAAACGTTGGCCGCTTTATCGTTGATTATTGTTTGGAAGCAAATTATACAAAAGAAAAGTATAATCTGTTTGCCAAGGACTTACTCATTGAATGGTGCCGCATAATCGAGGGCGGAGAGGTTATTACAGACGGCGACTCTTCATATTGTCGATGAAGATTTATCAAGTGTCCTTTTCGCCATTTTGAAGAAAAAAACTTCTTACTCTTATTCCTGTCCGGCAAAGTTTTCTAAAATTCGTTCATCTCTGTTTTTCTTTAATGATTCGACAGTGTTTTCTTCAAGTTTAATTAAAATTTTCTTCGACATTCTCCAGATGTTTTGAAGTAATTATGAGAAATTTAGGGTGTCTGGAAGCATTATCGAGAGAATAAGTTTTGCCGTTTCAAGAAAATCCTTAAATGAAAGAAACTCTAGGCTTATTTTTTCTATATATTCAAAAACAATTAAGGTAAAGGCGGATATAAATTCATATGAGTCACTAATTTTCCAAGTTGATTCTTCACACACAAAAAGTTTACTTATGAAATTTCATACGTTGGTTTTTAATACTCTTAACATACAAATTCAATTCAATTTTGTTAATTAGAGATATATTAATTTCCGCTGCTTTGTCTTTTAGATTCATAATTCTCAGTCTAAGAAATTGAGTTTCCCCTTTTCTGACAAGTGTAAAGAATTTCTTTACTGTTTAAAGTATGTAGCCTAAATTTCTTAAATTGAAAAAACCCAGTATCTATATTTTAATACCACTTAAGTTTTAAATTTTTAATGCAATTTCAATTTTAAAAAAAAAATTGTTTAACAAAAACAATCAAAAGCATAATTCACCTTTCATAGAAAATTAAGCGGAGCATAAAAAAAATACACAATGCGGTCAAATTTATTTAGCGAGATTTATAAGTTGGACCCTAAATCTCATTGAGGGCATTAAAATGAATGCGAAATACTCCGTCTTGCCACGTAAATCTTACAAAGAGCTAATTAAAAAAAGACCTGAACCATCCAACACCTTTTCACTTTTTACCTTAAATAAGGCACAACCAAGGGATCACGTCCTTAAAATTCCCCCTCAAGGAAACAGCCAAGAAATTTGGGTGTAATCAAAGAAACTTTTCAGCCTCAGCTCCAATGAAAATATTTTATTAACTTGACGATAAATATTTTATAGGTATACGCGGGAAAATCAGGAGAATTCCCTTGAATGCAAACAAATTGAGAAAATCACAATTAGGTAGAATTCTCAAAATGCTAAAAACGTCTATTTATATGCAAAATACGTGCGAAGATATTCTGAAAGATTATTTCGGCATTTTGGGTATAGAGTTGGTAGAGCCCAGGAAAAATGGGCTAGCCGAGTGAGTGGTAATCCTCAAGACGTTTAGGGCTGAAGAAGGGCAATCTGGGACAAGATATATTGACAATATCCTCCTCAGCTGTGAATATGTGTGGAAACGCTTCCGGAAGGAGTTTTCCCCATTCGAAATGTTCACTGGTTTTAAAATTATGCCTTTGCTGTTACGGCAGCTATTAAATCTCAAGTTAGTTAAAAAGGGTAGGACGATAAAAGTACCTTGGCACATGACTTGGCCCGTTTTGCACACGTATTAAGATTTAATAAAATTGAAGATGTTGTTAAAATACTTCGTTCCTTGTGGAGACGAATAAAACCCAATATATGTAATATCATACATAGTTATACTATAGTTAATTTAAAAAAAAATGTATGTTATTTGCTGGACGTAAGACTATATTAGCTTTTGCGCCATATGGGCTCCGCTCCCGAGAGCGCTAGTTTTTAATGTAGGTTTACAATTTATTGTATGTCTACTTTTAAATAAATAAATAAATAAATAAATATATTAGCTTTAAAATTTTTAATATCATGCAATTTATACTTAGTTTATTAATCTGTATCCGAATTTATATGTACGTACGATTTTTTTCAAAGTTATGAGCGTGCTCAAAATCAGTTAGATTGAACCAAAGAACTTCTAAATAACAAAAAGCTTCATCTCAACCCAAAAATTGTGCATTCCCTTCATTTATTTATGGAAGCAGGCGGGAAGTGACAGAGGGGGCGCTTAGTGAATGAGAATGAGAGAATTCTCTTCACACAAGACGGAATGGCTTTTTGTAAAGTTCTCGACGCAACCCATAACGGCCATAACCTCTGCGCGCATCGGCTGTTTTTATATAATCGCTTCTCATTGTGGGTCTACCTTGTTGAAAGAGTTTTTAAATGCGTCCGTAATGCCGAATAAAAACAATTTTGTTTCTGGTCTGAAATGTAGCATTAAATGCTGCAGCAAATCCAGGCGGAATAATAAAACTTTAAAAATGTTTAAATTCCCTTGACAGATTTGCCAATGGGCCAAATTTGGCGAGAAAAGTGTGGAATTCCGGAATCCGATCACGATAAAAAAATATACATCTGTGATCAACACTTCAATCCAGGTGATATATGTAGGTAAAAAAAAAGTTAAAATCTGGGGCTATTCCCATGCACTTTCTTGCAAGTACCGGGGAAGAGTCTTCTGCCGAAGAAAATTTCGATTTCCTTGAAACACGTCCACCACTGAAAAGGAGACGTTTAAGTAGTTCTGTTGAAGGTTTATGCAGTAACTGCGAAAAACATACTAAAATAACTGAATTTTAGATGTACATAAAAACAAAAACTACTTCGAAAATGAATCACAAGGATTAGAAATCGATTTTAATGACTACAAGTATGCGGGTTATTTCTTAGAAGATACTTTTGAAAACAGTGGAGACAATAATACTGACCTATTGTCTATGAGATATTTCATAGGATATGTAGCCTTTAAAATTTTGCCAAAATTAAATTGCGAGCTATGCGATAAGACAACTAAAAAAGAAGATGAAATTATAACTAATCTATCAGAGCTCTTTATATTTGAAAAAAACTATAGCTCTGCAACCGACTTTGGGAACTTAAATGCCCCATCGCAGCAATTTTTTGATGTCTGTAAAAAACATATCCTAGTATTTGATAGTATCTTCAACTTTCAACCAGAAATCATAGGTATTAAAAGATTCACAATTGAGAAGTGCAAACTTTCAACTCCTGAATGGTTTTCAGATCAATGCTATGAACACAAAATTAAATTTTTAAATAGATTTCTTACTTTTAGTTCTTCTTCGTAAACATTGTAAATGGGCGAAAGTTCAAATACTTACAGACTAATAATTTTTAAATTTATGAGTGTTTTCTTAATTTATCTTATTTAAACAAAAATGCCCGTTTTTCATTAATAAATTCTTGCTTATATTTTATTCTTTATATGGATTGTTTTTAAACAAAATATATATTTAACAACGAAATAAAGATTAATTTAATACGAACATTAATTTAATGACCACGCTATCCACAGGCCACACACTGCGCCCTGCGGCCAGCGAGTTCCCACACATAGGAAAGAGCTCTCATCATTAATAAAAGCGGGCTCTCACGGCGGGTCGCCACCCTCGCGATGACGGGTTCCAATCCAATAGAAAAAACCTCTTGTAAGAGAGAGGGTCGCAATATCGCGACCCGCCATACAAAATTTTTCTTTATATGAGATGAAGCTTCTTGTTATTTAGAAGTTCTTTGATTGAACTCAGCCTGATCGTACTAAATTAATTAAGAGAAGTTGTATTGCAAACATTATCGAAAAGCAAAAATTATATCACAATCGTTGTTGACGTTAATATCTAAATAATTTATAACCAGATCTATAAATTTTCTTCTAGTTTTACTAAATAATAAGATGTTAAAAAAGCTGCCAATCAAGGGTATAAAAATTAAAAACCTCTATATGTTTGTATATCTCCCATATCAAAATTTACAAAATTAGTTGCTCTATAAATCTTTGAATAGACAAAGATCATCAAGACCACTTTAAACGTGGTTTTCTAAACACAATTTTATTTTTTTCAATTTGCGACCATTTTTATAATTTTTGAAAATTTCAAAAATGCTCTCCTTAACAGATAGCTAGTATCATCATTAAAATAAAAGATATTCACTTTTTAATTTTAGTTGTAATAGTATACACCTTCTAGAGTGTACTGTATAATAAATTTCCATTTTTCAACACTATAATGTGGTTAATTCCCTTAAAAATAATATTCGTCATAGTATTTTCTAAATCATTAGCGACTTCCATTTTTTACCAGTTTTTATTTTTCTTGTACATTACATGATAATTATTGTAGATAGACTCTTTACAGAAGAATATTTGCCCCTAGACATAAATTAGTAAACAGTGGCACCGTTTCCTTGTTGTGTTAACAATAAAACATCGCTGTCTCCCCATCGATTCTAAAATTTGTAACAACGTGGGAATGTTTCCTTCCTGTTCGCATCTAGCCAAGGGAGTCATTGGAAATTAAAACAAAGCTGTCGTCATAAACAGCACATCATATCTCAGCGGGTCGGTACCACCACTTTTTAATTGCTTAACAGCCAACTTCCACGGAGGAGGAAATCAAATTAAACACGTCCCTTTCCGCCGGAGCTAGTAATGTAATGGAGCACTTCTTTTGGGAGTAGAATAGTAAACAAAAGTATTCCGGGGCCCCAAAAAGCGTGGCACCAACAAAAACAATAACTGTAGCAACTTACCCGGGATATATGCTATATTTGCTGGAACAAGTTGATTCCTCCAGTTCGCCTCCGTCCTCCACCAGGAGCCAGGGACTGAGGACGTCTCGTAGACGTAAGTAGTGATTCATGTACCCCGCGAGTATTTTCAGCGTCTGCAGAATATTTGATGTTTCCCAGTTTCTAACTCGTCGGAGGACTCCAACTTTTGTGTGGGCTCATTTGAATTTTCCTCATTCTATGAGCCTCTTTGGATGTTTGGATTGTTTGCCAGCAGGCGATTTCTGATTTCCTCATAGTACACCACATAGAAAGAGATGCGAGGAAGCCCTGCAGAAAAGGGCTGGAGAAAGATTAAAAGTGGCAACGATGGCTTAACTTTTCAACCCGTCGTCGATACTTTCAATTAACACTTGAGGAAAATTAAATTATAAAGTCTAGGCGATGGTCCTTAGCTTAGGGGTTAGATGAAGGGTTTGTGCTTTTTCGTTAATGGAAATTATCCTCCCCGAAAGGATTGTTAGAAAACGCTTATAAATCAAAAAATTCTCAACGATTCTGTTTACTGACAAATTTTCGTGAGGGGGTTAAAATTTTTTAAAGGAAAATGCAATAATGAAGATGAATGATGGCCTCTTATTGATAACGAAGACGAATATTGGGAAAGAAATATCCTGTCATGTCCTTAAATTATTTTCAAGTTGGAGACATTTTAAAATTCAGTGTTGAACTGTAGGTCTACTAGTTGAAGAGTTCATCACAATGCAGTGCAAGAGTTTTGTCAAAGCTAATATTTAAGTATTAGCTTATTTTTTTTACACTACATTGAGGAATTCAAGTATGGAAACAGTTGGCGCCACATTTTAGCATAGACCGATTTTTACTTTTTTTTCCCGACTGCTAATAGGATACCTAGCTAATTTTTTAGAGTACTATACAAGAGTCTGTATACAAGAAACTTTTCGTTATATAGCGACTTTTTCAGTTTTTCGAGAATGTTGATGACACCAGAATGTTTTTTTACTTTAAGGATACGAAGTCATCTTCAATCGTCCTAGTTATAAGCTAATCATATCATATTGAATACATCGAATCGGATGGATTTTCACCGAAATGGACCCGTCGGATTCCGTAGTCAACATGAATATTACAAATATTAACCTTCCAAAAATTCTTGCACTTTTTGTTTAGGCTCTTAAAATATGATTTTATGTTGAACTCAGTTTAGTACATACATAAGCTCGATTGTGTAGGTCAATAGGTTTTTGACACAAGAATTCTCAAATTCGATACGATAAGATAATGTATTTATTTATTTTTTATTTATTTATTTTGTGCCAGATAATATAAACCTAAATATAAAATTTTGAATTCATTTTTGGAATAACTTAATTTAATCTAAGTTTCTTAATAATATCGTTGTTCGGGTTTTTACATTGTGTAAAAAAAATGTCAGTTAATTTGAGTGCCCTGGAAGCTACAAATTTCATATTGGCTCTCTGATGGAGGGTATACGTACTATAGTGCCAAGGAAGATTATAAATTAATTTTAAGATTTTATTTTGTATCACTTGTAGTTTATTAACATGCGTCTTAGCACAGTTTAACCAAACTGGACAAGCGTAGAGAATAATTGCTTGAAATATGATAATGTACAATGAATTTTGTTCACTTCTATAAAATAAAACTGCCCTATCTGAAATTATAAGATTTACAATTATAAACTAGTCAGTCCGGCAGTTAAGAGGAAGATTTTTTTGCACATTTACAGATCTCGTCAACAGGCACCTTATCACAAGCGAAAAAAATTCAACTGGCAGCAGCAAAAGCAAATTGAACAAGCGCGACAAGCCCTTAGTATCTTAACTAGCCTCAATGTAAGAATAGTATATTCTCAAAAATATTCTCCTTTAATCTAATTTATGGAAACACATTTACACATCTTTCAGAATAATCAAACCAACACTCTTTATAAAAATGCCTCATTCTCAAGTCTTGGAATCCTTAATCCAAGTTCTACTGCAAGTACAAATAGTGCCCAACCCAGTGAAACTGGACAAGCTGGAATCAGTGCGAATTCGAAAGTAGACATCGAAAATTTCTCTGCTGAGGGTAAAATTGATAAAAAATCAAGTGAAGATGGAAAAAGTGAAGATATAGGAGTAGAAAAAACTCCAAAACAGTCTCATGAAGTAATCCCAAGTAATCAGTGTGGAATTAAGTCTGAAGTAGCTGAAGTATATGATCAAAGTAATATTGATGTAGTCAGCGAAACAACTGAAATTACTCCAGTCGTATTAGATTCATTCGCGCCAACCGAAGGTCCAGCTACTGTCCGAACATCGGTATTGCCCAAGCTATCTATAATACCACTGGCACTTTTGTTGCGAGAAGAACAATCTGATTTAGTTCTGGAAAAGCATTTTGAAGATTTAAAGAAACAATTCCAAAATACATCTGAAATTAAGACTACGTTAGCTGAAACTCCAAGTGAAGAAATTGAAAAGACTGAAGACAAAATTAAAATCGTGGATCCTGATGCACTATCAAAGAAAATAGTGAACCGTGTCATGACAATGGACAGAATAGGAATAAAACATGTCATTAACAATCCAGATCCAAAATTTGATGCTGCACTAAAGCTGCGAGCGCGTAAGCGACTCCGAGAGGAGATTCGAAAACAGCTACAACAATTGAACTTGAGTTCGACATCAGGCGGAAAAAATAGTGGATGTTTTGAACCCGATGAATTCGTTGATTCTGGTCATATTCCTGAAACGATTATGGATGAAATTCGGAAAACGTTTGGTATGAAATTCTTAGAAGAAGCTGGAATTTGTACAGGAAAAGATCAAAGTGAGACTCCTGAGAAGGAAGTTCTTCCCGATATAATTGGGGATACTGCACACATTGAACAAGAAAGTGGCGTGAATAAAGAAAAAGATATTGTGGATGAATCTGAGAAACCAAAAACGGATTTAATGACACGATTAAAAAATTTTGAAAGCATCAAGGCGAACCACACCAAGCATTTAATAAAATCTCCGATTAAAACTGAAGTGGTATCACCGAAACAAATTGCTGCAGATGAAATTGTGTGTATTAATTCAAGTAGTTCGGATAATTCTGAAAACAGTAGCAGTTCAGATAGTGATTCAGATTCGAGCTCATCTAGCTCGAGTAGTGGCAGCAATCGGTCTTCACGCAAGAAACAAAAGAAGAAAAAAACCTTGGAAGACAACGTTGTTAACAGCTTCAAAACATTAATTTTGCCGTACTTAACTTCTCAGCAAAGGCAACGATTTGAAAAGAAATCCGCAACTGGTAACTTGGGAGCTCTAATGTACATATACGGTGTATGTTTGAGCAAAATTAGTAAGAACAAAGTCTTAGGAAACTATGAGAAGAAAACTATTAAGAAGAATCTTAAATCAAGCAATAATGAGGAGGCATTGCAGTTTCTTATAAAGAATATCAAGGATTTATTTGAGCAGGATAAAATACGTCGCCGGAATGCAAAAGTTCAGAAAAATGAAGCGTCTAAGTCGGCTAAAAGGAAAACGCAGCAGAAAAAGCCATCAAAGAGTAATCAACCAATCCTTTTAAATTCTCATAATGAGATTCAGCTGCCGACAAAGACCTTAAATGAAAAATACCCCATTGGCAAAGGGGATAGCACCAACAGCTTAAATCAGAGAGAAGTAGAAAAAGTGCGAACTGAAGATAAAACTGCTAACTCAGCTGTTGGGGGAGGCTCTAACGATATCTTGCCATACGAAGGTGCCAATTCGAGTAATAGTAACACAGCCAAAAGTAATTTCAATAAAAGTCCAGAGAGGGAATTGGACTCTGTAGAAAGTGGGAATGAAGGCAATGATACTAGGCCACGATCCTGGAAATCACCCGGTGAAAAAAAATGCTTACAGCCACCGTCAGCAGAAACAAATCAATCTGCGTACGAGCATTCATCAGAAATTACATCTCCAAGTATTGAAAACGATTCGTGTCGCAGTGATTTCATATCGGGTTCAACTGATCTGAACTTGTGTTCATCAAGTTTCAATATAAGACAAGTAGAAGACTTGCGGCTACTCTCTCTAATTCAACAAAACAAACTAAGCGAAGCAGTACTGAACAATCTCAAAGAAATTGATCTTAAATTAATGGAACTGCATAAAAGACGAATGTATATTGAGGAAATGATTTTAAAATTACAAAAAGACAGAATGGCAATAGATCTAACTACAATGCAAATGCAAAATGAAAAATTTTTAATAATCAGTTCATCAGCAGCACAAAGTAATTTAGCCGTTCCTTTAACATCATCGCAATTTGCCCAAACGATTAAAGTAGAGCCGGCAGATAGTGGCAGATATAATAAAAAGAAAAAAACTAGCACTCCATCTCGTCCGCCATTTTCCACACCATTCTCAGAAAAATTAAAAAATCGTAAAAAGCGTTGTCAGCGAGATATTTTGCTAGAATATACAGCGAGTACTTTGAGTACTACTGACAATGATCTTACAAATATTATAAAACAGACAAGTCCTGAAAAATTTTCAGAACATGTTGATAATATTTTTCAACGTAAGAAACGAAAAATTTCTCCTAGAAAATTATTTCAAAATGATTTTGTTATGAAGCAAGTACCATCCACTTCCAAACATAGTTTGGATGAATGTGATGAGACCGAAGAAAATGGAACAGACCCAAAAATTGATTTGAGTGAAGAATATTCAACCACAGAAAATAATCCGGAGTTTGAACTAATTATAGAAAATGGTAGCGTACCCAATGGGCTGTTTGAAGGTTTCAAAATGCCTATTTCACAAATTAGAGTTTGTGGGGAATTTATAATTGCCGCCTCTGAGGATGGGCAGGTTTACAAATATTGTTGGAGGACAAAGGAACTTTTATCAACTTTTGCAAAACATAGAGAAGCTGTGACGCAAATTTTTATCGATTCTGATAAATTTGTATATTCAACATCGCTAGATGGATATATGAAGAAAACTTCAGTCGAGGTGAATTGCGTTTATCTAGCAAATTAATTTTTTACTTTTATACTATTTTAACTTTTAATATGTTTTCTGTTTAGAATATTGGGCTTGAAATTCAATCAGTGAACGTGCAAGAGCCTCTTCAAACTGTAGACATAAAATGGGATGTTGCATTTATAGGAAGTAGATGGGGAAATGTCTTCACATATAATGTAAAGGTAAGTGATATTTTATATTATATAAAAATAACATTAATAGGTCTTAACTGCCCAATAAAATATTTAAAGTAAAGGATTCAAAGGCCTACACGTTTCCTCATTCGACTTTATTTCAATAACCACCTTTGATTTCGGCCTATGAGTCTTTCGTGTCCGCATCGCCAAGTCAAATAAAAAAGCAAACCAGAATTTTTATTGCATCCCTACTCCTTTGAAGGTCTCTTGATAACACTCTAAAGCAGGGGTGGCCAACCCAAGTGATCTTCCGGGCCACTTTGGAAATACACCATAACTCCGCGGGCCGCATATAAAATTATATATCCCCATATTAGATTTAGATACACTACAGACATTTTTTTGGTTACACTATAGACATTTTCTCATGTATTTTTTTAATACATTGGTTCTCACTACATTGGCCGGAAAAATGTTCAAGGAGGGGCCGCATGCGGTCCGCGGGTCGCGTGTTGTCCACTCCTGCTCTAAAGAAACATTTCGTGGAAATTTTTACTAATCAAAATTGTTTCCTAGAACACCGGCAGAAGTCAGGGACTCGCGAGGATTTTAATGATCACACAATTCGACCCCATTTTAAAGGAGAAGAATTGATTTAACTGAGATATAAACAAAAATCCTGATGAGGAACTCTTCAAGGAATCGATTGATATACAGTGACTCACATATTTGATCAAATGTGTAATAAAAAATGTATATGTTTCTTATTAAAGCCTTTCATCAAAGAAAGTATAAACATAAAGAACTTGCACCCAATACAAGTCTGCGCTTTACGAAATTCTCGTTGTAATGAGATTATGTTTATAAAATATTTTGTCCCTGATGAGCTGTTCCTTATGCACGAATTTTAACTTTGAATTAAGGGATCATCACAGTGTGACCCTCCGAAAAATCACTGATTTTCGCGATTTTTTTTTATGGTTAGGATAAACTAATCGGTCTGGTTTTTTTTTTACAAATCAAGGCAGTGATAAAGAATACAAAATAATTTTGTTTAAGTTAATATTTTTATTTAGTAATATTATAATAAATGTTTTAAAAGTCTTCTTTAAAAAAAAAGTCCTGTATGGTTGCAAGGATCGTGGCCTTAGTCGTGTTGTGAAACAAAAATTTCAAAAAGATTATTAATCTATGGGAAATCCGATATCGTGCTATGGAGCCTTTTTTTTTTTTTTTATTTGACAAAATGGCGGCGGTTTAAACAAAATGTATCGAATTTAGCCTTTTTTTTCGACAGTTTTTCATAAAAAATAATAGGAAGATGTAGAAAAAAAAAGCTTCCATAGGACGATAGAGAATGACGTGAAGAATGTTCTGTCAAAATTTGAAATGGATAGCTTGGAAACTCTACCTTCGAGAGGTAAAACCGTTTTGAAAAATACCATTCCTAGAAAAGCGCGTTTAAAGTTTGAAGTGACGGACGAGGCAGGCGTTAACGCTCCGTTCTCTTTCTCTAAGAAATTCTGTAGTTACCGAAATAATTCGAATTTTGATTTAAAAATTTTAGAAAATGTTTATAACAGTGTATACTATCCGATAATGCAAAAAAAAAAAAAAAGATTTTTTTTAAATTTCACACTGTGATGATCCCTTAATGGAGTGATGAAGTTTTTAAATCTGGGTATTACAATTTTTGCAATGTTACATATCATTGCATACATATGTTTTTAGTATTTTATTTATATATTTATTTATTTATTCATTACAGCTTTACCAAAAAACTGATTACTACAATAACAATTATTATAAGATAATTATGATATATTATTATTGTTTATATATGATACATACATACATAAAAGAAAAGACGGACAAGTGCGAGTAGATCTCACGCCTTGAGGGTTCCGTATCGTTATACTTTATAATTATCTATTAAATTTGAATTATAAAAAAATATGTGATATAACTAAAAATTTAAGGTTTTCGGAATTTTTCCTTTATATGTACGTGCTATAAAACATTGCTTCATGCCAAATTCCAAGATTCTAGGTCGACTGGAAGTACCCTTTAGGTTTTGATTCCCTTGCGAGTAGTTGCGAGTTTGAAAATATGCGGCTTAAATTGCTGTTTCTTTTGATTGCGTTGACATAGAAGTTTGATTTTATTACAGCTTAAAGGTATTATAGACCTGAGTATTTGATATGAATTTCAATTTAATACCTCTACGCGTTCATGAGGAAAGGAGTAGTAAGTTTAAAATTATTAAAAATATTTGTATTATATGATGTAACTAAAAATTTACGGTTTTCGCAATTTTTCCTTTATCTGTGCTATAAGACGTTGCTTCGTACCAAATTTCAAGATTCGGAGTTCACGGGAAGTACCCTATAGGTTTTGATTCCCTTGCGAGTGTCAAAAATTTGCGGAAATTTGCGGCATAAACGGCTGTATCTTTTGATTGCGTTGGCTTAGAAGTTTGATTTTTTCACAGCTCCAAGGGACAGTAGACCTGAGTATTTGATATAAATTCCAGCTTGATACCTCCACGCGTTCCTGAGAAAAAGGGTCTTGACAGACAGACAGACGGACGGACAACAAAGTGATCCTATAAGGGTTCCGTTTTTTCCTTTCGAGGTACGGAACCCTAATTAACATCAACAAAACTGACCCTTTATTTGGCGCTTCGAAAGATTTATTTATATATTATGTTTAGATATGTACGTATATACATATAAAATTCGTAAATCTTTTATAATTCGCGACAAGTTGACGAATTCTTCTTTTCAGGTTATAAAAAAATTTAAAATTTCATTTGACTGATATAAAATGCTAGAAAAATAAAATAAAAATATTACAAACTAGTATCTCAAAAGGAAAAAAGGAACCCTTATAGGATCACTTCGTTGTCCGTCTGTCTGTCTGTCTGTCAATATCCTTTTTCTCAGGAACGCGTGAAGGTATCAAGTTGAAATTAATATCAAATACTCAGGTCTGCAATCCCTTGGAACTGTGAAAAAATCAAACTTCTAAGTCAACGGAATCAAAAGATACGGCCGTTTTTGCCGCATATTTTGACACTCGCAAGGGAATCAAAACCTATAGGGTACTTCCCGTTGACCTAGAATCATGAAATTTAGCAAGAAGCAATGTCTTATAGCACAAATAAAGGGAAAAATCCGAAAACCGTAAATTTGTAATTACATCACAAAAAAAATATTTTTTTTTTCTTCTATGAGTCAAATTTAATTGAAAATATAAACGACTTACAAAGTTTTACGGTAATATAACGGTACGGAACCCTCGGGATGTGAGTTCTACTCGCACTTGTCCGTCTTTTTTTGAGAGTTGGTGACCATTTATTCGGAACTAAAAGTCTGATGAATTAAGATTTTTGCGCGTTGTTTTAATAATAATATTGTAGTTTTGATAAAAAATTTACCAATATGGGTAACGTCTTTTTTTTCCGAAAACTACTATACTTCGTTCATCTAAACAAAAATTAATAGTTATCATTATTATCGTTATTATAAATATATTTTGTCACATATTTTCATTGATTGCACAGACAAAAGGGAACAATTTACATTGCAATAAAACATCAACCACATAATCCGAAAAAAAGTGTCTCGCAAGCGAAATTAAATAAAACTCGTCTGATGTTATCCTTCAGCACTCGTAACTCTGTGATTTGCTGGAGCCGACCAATAGGAGCCGTACATAAAATCCTCTCAGTTTTCTATGTACACATAAAATTACATAACACCAAACCCAAAGAAACTTCCAATTGCACCAGACAGCGAAAGGATCCCACCCACATTCTGGTGCTGCAACCAGACATGCCCTAAAGTGCAAAATTCCTTCACGGGAACACCACCTGCACTTGGCTAGCCTGTTCCTGAAATTGGTAAAATGTTCCCTGCTCCTGTAGACGTGGATGCATCGAAAGATTTTCCTTTTCCACTTGCACTTGGGGAAAACGTGAGCGCATGTGCACGCTCCTGGAAAGCTTTTACACGTTCCTTGGCCACCAACACAGCCGTTGAGGAATCCTTCTTAAAAGGGTCCTTTTAATGAGAAAACAACACACTGCGAGTGCCATCACCAGGACGAAAGGATGGATGCTTTCTTACTTGCAAGGGTATCCTCTGTCTCCGGTTGAGGGATGCAACAGAAACTCCCACTGTGCAGTACATAGAATACTCTAATAGTGCAGTCTCCTCCTTCAGACAGGCATTTAGTTATGTAATATATATTATCACATAAAGACGGGAGAAAAAGGTCCCATTTTTGATTCTATAGTTATAAATTAGTGGAATAATACAGTTTCACCCGGGCTATAGTTCATTTTTTCTTTACATATGCAAATACATAGATATTTTAAATATTTATTGAGGGCTTGTGTTCCTTTTTCTTCAAAATACCTTTTTTTTTCTGAATTTCTTTAACCTGTTCTCGACTGTAGTCAAAACAGTCTTGAAATAATCGATCTAATAAAAGTGTTAAAAAAGATAAAAAATGCATTATTTGCAGTCATTATGCATTATTTTTTTTCATTTTATATTATAGAAAGTCAGTGCCGGATTAGCCAATAAGCAAATTAAGCACCTGCTTAGAGCATCACGTCTCGAGGGGCACCAGAATCACAAACCAAAAATTAGAGGTGCCTCCTATGAAATATAAAAAATTGTCCGCAATTAAATACGTACTCAACGATTTGATACCGTGCCGAGTGTGTCGTTTGTTTTGTTCTTTGAATATACATTATGTATGTATGTAGAGCCAAAGGAAATTCTGTATAGTGTAAAGGTCCTGGGGCCCTATTTTTGAATCCGTCTGCATCTAATAATCAAAAAAAGCTTTCAAAAACCCTTTTTGGATAATAATTCTATAACATAACGTCGAAATAGGTACATAATTCGATTGGATCTTTCTATTGAATTATTTCAACCACTTTGAACGAAAAAATTAATTGAAGTCAAAGGTAACTGAAACGGATTTGTTCAAAAATTAGGAACTTTATTAGGAATTTCAATTCAAAAGTTGCTTTTGTAAGCTCTTTTCGATATAATTCGAATGGATTCATAAATAGAACATCTGTAAACGAGCGTAGTAAAATCAAGGTGCACGTAGAACGAGAAATACCACTTTAAAAAACGACGAAAAGACAGAAGTAGCCCTGAGTACTTAGTTACGTCGCAAGGTTGGGGGTTCTACACTAATATTAGTTTTTACTACGGTCGAATAGTGAACTCAAAATTATACATATATTTAACGGTTTTGTCAGCCATGTATTTGTGTAATAGATAAATTTAGTTTGAGGTCACCTCACGGATTTTGATGAACACTTGTTATATAGGAATGACCATTTAGGGTCTTAAGTGACGCATATGCAAACAAACATTGTCAATCGCTAATATTTCTATGTTTAGCTTTGAAATTCTGAAAGTGAAACCACATATTCTTTATAATACTATCTAAGATGATGAGAGCTGTTTGGAAACAAAATTCTGATTTTTATCGAAATTTTGAGTTTTAAAAATTTACAAGAAATGAGCGCAAAGTCCAATCAAAAAAATCCTATGTCACATCTTTGATAATATTATAAAGAATATGTGTTTGTAATTTTATCAAAATTGGTAGACCAATTTAGACCAGTACTCGAAGTTGAGGCCCATAGGCTTGGAATGCTTAGGGCATCAAAGAGTCTTAATCCGGTACTGTAGACAGTGATGAAAAGCAATAAAATCTTTGCAAAATGCAATTATTGAAAAGTATATTTGCTGGGCTGGAAAGAAGTAGCCAGTGACTCTAAACTGCAAACTAACCACGCAAAACTTGCAGATATCAGTAAACTAGAGCAGTAGATTCCCCCAAAAATTTAATCTTTTCTATGAAAACTTTATAACTTAATCTTAAGAATGTTTTTGATGTTTGTCGTTTTATTTTCTAATTTCCAAAATTCCAGTTTCTCAAATGTTTGTATAATATAACATGTTTTCTATAATTTTTACAAATATTTACTTAAAATTTTTTAGCTCGGTTGAAAGAATAAACTGCTTTGTTATCAATGTTAAATATTTTTTATTGAAAAAGGTCAACCATCCTATGGATTTGCATCGTTAGTTTAGTTAATTAGTCCCTATATCAGAATTTCATTTAGCCAAAGATTAAATTACAAAATGTTTACCACTGCCAGCAATTATAAATACTTCTTCAGTAGAATGTTTAAAAAACTGTTGAGTCTTATTCAATTAATTAGAAGAAAAAAATAAATTGTGTTTTGTTTCCTGTAAAATTTAAATTTGAGGACATAGCATCTTCTCGAATTTCAATTTTATTTTACCCAATTGAAAATTTCAGCATGCACTGCAAAAAGTCTGTAAGTGTAGTTGCTTCGGTTGCTAATAATCGAAAACAATCAATGTTTTTAATAAATTATAGTATTCAAACACTGATTGCCTAACGATTTCATTTAGTGCACAATCTACAATACACCTATATCCATGAAAATTCCTTAAAATTGAGAATTTTGGACTGATATTTTAACTTATGTATTGCTACATAGTAAAATGCCTAACAAAACTTACTCTTGGCAGTTTCATTACTAATATTAATTTGCATGTTTCCTCGCAGAAAAACAAACTTTCCGACAGCCTGCTCTGTTCAGTGGATAGCTCTGTAATGGTGCTAAAGGCGGTTAAAGAAGGTGCGCGAAGAATATTAATCGTCTCATCGAAAGGTAATCAAATTAATCTACGCGACGCAACTACCGGACTTCTTTTGCGAAATATAGAGGCTCCTTCGAACCTCACTATATACAGTATCCTCCTAAATGAAAGCATTCTTTTTTGCGGATCCAACAAAAACGAAATTTTCACATATGAATTTGCGGTAATTTTTATCATTATCTTAAAAGTTCTTAATTTGACCAGTAAATAAAAAATAGACCGGCTACTATAAATCCAGCTTTTTATGCGGAAATGGCATTGTCGCAATGAAAATCTTCAGGAAAAAATATATTTTCGCTGGATGTTACGACGGTTTTGTGTACGTTTTAGATAAATCGACAGGTTCGCAAATTGGACGATTCCCTGGCTGTGGAAAGATTATTTTGGCAATGGATATTGTTGGGGAAAAAGTAAGTTTAAATATGCTATTTCAAAATACAGTCGATAAGTAAGTTAATTTCAGTTTATAACATCTTCAAAAGATGGTTCAATGCAACTTATGGATATTCCAAAATACATTCTTGCACTGGATAAGTAAGTAATCGTCGTATGCGTCTTTTTTGAAATTTATTTCTTCGAATGATATTAATCCAATATAGTGGAGGAAATTCACATATAGTCACTGACATTTACGCTATTTTCTCAATTAAATTTCATTAAAGTTCCTAATTTTATATTGCATTAGAATAGTAATTGGCTGTTATATACATGTGTATACAAAAATTTTGATTTGAACTTAATTACAAAAAAAAAAGTTAGGAAATAACCAAAATTATTAAAATTCAAGTTGAAATTTACATAAAGTTACCTAATATTTTTAACAAACTATTAGAACTAAAGACTTACATTCATACTCATAATAAGAAGTGAGCCCCCCTTTTTCTTTTACAATTGCCAACATTCACCGTAGCATTGATTGAATTAGATTTTGGAGCTCTTTTACGGAAATTTTAGATCATGCTTCTTTAAAGCGATTTTTAGATTTTTAGATTTTAGATTTTGGATTTATTTCAATTCAACCTTAATAGTATATACAATAGGAATATTACAATTTAGTGCTAGAATCCTAAATTCATTCAACTATATTATTACTAGGTTTGTATTAACAAATAAATATTTAAAAGAACATATGGTTGTTGGGGAAAATCTATTTTTGATAAAACTAAGGCTATTCTTACATACTACGGCAGCTGCGGACAACAGATAATCCTGCGATTTTAAACCTCTGGACGCTATTGTATGGCCGTCTATTAATGTACACACGATTTGCAAGTATCGACCAGAGATTATCCACATCGTTTAAGTCCCGACTTTTTGCAGACCAGCTTATTCTATCGATATTTTTGTCCTCCAATCATTTTAAAACTGTCTTAGACACTTGGATGCCAGCATTGTCTTGTTGGAAAAGGATTCTTTTATCATGCCAAAACATATTAGCCGAAAGGATAAATGAATTGATCAATATTTATTGACGCGATTAAAGGCAAAATGAAGAAGTAACTAACTTTAATGTAAAGAACTTTAATGAAATTTAATTGAGAAAAGTGATTTTATGTGAATTTCCTCCACTGTAGTTTTGTTAACGAGTATCATCTACGAATATTGCATTTGTTTTCTTACTCCAAAAGAATATATTTTGTTATTTTCTTTTGTATAAAAAAACAATTTTGTAAATAAATTAAATCATTATTATTCATGCGTTTCAATGTCTCCTTTAATACACTAACTTTATTTTCTTTGGTCGTTGTATGGACATTTATTTCGAAAAATGTCCTTAAACTAATTTTAAATTTTAAAAGCAAAACGAGGTTTCATATGTAATTTTAAAATATCTAGTATCAGTACCACAAATGAAAAAGTACTTAGGTAATATATCACAAAAAGAACCTTTCAAACAAAATGATTATAATTTTGAGTCGATGAAGTTCTGAGGATATATTGGGAGCCAGTGAACCTAAAAATTGAAATTTATCACATGCAACATACATGACAAACAAGGAATATTTAGTTCCGTTTTGAAACTAAAGCTTTAATACATTTAAACAGTAAGTACACGTGCTCACAGTCATTTAAAATATAGTTATTATTTATAGAATTGGTTGCAGTAAACTTTTCACCCTAAGAATCAAAATTATTCTTAAAACTGATGGCGGCAAAGTGACACAAATATATTTATCGTATTCTTACAAAAAGAATAAAATTTATTCAACCTTAACTTAAATTAGAATAACCTAAGGGTGCTACGATGTATGCAAAATTTTAAGATCAAACCAAGGCTATTTGTAGGTACACAATTTTTATAAGAATTAATCAAAATGAATTTCTGAGAATTTTAGGAACTTTATTAAAAAGTTTTATCCAAAAAAGGCGTTTCTAAGCTCCTTTCGATTAGATTCGAACAGATTCAAAAATAGGGCCCCGTAAAACCAATGTTTTTCAATTTTTTTCTAAATCAGTGCATATTCCAACTTAAGATATGTAATTTACCTACGATACCTGGAAATAGGTACTTGGGGGTTTTAGAAGTCTTCGAAATTTATAAATTGAAGATAACAAATCCAATATGATCACCAAAAAATTTGTTAACCCCCGACGCAAAAAAGGGTGTAGTTCGAAAACGGAGGGGCCGAATTCAATGCGGTTTTTTTTGTTTAAAAGCCGGTTTAATCGGGATGGAGACCATCAGCTCGTTTCGTCGGGGTTTTTATAAATTATCGAATTAAAGGGATTTGATTAATGACGGACGTAATATAGCAACTGTTGTTCTTGAAATAAATTCTAGGGATTTTAATGGAAATTAGTGTAAAGGTAGTTAGTTCCGTGACACTAAAGACGCTGAATCCAAGTTGGTGATTTGCACTATTCAAAGTAATATCATAAGAAAATATCTTGTAATTTTTAGATTTTTATGTGGCCCGCAAAATGTACATAGAAAGTAGATAACCTTTTTTATACCACTAGTAGGCAATTAACATTTATCTATCAGAAAAAGTCCAGTTGTTCGAAGTTAGTTTTAATATATTTGGCGATCCTTAATTATGACCACTTCTGAACCCAAACTGTTGATTTGGTATTATCGCATTATCTTTAATATACTCCAGTATTTTCCATTTAAGGGGAGAAATAGGTGTAGAACGGCGTATTTTTAGTGATTTTCATGAATTTTTTTAACACACATTTATTTTATTTATACCATGGGGTCATTTTATACATATATTCAAGACTATATTCTGAAATTTTCAAACATTTTCCTCGAAAAATAACGGAGATATAAGCTGCCGCGCATTGTAAGTCGCCATCCGGCTGCGCAATTTGTGTACATCCTGGACGTCAAAACTTTCATCTTAAATCAATTTTTCAAAAAAATTTAATTTTTTTATAAGTGTCTCTTCTATATTTGAACCTCACTCCCCACAAATAAATCGAAAATTAATATTTTTTGAGGAATGTGAAAATTTAGTATGAGTTTTTTCCATTTTTTCGTACTTTCTTTTGCAATAAAAAAATAGTTAAAATAAAGATATTGTTTAGGATTGAGGTTCAAATAGAGCGTATTTATATAAAGAAACTATGGCTGAGTTTGATAACGATTGATCAAAAACTGTAGGAGCTGGAGTGTACACAAATTCGAAAAAAGTAGTTTCGAGAAAAACGCGTTTAAAAATAAGAGTGGCAGTAAAGGCTCCAACCGTTCGACCGAGGGACACTCTTGAAACGCTTATAATTTTTAAACGGCGTGGAATTTTGTTTTGAAATTTTCAGAATATATTTTTGAATAGTTCTACAATCGATTTATGAAAAAACGAAAATTAAATTTTTTGAAGCCTCTACACCTATTTAGATAGATTTCTTAAGGGGCATTCTCATTTGGAGATCTTGAAAATGGGTCGTTTGTAGGATTTTTTTTTTTTTTTCAAATAGGTAGTTTTGTTTTGGCATTATTTATACATCATTAAAGTTATTTTATGCATAATAACATTAAAAAACAAAAAATTATTATTTCTCTCGAAATTCGATCGGAATTTAGATTGTGCCAGTTGTAGTTGTATGGAAAAAAAAAATGATACCATTTTAATCAGGAATAATGTGACTATGACCGGTATAACGAAAATTAAAAAATTCTAAAATGCATAAGAAATCGACTTTTAGCCTTTTTTTTCGTCTTTAGAGAGATGAGAAAAATATAAAAAATTAATATTTTTAAATAATTCTGGTACAGGTCATACAGGAAGGTATAATGAAGATAATAAGCGCTTATTCATTTAATTCGGTTAATTAGAATTTGAGTTATCGGGTGTACTAATTTAAATGGTATCATTTAAAAAAATCACGTTGGATGAAATTTCACCCCAGTGTATTTAACTATATTTCTTAAATTCAATAAAGACATGTAAATGCAATTAAATATATTATTATTATTAAATGTTTTACGGCAAGTATATAATTTATTTAAAATGAAAGAATGAATAAAATAAGTAAGAAAAAAATCAGTGCTATCAAGTCATTAGGTTTTTAAAAAATTTTAGAAACACAATTTCTCTGGGGTGAAAATTCACCCCATGATTAAGAGTTTAAAAAAAGCGATTTTTCATGAAATGCGTTGAAAATTTGAGTACGCCATGGCTTGGCCAACAAAAGTCTATAACTTTTCGAATTTTCAAGAATTTTGGAAATTTTTTCCGGGAAATTATTCATAAAGGTTCATATTAGAATAAAATGAAAGCAAACAAAAGTCAATTTTTTAACAATTCCAAATGAGGCTGATAAAACGATACCTTGATGGATCATCGGAAGGTTTTTCCAGGTTTTAGCACTCGTATGATTTTAGCAGTTTTCCAAGCAGATGGAAAATAAATAATAGTGTTCAATATTAGCCTCTTCAGAGACATTGGCACATATGTAATACGTTGTTTTTTAGAAATTAAAATTATTCTAACTGGAAAACAAACTAAAATCTGTTAAAGAACTACTCATTGGATTATATTTCAACAATAAAACCAAACAATTTGTAGTATGGCAGCATGGATAGCATTTTATTCTAGTTACTTGAAATTAAGTGCTTTCAAAATATTTCAAAGTTGCCTCTAATTACCACGAGGTTTCTTTTTAGTTTATTGGAAAAACATTCGAAAACTTTGATAAATAAATTATCCCAGTGTATAAAATTTGGTTAGTTTAAATAAGTGCTTTATTTTGAAAAAATAATCTGTAAAATTAGGTTTTTTATTTTTTTACTAAAAGCACTTTACTGTCAAATATTTGAACTCAGTTTTCTTTTTTATACTAATTGTTTTTCCAAATTTTTCTTACTTACTGAGTAGCTGTCGGTAAAAAAATAAGTAAATAAGTAATCAAACAAAACATGAAACCACTTTTTTCACTTTTAAAAAATTCGTCCCTGAAGAAGTTAATATAAAAAAAATTCATTCCAACAAGAAAATTTTCTATCAACATTTTCAATTGGGCGTGGCTACACGAGAATCGCCCAACCAAAAATCTACCCCTGCAAAGTGCGAATCAGTTTTGTGTATTTTTTTTTCGGCACTCTCCGGCCGCAGCGCAGTTGTTTTTCTCCTTTGTTATCACGCACCGGTTGACACTTGTGAGAAGAGACGGACCAAAAGAAAATAAGCAGAAAACGAAAACAGCGAAGAAAGTCGACTCTCAATTCTGAGGAAATGCGTTGCATCATGCCAGCAGCCGCTGCATCTCCTTATTATGGTTAGTCTGGGACAAAACTTCAACATGAGTTCGGTAAGTGGATGCAGTTCCGCCTGAAGCAGCTCTAATCAGAGAATTTAATCGGCCCATTCGCCATCATGCCACAGGGAGCGAGATTCTTGCAAGATGCGAACAACGGCGGCGGCGGCGACGACGACAGACAGCAGCTGTACGATTCCGTCTACTCGTCGGAGGAAAGGATCCATTTTATGCCGCTGAAGACGATCCCCGCCTTCAGGTAGGTCAAAATAATTAACATTTTCGATTTCTTGAGGTGCTAATTACGTGGCTGCTTATCGCCCATGAGTCACAGCCTGCACCGAGCCCAGCCCTCTGTGCCGCGGCGGTGGCGGTGCTCCGCTCGGCGCTCCCTGGGAACCTCCCGAAGCCCCAGAGCTCCTTATCGCCCCCCGTCCGCGATTGTTTTTCCCAGCCAGATTATTTCGTTTTCATACAATTTTTTACCGATTTAGGTTAGCAGGCATCTCGCTATCGCGGCTATTAAACTTTTTGTTGAATGTTTCTGTTTTGCAAACAACTCAGATTTTATAATATCATTTTCTTTAGTTCCACTTACAGTATTTTGTAAACTATCCCAGAAAAAGATTAAATTGATATTAGACAAAACTTCCGCAGATACGCCACATCTTGAATGAAAGGATCTTATATTTAACCTTCGTGAACTCAGATTTCAGTCTCACAGATTTGTGACTTAAAAATTATCAACAGTAATTCTAATTTAGCGATCAGGTTAGCTTCAGGATGATTCCAAATCAGCTTCTAACTAACGCTGTCTATGATACGAAGGTCATTCCAACAGAATGTTTAACCATTTGCGGTCCATTGATATTATTAGACTAAACTGCTTGTAGTCAGGTCTCAACATTGGACAGTGGACTGCAAAAGATTAAAGTCGACATTCACCACTCTTCCAAAGAAGATAATTATCGCACCATTAGCCTCATACTCTCAAATTATTTCTAAAAGCCATCCAAAACAGAATAGTAGGGAAAATTCTTATCTGAAAAAGGCGAAACCCAATTCCATTTCGAGTATGGATATGACCCTAGAGACGCGTTGTTGCTTTATACATTACAGAAATTCAATAAAATAAAAGAGGACATTTGCTTCTTTAATTGATTGCCAGAAAGCTTAACTTAATCTTCGTTGGCTATTTCATTATTATCGCATTAAAGCGCAGAGGTTTAGTTTAATGAATAATGATCTTAAGAACTTTAAATTCACTTATTAGAATTTATAATTATAAATTTAGAATCTTTCCTTTCTTTTCTTTCAATTCCATGTAAATAAATAAATAAATAAATAATTTGTCTTACAGCGTTCACCTACTGATCTCGACGATCATATCTTTCGTGGGGATCGGATTTGCTATTTTATGGCCGGATAATAAACGATGCGATGCTTATTTTATCATGCTTTACCTGCGGGGTGCCTTTTGGGGGATAACTTTGGTTTGAAAAGGTAAAAACTAAATTGAAATTTGGTTGAATCGAATGTCCTTGCAGATATTTGATCACTTTGTAAAGCACCAACATGAGAGGCTCCGGTTACGAGGTCATCACGACTTCTACCGATCGATTTCCATGCACAGGGGTGTGCCTCTACACGTCGTTTCCCTGTGGAATGCTGCGATTTTAGTTAACGAGGCCATAATGCAGCACTATTACGGCCGGGACTTCCGAGCCCACTGCCTCCAGAAGCTGCTCTCCCCAATCGTCTATATCACCGTCTTTTGCGTGCTTGAGACCCTTGTCCTTTACTGTGTTAATGGAACATATATTGGTAATTCTAAATAACGTTTTAATTAAGGTCGTAACTTAAAAGACAAGTCTTCCACAGCTCGTGTTTACAAATTCAACAAATCTGCTCAGCCACCCGATGCGATGTTGGGCACTATTTTGGAAAGCGGCGCCGTGGGACTAATGCAGCCCGGTTTCAGTGTCCACGACGTAATCGAAAAACAAGCGGACCTTATTCATTACCTCAAAGACCACAATTTCCGCTTGAATCAGAAATTGATGCAGTTAAACGCTCAGGTCCGCTTAGTTAATCTCCAGCAGTAAATTATTTTAGCTGGTTGATAGGTGGAGGTTTTTTAATTTTAATTTTAATTTTATCCTTAGCTTATATTATGCAGTCTGATTTGCTGCAAGAGATTGTGTTTTTTTTTAAATCATACATTTATTTCGTGTACAGTGTAACTAATGTCCTAATTTGTTACTATTTTATTAAAGGAAATTAATTATTTTAAATACAATGATTTTGAAATTTTATTTTTCTTCCTTTCCATGCAGCAATTAAATATGAATTTATTTTATTGTAAAAAACTCCTAAATTTAAGATTTGAATTTTCGAGCCATCGTATTTTGAATTCAGCGAACAAAACCCTACAATTGTTTTCAATTTTGCCTAACTTCACACAATTGTCTGACATTTCAGTAACTGTCACAGTTTTTTTAAAATTTCGTAAACTTCTTGTGCGTGAACATTTTAAATATCAAGTATTTTATGAATCCGTTTATAATATTTAGAAATTATGTCAGCATTCTTTCCAAAACGTGTTAAGGATTTGCCACCACTTGAGCCCGATTCGGAAGACGATCAAACACCAGCAAAAAGGTAAAAAATTAATATTTGTCACGGTCAAAATTTATAGTTATTACTCAAATTAAATGAATATTCGTATGGGCTGCAATTATCTTTGCGTTTTGTCTAAATTAAATCATTCCCAGGACATTAAAGATCTTTACCATTTTTAAACTCAGGATTCGCATTTTCTGTTTTTGGTTAAGGGCAAGGCCAGCTACAGTCGGTCACTTCCGTTGCCCTCGGAAGGTTTTATTTATGTCGTTTAATGGAGCCTCTCCGTTTTAATGAGGCTCCAAAATGTACAAAGGGTTCATAGGATTTGCAGAGCACCTGCCTTTCTGATTCCCTCGCTTCTCGACAGATGTTACCCCCCGCGTATCATGTTGAGATCTTGTAAGGCTTTGTGTGGGTTTGTTATGATCTTTTGGTTTTTGATAATCGACAGAAATCTTCCAGACCAGCTCTTAATTCCTCCTGATTCTGATTCCAAAAAGAAACTTCTTTGTTAGTCTTTTTTTTTTAATTTTATAGTTTAGTAAGTAGGAATAGTAGGTTCATCAAATTTGAAAGGAAATGAAAAGATCCTAAATCAACTAATGGTCTAGCAAAACGAGGAGCAGGGGCCCTATTATGAGAAACGTATGAGAAACGTTCGATTCGAATCGAAAGGAGCTTACAAAAGCCCTTTTTGGACAAAAATTCCTTAATACGGAACCCTCAAGGCGTGAGTTCTACTCGCACTTGTCCGTCTTTTTTTTTATTACTTTCGCAATGTACTTTGTTCCAAATCTACCCAATACGTTTTAAATTGATTATGTATTAAAATTGCTAAATCAAAATTGCAAAAATTTACTTAAAACAAGTCGTAATACCTTCTAAAATTCAATTTTACAAAATAAAATGTGCGGGTAGATGAATAAATTGGGATATGTATTCTTAACCATTCCATTGAATTGTAAATAAATAAAAATATTTCCTCAGGCCAAGTTCGGAATCATCAACAGATATCTTTGGTTGCTTAATGTAAGAGCTCTTATTATATTCAAAAACCAAATTCACTATCCAATTTTTTCCCAAAGTCCTAAACGAGTATCAGAGCTTCCTCCTTTGGAGTCTGATTCTGATGAGGATGAAAAATATAGGTAAGTCTTTAAATTTGTTTTTAAGTACAAAAGAATTAAGTTACAAGCCAAAATGTAGGTTAAACTGTGCAGTTTTGAACGACTCCTTCATCTTGAGCCCTAACGAGCAAATACCAAGTACGCCAGGCGATCCTTTAAAAGAAAACGACAAAAATCAATTGAACAAAGGTTTCACTTCTCAGATTGATGATACACTATCTCAAAGAATAAATGGATTATTTCAAGACGATAGTTGCAACAAGAACTCAAGGCGATCTACTATTAAAAGTAGACAAGCACTTTTGCCTTTGTTAGAAGAAACGACCAATAATAAAGGGCCACTAGAAAAAAAATCACCTCTTAAAATTAATGACTCAACTCTTGAGACAAAAACGGAGGAGTCGCTCGAGCTCTTTAAAAATTTGCCGCAAATATCTACTGTTTTTCCAACTCCCAAAGATATAATTAGTGGTGCTAAAAATGACGTTCCTAAAGATGAAGCAGTTGAAACACCTTATAAAACAGCTGGTCAAAATTTTGTTACACCTCAAATAAAATCATTCGAAATGCCGGCGTCAAGAAGAGCGAAGCTATTTAATACAAATACTTCCCAAAAAAGCCGTAGCATGCTACAAAATGAGTTTCGTTCCCAAAAAATCTTATTTAGAACACCTATCGCAGTATCTCGCCCGCTAATTGCAAACTTATCTAATGATAGTATAATTCTGTCCCTCGATGATACTATCAAAGGAAAGGGGAAGACAAACGAAAAGTTGTCGCCTGTAGAGGAAACTAAGAAGCCGGCAGAGCTGAGAAATGTTGAGGTAATTAATGGGAAGGAGTATGTGATACTTAAGAAAATTGGATCTGGAGGCTCGAGTTCTGTGTTTTTGGCTCAACGGACCAGTGATAGAACGGAATATGCCTTAAAAGTAAGCTTTCGAATTAAATTCGAATTTCAAATAAAAATAAAAATAACTTGTAATAAAGATTGTAGATTTGAAAGGAGATAGAGCGATTGTTGAAGGGTATTTGAACGAAACACGACTATTAGCTAAACTGCAGGGAAATGTTAATGTGGTGGCCTTATACGAATAGTAAGTTTTAAACGTCCCCCTGAAAATTCCAAAGATATTTTGCTAATACAGTTTATATTGTAGCGAGCATCTTTCTGCACAATCAAAACTTTACATGGTAATGGAGAAAGGGGACTCGGACCTTCACAAAATTCTTCAGTCATACAAAACCGATCTTCCACTTTATATCCTTATGAAATTTTGGCACCAAATGTTAGAAACAGTTAATTACATTCACCAAAATGGTAAGAGGGATCCAAAATAATTGAGAAAAATTTCACCCAAAACACTCATTACTTTATTTACAGGTGTTATACATTCAGACCTAAAACCAGCCAATTTTCTTATGGTAAATGGTCGTCTAAAATTAATCGACTTCGGAATCGCAAGTAATATTTCCGTCGACTCTACAAGTATTATTAAATTTTCTCAGGCTGGAACCTATAACTACATTAGTCCGGAGGCACTTACAGATACATCAACTGGTAACAGTCCACTTGGTAAAAACGTACCGAGAATAAAGGTAAATAAAAACAAACCAGGAAATATCCTTGGTAAATTTTTATATTTTCTTCAGATCTCGACGAAATCTGATGTTTGGTCTTTAGGATGTATTCTTTATTTGCTACTGTATAGAAAAACTCCGTTTGGACACATTAAAAACATCTGTGCAAAAGTGAGCGCAATTTCGAATCCTAAAACGGAAATTGAGTTTCCTAGTCTGGCGCCATATTATCCATCTATGCTGGTTGATGTACGACAATCATTCTTTTAAATTTTATTTCAATAACCATCCGATTAATTTTTTATAGATGGCCAAAAAATGTTTGATACATAACCCAAAGAACCGAATGTCTGTTGCCGAGTTGCTTCAATATCCTTTTAATATGGTGATTCCGTTGGGAAAGGGTCAAGATCAGGATCAATTGTAATAATATTTGAACTAATGAGGTTGTTTGAGCTGTATGTACTTAGAATGTATATATCGGAGGCGTAAAAAATCCAGTACAATTATTGCTAGCAATAATCATGCGAAATTTTATTATTCTATTCACTTTGTTAAATCTTATTAAGACCCCTGAAGAATATTTAAATATTTATTGTAAATGACTTTAATCAATTCATTTTGAAATTTCTTTTACCGTCTTCAACATCCTTGCTTCCAAATATTTATAACTATACATTTTTAAACCCACTCAGAGAGCAAATGTAAACATAGTAATTTATATTTGGTTTGAAGGACAGCAATCAGTCAACAAAACAAGTAGCATTTCGAAGGGACCTAATGCAGTCGTCTCGTAGGAAAACCACAGGAGGACTAAACTATAGAAGGTATGAAAATGTAGATTTGATTTGGACTGTGTTTCGTAGAATAGCAGCAGCATATTCAATTTTATAAAAAACGTTAAAAGGACAAAAAAGGATTCTTTAAGAATGCGGAGGTCACTATAAAATTGAAATTCATCGGAGACTCCAGCTTTCAATCTTATACTATAAGACTTTAGGGGATAAGAAAGATATTCCGTAATTTAAAATAATTATTCCCTTAAATACAACATACGAAGTTTGGTGTTAAGAAAATAGTTACAGCTTATTTAGCTTTTGTAACAAAATTAGCTCAGGTTCCATATTTTTTAAGCATCGATAGAAACATCAGCGCAGGATCTGAACCATTCTTGAGGTCCACAGCCATTTCTTCCTTTACCGTCTTCGCATAAACCCCAGTTGCTTGCTACATAAAAAAAAAATTTAAATTGCTTAGAATACTAGGCTAAACATTATAAATTTATTAAGAAATTTTACCTGTAACATACGTCCACCTTAAAACACAGTGATTGCATTTAAATCCTTTAGGGAGTTGTAAATTCGTCTTGTAGTCACCATTTTTTCCAGATTTCACAACGTACTTATCTTCACCATCAGCAAGTTTTAAATTTTGGAAGCATTCTTCAGTTTCTTTCTTTCCATCCAAGTTGCAAATATCGAAAAGGAAATAGCCCCAATGGTTTGTTTCGAGGAAAACTTTCACTGGGATGCTTTCTCCTTCTTTGTACGATTTAACGATAACACCTTCTCCATAACGACCGCCAAGTTCATGAGAACGGGGAGTTTTTTGACCATAGCTGTCGCCACAAATCCCACATTTTCCACCATGTCTATCCCATTGAACCTTTATTGAGAATTACAATAATAGTAATTATAGTTGGGAATTTGTAATAGAGTTTGCTTTAGCACTTACCCCATAACTGCCGCAGTATGATTGATTATCATCATAATCTATCGGTGCCGACCGATTGAACCTCCATCTGGATGCCCTTCCTACAGGATCCATAATCATGCCATGTCCTTCGCACAGGCTGACTACAGCTATTGTCAGTACGAGGAAAGTTAAAAAACACTTCATCTTTAGAAATTCAAACAGTAACTCAGGAGATCGCGTAATGCACTTCCTTCTTCCAGAGGCTTCCTTTTTATTTATATTTGAAAACATCACACCCTCACCCAACATTGTTTCACTTTCGTTGCATAGCTGAAGGGGACCACAATGTTTGATTAGGTGCTTTATTTTCTATGTTATTGCCCACAGTTAAGTAAATATTTGAGGTCAATAAGTAGAACAATAATCATTCATACAATGCTTGTTTCTCATGACAAAATCTTTTGTGTCCTTGGATCTTGGCCGAAATCAGTGCAGTGCATGGAAACATGCATATATTCTTGAGAAGGTCATTCTACATATCATTATTTTATTGGTGAAAAATAAATACAAAATGTTACTTAACTCAACATCCATCAATAATAAAATCGTTTTTTTGTTTTAAAGTTAATTAAATATTTTATAAAATGTTTTAAACAAATAATATTTTTTCCCTCTGGTCAGTTGGCGTATTAAAACTTTATAGTCTGCTGAAGTGCTTTACCGAATTTGTCTTAAAAAATATTATTTTTATTACCAAGCTATCCAACAGTGAAAATCCCATTCGAAACCATTCACTGGTTTTAGAGGAGAAGAGTAAGAACGCAAAAAACAACTCTCATTTATAAGTAAGTAGTGATGATTTATTTGTAAATTAAAAACTAAAATAGACTTTATTTTCTCCGTTTTTCAAAAATATGAAGTCCAAAAGTCTTCTATATAGTGAGACGCTGATTTTGTACTTATTATAAAAAAAAAATAAAATTCAAAGTGGCAAATAGCGAACTAAAAGCTCATTCAAAACATTTAATTAATTGGGCACTTTTATCCAGCTGATTCTTGCCAGGCAAGAATCAGCTGGATAAAAATATTCTAAAATATGTTAAAGGTAAAAAAACTGCATTAAAATCGATGAGGTTTTCGTAGATAAAGTGGAGATCTAATATAATATGAAATAGTGATAGTAAATGTTTTATTACATTTTTTATCTTAAAGAAAAACCTCGAGAGTCATGCAAGCCCTTAAGTCGCATAGTTACATGGTGTCGTTTCATTGATTCCACAAAAATCTATTCTAGAGAATAATATCGAACCAGAATTTTTGGGATAGATACACTTTATTTGAACTCCGAAGTGTAACTCACATTTCAATAGGTAATGAAATGCTTCTCTTGCATTTATCGATTTTCGCAATTTACAAGACAAGACCTGCTTTTCGATAGTCAAGATGTGGATCATACTTTTAAATTAATGTTAAGATTTAAAGCCAATCTTGCTGGAACTTTAATTTTCGAATTCGAATTTAGAGTACACGAGCACTGGGAGTATTTGCAACAGCAAGAGAGTTTAAGAGTGGTAAACTATTTGAGTATTTAAGTCCTGTAGAGTTCGAATAAATTATTATGTTTACCCTACTTTTAATGAAACTTTGCGAATTTGCTGAAATCGTTGCATAATTTTTCAAAAATTTAAATTTCAAATATTTCCGAAAGCTCCTTAAGTGACTGCTCAAATACTCCTTAATTACTCAAGTACTCGGATACTATAAACTTTTTTATTAAGGGGACCTTCTCATGCTAAATTTCCAAAAAATCGATAAGTTATAGGTATATATGTAACGGCACCTCAGCGTGAATATATAGAGAATAAAAACTTTAAACGCGTTTATCTCGAAATCATGTTTTTCAAATTAGTAGGACGTTTTTCTCAAAATCTACTCGACCGATTTGTACAAACCAACATTTTTTAGATTCTATAGAAAAAATACTAGACAATTAACCTCTGAAAAGTCATAAAATACCTCCCCCTCCCTTTCTAAATTCGGGTAAACTACCCCAAAAAACAGTTTTTTTCTTACTTTTTTGGAAAAACGTTTATAAAATAAGGAAAATATAAAAAAAAATAAAAATTGTACAGGTCTATTATCTAGTTTTGAGCCTCAGGAATAGAACCTCGTTTGAATTTTTACTCTATCTTTTACAGGGAGCCCAGAAAGTGTCCCACCAGTTAAAATGAGCCTTTTGCAAGATGCCCTCTACAGTGGTGGTGGTGAACTAAAATGGCTAATAAAATTTTTTTTTTATGTACTTCAAGCTATTCCCTACAATATACAAAAAGGTTTATGTACCTAAATAAAGTAGTTTTTCCACAAAAAAAAATTTAAAAAGAGTAATTTTTTTCAATTTAGCATGAGAACGTCCCCTTAAAGCTCAGTCACAACAAGCACTTGAGTATTCAAAATTAAGTATTAAAATTTAATTTCCTTTCCCCATTTACTGAAAACTTTAAATTTTGATAGAAAGGAAAGAGAAAGGATATGAAGATAGTTTAACGATATGAAAGTAGTATCTTCTGCTTGTATGTGATGCTTTTTACAATACCTAAAACGATTTTGTAAAAATATTTTCGCTTAGATGGTAAATCTAATAAATCAAAAACCAAATAATCATTTTTTCGATAGTAAAATAATAAAATTATAAAAAGTAAAATCAAACACTTTGTAAGTACTTGTTTATTTTTTCAAAAAACAACTACAGTTTGTAATTCCGATCGTCTTTGCAATTTAAAAACTATAATCGTAGTACGCTTTGCCAATCTAAAATTGAGGACTTGGCAGAATATTCATATATTTCGTATAATTCGTATATTTCGTATATTTCGTCTACATATTTCGTCTATTTAATTCAAATAATGCAACATTCTAGTAAATTTAGACTTTATATGGATTTGTGTCGTAAAAACGGTGATGATGACGAAGTCTATGTTGAATCAATTTCCATTGGAATTCGGGTACGTAAGAGGAAGCGTACGGAATCGGAGGCTGAAAATATTGAAACACTTGGGGAGTCTGAAGAGGAAAATGCAGCGAAAAGGCCTCATTTGGAACCAATAAACAATTCGGATCAAGTGGTACCAAATGGATCTGAAGCACATAAAGAAACAAAACATATTTTATGTGCCATATGCTTGGAATCCGTTTTGAACAAGTGCCCCATGTCGGCCAAATGTGGACATGTTTTTTGCAAACAATGCATCCTGCGGTCTATTCAAAGAAACAGGAAGTGTCCTGTGTGCACCCATCGCTTAACAAGACGTATGATGCACAGGTTGTACTTATAAATTTGTTGTAATTTGTAATATCTAAATCTAATGGTAATGGATAAATTATAATATTTTATCTTCTTTTGGTCTTTTAATTCTTCATCGATGCACGTACACGAGGGGGGTTTTAAGGTAGTAGCCCGGTGCAGTGCCGGATTTAGGTTTTGGGGGCCCCAGGGCAGTAAGTTGGTGGTGGCCCATATAAGGTCAGGGGCCCTATTATGAGAAACGTTCGATTCGAATCGAAAGGAGCTTACAAAAGCCCTTTTTGGAGAAAAATTCCTTAATAATGTTCCAAAAATTTTGATAAAATCATTTCATTTCAATTATTCGATTAGTAAATCCAATCGAATTTTTTTGACGTTATGTGCGAAAAAATTAATTAAAGTCAAAGGTAACTAAAATGAATTTACGAAAATTGTAGGAACTTTATTAAGGAATTTTTGTCAAAAAAGGGCTTTTGTAAGCTCCTTTCGATTCGAATCGAACGTTTCTCATACGTTTCTCATAATAGGGCTCCAGTACATTTTGGGGGTATCCCAAAATTCGTGGTGGCTCATGTAAGGTCGGGTTGGAACATTCTAATTCCCAAAATAGTGTAACCCTGTAAGCAATATAGTGATTTGTAAAGTGATAGGTATGTAGATTGGAAAACAGAGTTTAATTGAACTTTTTATTGTTACTTGAACAGACACTTACATTTATTAAATTAGACTGGTATTTGGAACAGCTATATAGGAGTTCCTTCCGGTCATTTTCTTTGGATAAATAACTTTCAAACTGTACAAAAGCGGTAAAGAATGTTCGCACCTGTAGAAATAATGTTTTACTAGACTAGACATAATGTTTTACAAATAGCAGTACAAGCAGATGGCTTCAATATTCTTAAAAATGGGGAGCATTACGAAATATTCAGCATATAAAATTGTAGTAAATAAGTGCCGCATTGAGATACCCTGAAATTTCATAAGGCTCTGTGAAAACTAGTTTGTATAAAGAAAAAGAACATTATATTCCAGAAAATAAATCTTATTTGATTTCTCTATTAATATATATGCTGTTTTTTTTTTAAATTCAAAGGCACTTCGGGAAGAGAAGATAGCCCCCTTCCCCTGTAAAAAAATTATGTGCACCCCTCAACTTAACACGACAGTAAATCCAGAAAAAAAGAATATATTTTACATGAGAATGAAATGCAACTTCAAAATTTTCTCTAGGTGGTGGAGGCCCTAGGGCAGTGCCCACTTTGCCCATTGGTAAATCCGGCACTGGCCCGGTGTGACGGCCGAAATTTCGACGTTTTTTCGTGAATTTTTTTTAACAAGAAAATAATATGGGATCGTTTTGTAATTTTAACATGTTTGCAATCCCTTGAAATTTATAACTTTTGGTCGCCATCTTGGGTCCGCCATTTTGAAATCTGCGAATAAGAAGTAGCCTATATGTTAAGTCGGGATATGCAGTGTTTTCACTCAAAAAATGAAAATAATCGGACCCAACGTTTAGGCGTGATTGAGCAACAAACAAACAAACAAACTTTCGCTTTTATATATATTATATAGGGATAATGCTTATAAATAGTTCCCATTATGCATTAATAGCGACATCAGCACAAGATCTGAACCATTCCTGAGGTCCGCAGCCGTTCTTTCCGCTTCCATCAGCGCATAGTCCCCAACTGCTTGCTAAAAAGTATATAAAAATAGTATTATTTTTTTTCTCATTTACAAATGGTATAAGGAATTTACCTGTAACATAGGTCCATCTTAAAACGCAGTGGTTGCACTTGAATCCTTTGGGTAATTGAAGACTCGTCTTAAAATCACCATCATTGCCAGTCGTTAGAACGTAGTTATCTTCACCGTTAGCAAGCTTCAATGATTGGAAGCATTCTTCAGTTTCCTTCTTTCCATCCAAGTTGCAAATATCAAAGACGAAGTAACCCCAGTGATTTGTGTCCAAGTAAACTTTTACGGGTAGGTTTTCATCTACTTTGTATGATTTAACAATGACACCTTCGCCGTAAAAACCTCCAAGTTCATGAGATCGGGGTACTTTATCACCATAACTATCACCGCAAATTCCGCACTTGCCTCCGAATTTTCCCCATTGGGTCTATCGTTGTAAGGATACAAGTTGTAGTTAAAAGGCGTATATAAGATTTGTGGTGTGACTTACCCCGTAACTGCCGCAGTACGACTGATTATCATCATAATCTACTGGTGCTGACTGATTGAACCTCCACCTGGAAGCTCTTCCTGCAGGATCCATAATCATGCCATGTCCTTCGCATAGGCTGACTACGGCTGCTATTAGCACGAGGAAAGTTAGGAAGCAGTTCATTTTGGAGAGCTCAAGCAGGTGACCAGCGGGTACTCGAATGATGCACTTCCTCCTACCGGAGGCTTCCTTTTATTTCCAATTCAAACAATAACTGCCATATTCCACTAAAGTTGTTTTTTGCTTCTTTTGCGTAGAATATTTAATTAGCTGTTCCGCCACATTTTCTAATAGTTTCTGTGTGTCAGTTAAGTAAACATTTTGTAGTACAGAGAACAATATAAAAATTCATAAAACGTTTGTTCTTTAAGACAAAACATTTTTTCAAGGGCACATAAGAACCTGACTCAATCAAATGCATCGCAACATGCATTTACTGGAGTATAGAGACAACCACAAAAGGATAAAAAGGGAAAGACAATAGGCAATTTTATAACTCATAATTTTCTTTTTCGTTATTACGGAATTTACCAGAAACAATATCAATAGTGTTCTTTGAAAAAGAAAGTAAAATGTAATTTTCATACTTAGTATTTTCTACATATTTGGAGGTATACTCGTTTATCTGCTTATTTAATCTAAAAAAGAAATCGAAAAACTACTTAATTTTCAAGGTTGAAATGCAAATTATATTTGCATATCGAATATTCGCATAAGTTTCAATTGTTAAATAATTGCATTACGCATTGCTTTGAACACACCCACCAAATGGAAGATGTTTGCATAGCTGTGCTCCAGTAGCATACAATCATTTATTTTTTTTTTTTAAATAAATAAATAGAGAACAGATTTTTTGAAGGAGAATTTCTTGCTTTTTTATGATATTCAAAAATTTGTTTATGATATGAAAACTCTTAATATTTACTGGTTACAAAATGTAATTAATTTTCCGACTGTAATTTCTAACTTGATTTTGGTTAAAACCTTCTTTTATTCATTATTGAAACTTGTAAAAAAATATTACAATAGTATTTCAACATAATATAAAAAATTGAATTTCTAGCAGATATCTCTGGAAACAACATTGTGTTTCTTATCTTCTAAATAGTTTAATATATGTTAAATCTTTTTGTTACGCACTGTAACTTCTGCGGATAAAATTTTGTATGGTTTAATTTTTATTATAGCACTAAGCACTATAGCACATAGTCATTAAAATGTTATACTTTATAGTTTATCATATTTAACGTACATATATTAGTTAGATAAAACACATTAATAATTCATTGTAGTATCAATCGATTCTTTACGACTTAAAATATGCTCATATTTCGACAAAAAATAATAAGTTTTTCACATTAAATTTTCAATTTCTAATGTCAATGTCTAATTGATGTTGATTTAATTTTATGAAAAAAGTGAAATCAATGGTTACTATTGGAACATTTGCAATAATAATCCGGTTTTTGAAACTAAGTCACATGAGCTATTGGTATTATTATTACCTACGTAGTAAATGTTGTAAGCAAAAATTCAGCTCAAGAAAAAGTTTTCTAACTTTATAAGAATTGGAAAGTTGCACTACAAAATTCATTTGTTGGACAAATATAAAACAAGATGTTTCTAATCGCCACGATAATCCAAGCATCAAGTAAAATCTTAAGATTTACTATATTGTTAGTAGAAAACGAGTTAAAACTATTTCTTGTTGGTTATAATAAGTGTTATATTACAGAAAATTTTCGGGGAGCCTCGTAATTTCGACTGCCTCTTTTCCCCACAGATCTTAAACACCAGTACTAATACTTTAAACCAATAAAGTTATTTAAACTTAATAAGATGAAGACAAGAAAACATTTTATTTTCTTGAAAATTCTATTTATTCAAATCAGAATCGGAGATAACTAGATAGGCAATATTGTGTTGAAACATAAAATCTAGGCGTTATTTCTCGCTCAAGCCTTGATAGCAATATCAGCACAAGACCTGAAGTGTTCTTGTGGCCCACAGCCGTTTCTTCCTGTACCATCAGGACATCTTCCCCAAGTGTTTCCTGGAAAGAAAATTAATTACCAGAATAAGACCTCTCAATAAAAGGGTATATAACAAAACTACCTGTGCGGTAGGTCCATCTTAAAACGCAATGATTGCACTCGACACCCTTAGGAATTTGAAGAGTGGTCTTATAATATCCACTTTTTCCAACTGGTATAGGGAGTGTATCTTCACCATTAGTAAGCTTAAGTTTGTACTTTTCAAAACATTCATCAGTCTCTTTACTTTCATCGATGTTACAAAGATCGAATCGGAAGTGTCCGGCATGATTCGCATTGAGGTTTATTGTAACAGGAATCTGATCAACTTTCTCGTAAGTTTCGACAACAATTCCTTCTCCATAAAGACCACCAAGTTCATGTGGACGTGGTGCCTTCAATCCGTAGTTATCTCCGCAAATCCCACATTTTCCACCGTGTGTCGCCCATTGAATCTAGGAGGAAAAAATACTTTTATAAAATGAAAATTCAAATTTTATATGTATTTATCTAATTTACCCCAAAACCACCGCAATAAGACTCATTGTCGTTCCAGTCCTGTGGTGCCGAACTATTGGTTCTCCACCTCGATGCCCTTCCAACGGGTTCCGTCATCATGCCATGCCCTTTGCATAAGCTGATTACGCAGGTTACGAAAGTGATTAAACACAAAATTTGATTCATGTTCAAAGTATTGAATTTGGCAGCTTAGTCAAATGAAGATCAATCTTCTTCGAAGGTGTTTCTCCTTTTATTGAAAATTGGGGCAATGCAAGCAATCGCCAGTAAATATTGCCTTGCCCTCAATTTGTTGCCAGGCGGTTGGAATTGTTTGATTAGATGCTGTTTTTCAATTCAGTTCAGACCGGACAATGGTGGTATTATTTGAACAGTTGAATTTTGTTTGAAACTCATCATGTAATGTTCCATGACCTCAGATTGTGTTTGGAATTACGACATGATTGTTGTTATTAAAACAATTGGTCTAAATGGTTTCTTGAAGATATAAAGACCTAACATATATCGCCATTAGTATCACTGTAGAGGCTGCAAGCGCTGGACATAAGGAAGTTTTGCTTTTTGGAGCCTTCACTATCTTTTATTTCAAAATAAATAAAAGCCATAAGTTAGTCTAGTGAAGTTTTACATTAAATATGGTTTTATAAGAATTGCCCAACATTGATCAACCTAAGTGAAACTTAATTTTATAAAATGTTTGTTTTAAAGGATAAGAAAATTTTTTACAATAGCAACGTACAAAATTTTCATTTGAAAAAACTATAATATCCATAAAACATTACTCTTATCTCTATCATATTTTATGCCAAATTAAATTATTATTGTTATTAAAATTATTAACTTTCTTATTTTTCGTACATAAGGTAGCACAAGATTTGCGTAAACTTAACGAAATATAAATATAATAATTTTAAATTCTAATATGAAAGAAGTTTACATGCAGTTAATTTGGTGGATTAAATTGTAATTGGAATCTCAATAACAATCACGGTCACCTTATCGGGTCTTTAACCCTTTGCGGTCTATTGATTTTATTAGATGTCTCAACACTGGACAGTAGACTGCAAAGGGTTAAATTTTACAAAATAGATCGAAATTTAATTGGTTTATTTGCTTGTATCAAAAACTGTTAAGTACATGAGAGTTGAGATATCGGCAATTTAAAGCTTTTAACTTTTGTTATTTATTAAAAGATAATCTACATAGGCTTTTACATAATATTGAATTCCCTCTTACTATCTTTTCATTTAGAAGTTATAGTTTTTTAATTCTGAAAAAATCAGATTTCATTATATACAATACATATTGAAAATTTTTTATGTGCAATTAATTTCATAATAATTTTTTTAACCGTGAAGAGTTGGAGTTGGATTATAGATAAGTAGAATCACTAAATAGAATAAATATATTACTAGACGGACTTATGGACGAACACCGAAATCTTTAAGTAAATATAATCTACATAGAACTAAAATGAATTTGAGAACAATCTTAAAAATTGAGCTTTTACAAAATTCAAGTTTTTTCCCTAACGAACACTTGCACTATAACTAGTTTTTTTTCAAATTTATTATTCTATATTATGTAAACACACCTCAGAAAATAATAAAAAGCAATACTTGTTTTAAAGATATATTTTGTAGTTGAAGGTCTTACTACATTTATTGCAATTAGTTCATTTGCTTCTTAAGCTTAACTAGAAACTTCTCAAGCCTTGATGCTAATATCAGAGCAGGATCTGAAATGTTCCTGTGGTCCGCAACCATTTTTACCAGATCCATCAGGGCATTTTCCCCAGGTGTTTGCTGTGCGGTAAGTCCACCTCAAGACACAGTGATTGCACGTGTATCCTTTTGGTATTTGAAGAGTAGTCTCAAAATCCCCATTTTCACCAGTTGCTAAGGTGTATTTATCTTTTCCATCGATGAGATTTAGCGTCTGTTTAGCGAAACATTCATCGGTCTCTTGGTTGTTGTCCAAATTGCAAAGTTCAAAAACGAAATCACCCCAGTGGTTGGCCTTCAGGAACACTTTGATCGGGATCTGGTCTCCTGACTTGTAAGACTTAACAATTACTCCTTCACCGAAGACACCGCCGAGCTCATGAGGACGTGGGGCCTTAAGACCATAGGCATCACCACAAATACCACACTTACCGTCGTATACTCCCCACTGAACCTGAATGGGTAAAATAACAAGACGTTAGCAAGAAGTCTTTATTAATTCTTTAAAAAAAAACTTACCCCGAAACCTCCACAATATGATTCATTATCGTTGTAGTTGGTTGGTGCAGAAGAGTTATACCTCCATCTGGAGCCTCGATTGACGGGCTCCAACACCATACCATGCCCTTCGCAAAGGCTGATTATGGATGCTGCGAATACAAGGGAAGCTAGGAAATAGTTCATCTTGAAGTTTTGGATGTTTTAAAGATCAGAGACGATCAAAGTCTGAGTTTCTAAGTTTTGGACGGCCTCCTTTTATTGTAAATTGCTTCGACTTGCCGACGTACACACAAATCAGTGAGTAACTAAGCAAGAAAATATTTGAAAAGGTGTTCTTCGGTATAATGGAGTTCATTTTCTATGCCACAACTAAGTAAATATTTAAAAAGGTGCCAAATACTTGGATGAATTGTACTTTTTAGTCTCGTTCCTTAAAATTTCGAATGTTGAAGGAAGGAATTCATATCTCCTTTCTTAGCATTTTTTTTATTAATGATTATAAAGATTACCCTACGCATTAACTCACATATATCAATAAAATAAAAATATTTTACTTGCATATTGTTGATATTTTCGTTCGTAAAATGATAAAAAATTATTTGATATGGACAGAATTAATTATATGTTGTCCCTGCAATTAAAGTATTATAAAAATACTTTACTAAACCATCTATAATTAATATGATTAAAATTTAATTCGACATGGAGGGTATTATTTTCATAGTAACTGCTATTTTTTTGGTCTGATAATAGTAATAAAGGCGGGGGAAGCCTCATTTTAAGTTCGGAAATGAGAAAAAAATAAGTTAACTAACAAAAGGAGACAATCGAATTACATTGAATTCAGTTATATTACATAGTTAGAATTAATTAAAATGTACTATGGACTATTTGAATGGAATAAATTAGCTGCAATACCAAAGTGAAAATAAAAGTAACGAAACTTATTTTTAGTAATTCATTAATTCCACGTATCTTTGCCAAAAAACATCGAAAATATATAAAATTTAAAAATAAAAATAGATTCTAAAAATATGAGGTTCCCGATTTTATAATACTACTCAAATTTCACCCATATTGGATATTTCTTAGCAATATCTTAGAAAATAATCACATTTTCTCTAAAAAAATACATATACCTTAAGAAAAAAAAGTAATTTTCTTACGTAAGTTTCTTAAATTCTCAATAATATGTACATATAAACCTTACGACGACAAAATTAGATGAAAGTTATGCTATAAGGAAGTTTCTTCGATTTTTCTAAAGATACATATTTTTTCAAATCGATGTCAGTTAATAACTAGCCACTTTTAATGATAATAGCATAGCATAGGTAACATAAGCAAAATGCTAAGGTCCAAACCAACTCAATTCTTATTCTGTTATATGTTCTTCAGTCATTGGCTGAGTGCCATAGACGCCTAAACCTATGCAGACATTTATTAATTTCGGTATTAATTAACTTTTACTTCATGAGAGCATTTACAAACATGTACTAGATTTATTTCAAAATTCTTATATCCAATTCTTTAAATTAATAGATTCTTATATCAAAAAAAATATTATGCTTATTTGTTTTTATGCATAGACTTACTAAATACAATTTTTTTCATAAAGAAAATTTAATTGCAAGAGTTTTAGTAGATAAATGTAATTCCAGGAGAAGAAAAAGATATGGAAAGCATTGAGTGAAAGAAATATAAAGTTCCGTTTAAAGCTTTTAATCATAATTTGAAGTAAGTATACCTTGCTATAATTTAATATAATAAAATAAAAATTGTCTCCTGAAAAAATTAAACCGTTGCAATTATTTAAGGTACGTGGAAAACTAAGAAATAATAAAAAGATATCTAGATTCTTACTTTTGTATCTACTTATGTCTGAATATTTTTTGAGTATACACACAAAAACTAGAACTGATAAAACCGAGAAATGTACTTTTGCATTTTTCACGACAATTTGAAGTTATGCAAAAAAATGACTTTAATTATTATTATTTATATATTTTTTTATTGCATTTTAGACACTTGAGAGTTATTTAACCATAAAAGCTTTATTTTTTTTTTACATTGATCAGTGTCTCAGCACAAAGTATATTATAAATAACATTTATTAGTAGTTTGAGATCAGATACTCGTTGCAAAAAGTTCAATTTTGGTACTTAGCAGAAGTATAAATCTTAGAAAAATTAGCATACTGTTTAATATAACAATTTAAGGCATTTTTCAAGTGTAGAACATCTAAAATTACTCAAAAATATTCAAAATTTGGAATACTATAATAATATTATGAATCTGAGAAATTGGTTTTATCGTTTGAAACAAAATCATAGCAATGAGCAAAATTCCACACCTAAACAAATACAGGAAGACAACATTTGTTTGAATTATGGTAACATACATATGCTACTAGATGTCATTTTTTTTATTATTTCTTCAAAATTCTACAACGTTCACTAAAAATGCGTCATCTACTTATATTTTATTTACTTAGGTGGTATAGTATGGTATTCTTTGGTATTTTTTTTCCTTTTATTTTAAAGTAAAATTCAACTACATAATGCTTTTGTTTGCACCTGTAGAAACACATGGTAAGTTTTTCTGAGTAAAAACCGTAGATTTAAAAGAACCTCTTCAATCAGATGAAAGTTAGTAACGAAGCAGTTGCGATGAAATCAATATTTGTGATAGCTGCAATCAGTGCCACCCTTGTGGCTCTTTGCGATTCCCATGGTATGTTGGTTGGACCAGCAGGAAGAGGTTCACGATGGAGGTTCAATGAAAGTGCACCCTTCAACTACGAAGATAATGAAGCTTTCTGCGGAGGATTTATAGTAAGTGTCCTTTTAAAATATCCCTTTTTTGCGGTATTCGTGCCAAAGATCAGAGACTTTAAAATTCGCACAGAAACCGATTTACGACGTACTGTAAACACAGATACCTTAAAGTTTACTGACTAAACCATGTCAATAAGTCTAATATTTCTAAGAAACTAGCCACTTTTGATTAAAAGTAGATAATTTTACATATGTAGGATCTTAGATTAGTAGTGCAATTAGTAAAACAAAACTCTTAATGACCATATATTGCAGTATTTTGTGACTTATTTCGTATAACCTTTTCTAATATTAAATGTTTTAGTTATTTAGTAAATAAAACAACAAAGAAAAATAATACCATGTTGATAAAGACTGCTAAGGAGACTTGACCTGTCAGGTCAAGTCTCCCTAGCAGTCTCAGGTAAAGTCTCCCTAGTTAGCATTGCTGTCTTTAACCTCAACTTTTGGTTACTTACATCAAAGATATATCAAACTACTATATACCAATATTTAGCTTAAGAAAAGTCAAAAAATAAGTATTACACAGAAATTCACTTATCTCAGAACTAGAGGTTCAATTCCAAGAAGTTCACAAACCACCAGAATTTACTTTTGATCTGCATAATCAATCAACATCAAACTGCTTCAAAGCTGCTGATGTTTCTTTAATGGTTGTTCTTTCTAAAACATTGCAGATTGGTTGGCCAATCAGTGATGCCAGCCAAATTTCCCCCAAAATTTCCCTATCATGAATAAAAGCCCTTGGGTCAAGTCTCCCTATGGGTCAAGTCTCCCTAGTTTCCCCTATGCATATTCAGTTAGAAAAGTTTCAGATTTTTATTATGTGATAAGAGTTTTTTAATCAAATCTGTCAAAAATTATAAACTTTATTGTTTTAGAAGACTACAGCTTGTAAACTGGGCCTTATACAATATTATAAATTAACCATCAAGATTTGTTTTTACTACTCTTACTATAAATTTATAATTTATTCTTTGTTACTACTTGTTTAACTCCATTTGTTATAAAAATGTTAAAAAAAGGTTGAAAACAAGAATTCAATCTTGAAATGGTTACCATGTAATTTTTGATGATTATTACAGATTCGAAATTATAATGCTAATAGAAATTTCGAGCTGTTTGAATTCATATCCCCATGGATGAATTTTTCTAAAAATGTCAATGAATTTCGTATTTTCTAATTACGGATAGAGAGTAGTAAAATTAAGAAGTCAAATATTTTAATTACAAATAAATTGTATTTAGAAATTTCAGCTGTAGTCTTTCAAAAGGTAGTGTATTTTTTTCCAAGTAAAGTTAGCTTGGATTAGTATTAAATTGTGATATATTGTGATATATTGTGGAAGTTGAAATGGTACATACAAAGCAATGTTTGCAGCGGCTCGTTACTCCTTTAAGTGAAAATATTTTTTTACAATTTGTTTTGGGTTGTACTAATTCTTTCCATAATAAACTTAGTCAAATAAGTTTATTCGTAAAAACTTCATTAAGGCAGCTATGTTTTAATCACTCACAGGATAGCTTCGTCCAACCTCTACTTGAAAAGCTTTCCCTGTTATCCCTTAAGTAAAATCTCTAGCACAATGTTGTAAGGCAATCGCCTTTTAAGCTTTAGATACTGTGAAGGATATAATCCCATTGAAATTGCGTTTTGAGTTGCATGACCCCACGTTTATAAGTGCCCTGGTAAAATGTCTGCTACTTATTGCGCCCCAAACAATCAACCAAAAATTGTACAAAATGAAAATAATTTTTAATAGTGATTTTTAAATTATACAAAATATAAACTCCCTAAAAGATTAAGATGTCTCTGCATTGTCCATAATTTTCGGTCTTCTTTAATCGTTGTCGTGATCACAGCAGATTTTAAAATTCTCGATAGTATTTCTTAGTATATATGTTATCTTGCAGAAGCAGATCGTTGATTTCTTCTATTGTCTTTCCTACTAACTCAGAGTATTCAAACGTTTCTGTAAATGTTTTTTCTCGTGCTAAATCCTCAAACTGTTGCTTATTTTGGCTGAGTCGATACCGACGATGATAGTAGAAGAAGCCAATATTAATTAGGCTCATTAAAATCAATAGATTAGTTGATACTTCGTAAGTTGCAGGCTCTTCAGATATTATTCTTTGATAACTCATTGTAACTAAATTTTTGTTGTCACCAAGCAGCACACATGGTAGCAGCACGAATGAAACCAATAAAAACCAATTTGCAATCCCATTAAGTTGGGTTTCACAAGTACACGAATCTATAATATCCTTTAGGGTTACTCTCATTTTGGGATAGTTTTTAGATAGATCGAAACTTTTATGTAGGATGATGACAAATAATGATGACAAATAATTATGACATTTAAGCGAATTGTTACTCAGTTTAAAAACCTAACAAGTTGGTTTGGTTACTCAGTTTGAAAAACTAACAAGTTGGTTTGGTTACAGTAATATGGGCTGCGTCCCCTAGAGCGGCCTTTAAATCGTAGTTTTAGGTTAACCCCTAGGAGTGAAATATTTATAACAAAATAAAAATAAAAAATTGGTTACCGCTACACTCTATTATATGTATTCAAAATTACGTATTAAAATAAAGTATTATTTAGCACACACATGCATACATAATTCAATAAGAAAACTTAATCTCTCTTGACAGTAGCGCTAATTCATATAGGTACGTGTATTACTCAATAAAGTTTTAGGCCTGTTTTATATTTCGTTTTCTCTCGTCGTAAAATTGACCGAAGCTAAATAATTTCTTTGCACCCATTTCTACAGCACTTTTTAGTTGTAGGATATAAAAATATTTAAATGTTTATATTAATAGTTTTAGCTACTTCAGTTTTAGTCATATCGTTTGAAATGAGACTTATTTTATAAAGAAAATGTTAGATGACTAATAATAATTTTTTTTATAAAAAAAATTGATAGACATTTTTTTATTTGTCAGTTGATATTTTTACATCTTTGGTGACCATAAGGTGAAAATAGCCCCTTTTGAACAGACACTCCTCCAGAAAGTGATAAGTTATCTTCGATCTATCGACACTAGGTCTGATGGGTAGAAAATTGCAATATACAATTTAGTTACTTTCTAGTTTTCTCAAAATGCACATCGTTCTTATTAGCGTTGCAATTCTAGTCACACTGCAAGGACTGCATGTAGCTGGTCACGGTTACATGCAAATACCGGTGAACCGAGCGTCGCGATGGCGAATTAACCCATCAGCGCCTATTAATTGGAACGATAATGAACTTTTCTGCGGTGGATTTTCGGTCGTCACCTATTTTTTCAAATTGTTTTCATAGTAGAAACTAATCGTTTTTCTGAACAGGTTCAATGGGGTCAAAATGGAGGAAAATGCGGCATTTGCGGAGATGACTACAGAACTCCACAGCCTCGTCCTCATGAGTTCGGAGGTGTCTATGGTGAAGGCGTCATTGTTGAATCGTATAAGGCCAACAGCATCATTCCCGTCACCGTAAATCTTACTACAAATCATTGGGGCGACTACACTTTTGACCTGTGCAACATGGACAATGAGAAGGAAACCGATGAATGTTTTGGACAGTGGAAATTGAAATTGACTGACGGTAGCGAAAAGTATAAATTAACGCAGCACACCGATGGTCTTTTCAAAACTACACTCCAAATTCCTGGTGAAATTAAGTGCAAACATTGCGTGCTTAGGTGGACTTATCGCACAGGTAAGCCAATAATCCAGGGTTTTCTATTTCCTTTTGATTAGCTTTTAGAGTTCCATGAGATCCTTTATAATCTAATAATGAGTTCACTTAACCCTGGCAAACGCGAAATTAAAAATAATAATAATATTATCTAATTTATAATTACTTCTTAATTAAACAGGAAACAACTGGGGAGTCTGTGATGACGGCACTGCTGCTTTGGGTTGTGGTCCACAAGAACATTTCAGAAATTGTGCTGATATTTCTATTTATGGTTAAAATTATAAATAAATATTAAACAATTTGAATGAAATTACTAAATACCATTTTTTTTTTATAAAGAAAACTTAGTCGCAAGACTTTTAGTAAATATAATGAATGTAAAAAAAAATTAAGGGCAAGAATACGGAAAATGTTAGCTGAAAGAAACATGAAGTTTCGTTTGAATCATAATTTTTATTAAGAACTTGTATTAATTGATCAAACGTTCCTAGGGCTTTTTTTTTAGTATACCTTAACTATAATTTAATAAAAAAAAAATGCTCTCCGAATTTCTTTATTAAAGATTCTTTAAGGTATGTGAAAAATAAGAAATAATATAAACCTGTTCTATTTAGATTTCTAGATTCCTACCTACCTATGCCTGAATATTTCTTGAGTATACACACAAAAACTAGAACTGATGAAACCCGGAAATGTACTTTTGAAATTATTATTATTTATATATTTTTCATTGCTCTTTAGACACTTGAGCATTATTTAATAAAAACTGGCAGAGCTAGTCAATTAATCGTGTGTTTTTAACTCGATTTTGCTAAGGGTTTAAGATGCGATCAAACTTTTATTCTCTGCTGCCAAAATATTTCGATTTTCGCTCGATTGTATTCTTATAGTACTACTACCGAAAAATAAAGTATACGCCAGTAACCCGCAATTCTTATTACTCTCAAAATTCTCTACAGTTTTGTTTTAAATTGATCGGTGTCTTAGGACAAAGTATATTCAAAATAGCATTTATTAGTAGTTTGAGATCAGATACTCGATGCAAAAGGTTGAATTTTGGTACTTAGCAGAAGTATATTAGAAAAATTAGCATACTGTTTAATATACCAATTTAAGACGTTTATTTGTTCAAGTACAATTCTTTAGCTTTTTGTTCCTTTTATTTTGAAGAAAAATTCAACTACATAAAGCTTTCTGTGGAGGATTCATGGTGAGTGTCTTCTTAAAATAACCCTTTTTTTACGGTGCACGGACTTTAAAATTCGCCCAGAAAAAGATTTGCGGCGTAGATTCAGAAAAAATTATATAGAAAAACGTTTAAGTAAAGTACATCTTATCGCTGATATCAGAGCTCTTTCTGGGTAAATCTTATTCTAGTACTTTTGCTGTTAATCTTTTAAGACTCATCGATTTAATCATACGCATTTTGTTTGCTTCCGTGTAGTTCATTATGAAATACTCATAATACTTTCAGAGAATTATAACAACAATTTTGTAACTCAAATAGCAATTGTATTTTTGTAAAAAGTAAACTTTTCATTTAAATTTGATAAAAGAAATATGTCAATTTAATGTTAAGAGAACGTACCACTAAAACCTGTTTGCCATTTTTACATGGGTAATTACAAAACTTATTAAAAATCCAGCAAAATAAGACGAAATTAGAAATGGTCTAAAAAATAGTGTTAAGGTAATTGCGACCCCAAATAGAAACGCTTAAAAAAATAAAAGATGATTAATCTTTGGCATCTAAACGAAGATTCTTATCGAGTTTCATAGAAATCAAAAATTATGATGATTATTTACCTTCGATGATTGCATATGGAATGACCCAAAAGCGATAAGTTATCTTCGATCTATCGACACTAGGTCTGATGGGTAGAAAATTGCAATATACAATTTAGTTACTTTCTAGTTTTCTCAAAATGCACCTCGTTCTTATTAGCGTTGCAATTCTAGTCACACTGCAAGGACTGCATGTAGCTGGTCACGGTTAGATGCAAATACCGGTGAACCGAGCGTCGCGATGGCGAATTAACCCATCAGTGCCTATTAATTGGAACGATAATGAACTTTTCTGCGGTGGATTTTCGGTCCTCACCTATTTTTCCAAATTGTCTTCATAGAAGGAACTAATCATTTTTTTGAACAGGTTCAATGGGGCCAAAATGGAGAAAAATGCGGCATTTGCGGAGCTACAGAACTCCACAGCCTCGTCCTCATGAGTTCGGAGGTGTCTATGGTCTATGGTGAAGGCGTCATTGTTGCATCGTATAAGACCAACAGCATCATTCCCGTCACCGTGAATCTTACCAAAAATCATTGGGGCGACTTCACTTTTGACCTGTGCAACATGGACAATGAGAAAGAAAGCGATGAATGTTTTGGACGGTGGAAATTGAAATTGACTGACGGCAGTGCAAAATACAAAATAAAACAGAACTACGATGGTCTATTCAAAACTACCCTCCAAATTCCTAGTTGAATTAAGTGCAAACATTGCGTGCTTAGGTGGACTTATCGCACAGGTGAGCCAATAATCCAGGGTTTTCTAATTCCTTTTGATTAGCTTTTAGGGTTCCGTGAATTCACTTAACCCTGGCAGACGCGAAATTAAAAATAATAATAATATTATCTAATTTATAATTACTTCTTAATTAAACAGGAAACAACTGGGGAGTCTGTGATGACGGCACTGCTGCTTTGGGTTGTGGTCCACAAGAACATTTCAGAAATTGTGCTGATATTTCTATTTATGCCTAAAACAATAATAAAATATATAGCATATATATATGTAAATATAAACAGTTTGAAATACATTTCTTCACTTATTCTTTTACTTACAAAACAATGGTATCTCTGTAGTTTAAAAAAAAATATCGTATCGTAAAATTACTTCTACTACAATATAACAATTTTCATAATTTGTATTTTAAAAAGTTTTCTGTGCACCAGCTTGGCTCCTATCACTATCTACTTTAAAAAAGTATATCTCAAAAATCTAGGCCTAAAAATGATATTTACGTATTTCGTTTGCTTCACTAAGTTTGTTATTCTTTCATTGTGACTCACCGAGTCAGTTGGTTTCCACTCTCACTGCACTCAGAAGTTTAATTTATGCCCCAAGCCGAGATCCATAAGAAAGATTCTAACTTAAAACAGCTTAACCTGTGAAATCCAAATTGATTTAAGATCTAGTGAATTAAAAGAGTTAATTTAACTTAACGTAAGTTTAAGTTGGTACTTTGAAATCGACCTAGAGTGTCATGAAAAGTTGTATAAGTCTGTTTAATTAATATATTATTACAACGGTAAAATTTGATTCATATTCCAAGTTTTCCATTTCCAATATTTACAACATTTTTTATTCAATATATTATAGTAATTATGTTTCAAAAATTAGAAAAACTACCCAACCACTGCACAGATTCGCCAAAATATGATAAATTGGAAAAGGGATAAAATAAAAACCAAGTGTATTACAGCATTTTTATAAAGTGTTTTACTTATTTATATATATAGCTCTTGTACTTATTGTATTACTTAAATACTTACAAAAAGCTTCGGCGACGGATACAAAACAATAACTATCTGATTTACATAAAAGTGGGAAATATTCCGTTGTTAAGTGACAAGCCGAGCTTAAAGGCTGTCTAGGAGGTACCCTGCAAAATTAGCTTTTCATCACTCATTGCTGTTCTTCTTTAGCATTAAACGCCTGAAATAAAATACGGGTCAGTTAAAACACAAATTTATTACGATCTATTACGCATAAATTCTTACCTGTTCGGCTACTTTTAAAAGTGTATTAAATGTTGCATTTCCAGTCTGCTTAACCATGCCGTAGAAAACTTTTGTTTCAGACTTTGTCAGTAGTTCATAAGGAGCACCAAACTCAACAACACGTCCCGCATCCATAACAAGGACCTTATCAGAATCCATTACAGTATTGAGGCGATGTGCTATAGTTAGCACGGTACAATCTTTAAATTTGTTTCTAATAGTTGTTTGTATGAGAGCATCTGTTTGTGGATCAACGTTAGCAGTAGCCTCATCCATTACAAGAATTTTATTTTCCCTCAAAATTGCACGCGCTAGACACACAAGTTGTCTTTGCCCAACACTGAAATTACTTCCTCCTTCAGTAATTTTACTTTCCAATCCAGAGGGAAGCTCTTTAACTACATCCTTCAGCTTGACCTTAAATTTTATTACATTATATCGGAAAATTATTAATATTTATTTTATATTTTTTAATTTACCTCATCCAATGCTTGCCATAATTTGCTGTCGGAATACTCATCGAAAGGATCAAGATTGTAACGCATCGATCCAGAGAATAAGACGGGCTCTTGTGGGATGATCGATAGTTTAGTTCTTAAATCGTGGAGCCCAATAGCTTCACTCTCAATCCCATCAATATAAATATGGCCCTCATTATAGGAAAGTCGGAAGAGAGCATTTATAAGAGATGATTTTCCAGCACCAGTTCGTCCAACAATTCCCACCTTTTCTTTAGGCTCAATTTCGACCTCAAGATTTTTTAATACTCTTTCAGACTCCTTATTCGGGAAGTATCTTAACGACAAATTGTTGAATTCAATCCTGCCTTCATTGGGCCAATCTTTGGGAGGTTTCTTGTCAATCGGAGCTTCTAATTCTCCTTCTGGCTCAATATTGTTGTATTCAACGACCCGTTCAACAGCAGTCATGGTATTTTCTAACTCAGCTGATTGTCGCATGCCCCACTGAACAGAGCCAGTCATACCCAACGCCTGGGTGATAGCCAAACCCACATTTCCACCGTACTCATTTCCCATAACGAAAAAGCTCAACGTTACTATTGCAATGTACAAAACGCAGAAACAATCTAGCCAAAATCCAAATGCTCTGCTAGTAGATATAAACATATAAAAAGCTGAACTATGGAGATTCTGATGATTATCAAATTCTTGAACAAGTACAGTTTGTGCCTCGTATGCTCTAATTGTGGATAGTCCCATTAATGAGGCTGATAGGTGGGAGTATATTGGAGATCGTGCTGTAAAACAAAAAAATTAGTAACGTTCGATTATATAATATTATTTTGTATCGTACTAATAGCTTCCATTCGTTTTACGTTCCTTGAAGTTTTGAGATAGAAGTCTCTGAGATTATAAAAGATAACCCCCATCAAAACAGTTGGTATCATTAGGTAGGGATTCACGATTCCAACGACAATAACGATACCACCAAGTTGCAAAAATATCTGTATAACATCAATCATGACCGATGGAAGGATTTCATCCACTTGACCCATATCTTTAGAGAATCTGTTTAGAATTCTTCCCGACGGATTGGTGTTGAAAAAATACATAGTCGCTCTTGTTACACCGCGAAACATGGCATCATGAAGATTTCTAGAAGCCTTCATTGCTACGTTGAAAAATAGAAAACTCCGAGAGAGTGTAATAATGACTGTAGCGATTGTTATTCCAGTAAAGATGTACACATCTATGGAATCACCAGTATCTGAAGCACTTCCACTTCCAAAATTTTGAAATGCTTGTAGAATTTTTTCAAAAATCCCCAGCTCCGTAGCATTAATATTCGTAGGCATATAATTCTGTTCATATAAAGGTGCTGTTAAGTTATCGTCTTCATCAGACATATCAAAATAATCAAGCTTAAGATCAGATCCTTGCTGAGCCGCTTGGACAGGAGCCTGAAGTCTTTCTTTTTTGTTTACCCTAAAATTAAATATTATATAAAATTAGGTAAGCTTTATATTGTAAAACAACCTACCAATAATTTAAGAAATAGTCACCGCCTGAAGCCAAAATTTGTGAGAAAATACAAAATAGGATCATAATGGAAACCAAACAGAAGCCTCCTCCTGCTCTGAAATACTTCCTATAGAGGGATAGTCCTATGGTACCATGCTCTAAAGACTCCTGCACTTGCATTCCTTCTGCGGTCCTATCATCTAGAGATGCCACAGAAATTTCACTATTCTGTCTTGAATGAAGCTTATTTCCAGAATGAGATCGACGCAAATCTTCCGTTTTATCTTCTTTATCCGGATCAGCAAGTAGCTGAGCAAAATCTAATCCGGTATCACGGAGACTCTCATACGTTCCAACAGCGCTTACTTTGCCATGCTCAAGAATAACAATTTGGTCAGCTTGTTGCAAGAACTGAAGCTGATGGGTAACTAAAATTACAACCTTTTCATGCAGGTAATCTTTCATGCATTGATCGAACAAATGCCGACCGACGTGGGTGTCTACAGCGCTTAAAGGATCATCTAGAAGATATATATCACTTTGGCGGTATACAGCTCTCGCCAAACTTATTCTAGCCTTTTGACCTCCTGAAAGAGATGCTCCTCTTTCACCCACAATCGTCTTGTCTCCGTATGGTAGCAACTCAAAATCTCTTTCTAGTGCGCATTTTTTAATAACTTGTTTATACCGCTTTCTGTCCATTTCCTGGCCGAACAAAATATTTTGACGAACAGTCCCGGTGAAGAGCCAGGGTTCCTGCGAAGCGTATGATATTCCTCCATTTACTTTAATTTGACCCGACTCAACAGGCAATTCTCCAAGAATTGCTTGAATTAAACTGAAAATATAATATTTAAATAAATAATTATCACATGATCAGTGATTGTTTCAAAATGATGCCTTATCATGCTCCTGGCTCACGACACAGAATCAACACCGATGTTAATATACCACAAAACAATTTCCGATGATTGGACCAAATTAGACAAATGAAGCATATGTGGAAAATATACAATCGTTAAATAAATTAAGAAAACCAAAAAATAATATATCCTTTTTTGTTATCAACAGTGAAAAGCCTTTCGTATGGTGTCCGTTGTTAGGTAGCTTTCATAAATTCAACTTCTGTAATTAAATGCTTAATTTAGAAATAATTTTGATAAGCTGAATACATCCGACAATTAATCAAAGAAGCTGATAAATTGAAAGTACCTTTTAACACAAATTCACTAATAAATAATTAAAAGCTGGAGAAAATGTGTAAAGCAATATAATATTAGATAATAGCTCCTTTTATACTCATATAACGATTCGATAATTAAACGATGATGGCTGAAATTCTAATGAATAATCTCTTCACTCATTGAAGAGCACTGGCTGGCAGTTTTGCAGCTAATATTTAAATTAAGAGAAAGCTAGGTTAAAATAATTCGGGAAGGCAAATACAATATCGTGCCACCTTCAAAATATTTTTTCTTCATGCTTTTTATGTTTAATTCTACTTGAAGAATTCACTTTAATTAATAAAATTAAAAAAAAAATATTTCAAAAATCGGTCTATTCAGCTGCTTGTGAGCTTATTTTTTTCTATACATCATATTTATTATAGAATTGAAAAAAGTTTTATGATATATATATTATACATTTTATATGTACTAGTTCATAAATATTTTCTGAATACAATCCATAATTATAAACCCAAAAATATGTATAGTATATACAAAAGATTATTTATGTAGTTTCCAATAAAAGTAACTTACTTTCTTCTTTAGAACCAAATCAATAAACCTCAGGGGAGATAAGCTTTCAAAGTTCCAGAAAAATGAAAAATCATTAAAAAACAAAATATTGCAAAATTATTTCATGTAATTTTGGTTGAACGAAAACTTTATTAAAAATATTTCTTTGCCAGCGGAACTGCATACATGCGTAAGTGTGCAAAGTTTTTAGTTAATTGAATTTGTGAAAGTGCTTCAAAATTAAATTAAGTTAAATTAGTAAAAGTTTTTAACATACCATTTTTTCGTAATAGATTTAAAGTTTATGTTTTTATGAGGTAGATGAGATAAAAAGCAAACAATTGGTTGTGTTAGTTAGTTAAGCTTAAGGGATGAATTTCAAAAGTAGTTCATAATTATGGGTTTGTTTAATATGCTTGGACAACAATTAAAAAATATTCTCTCACCAAAATTATAACCCATTAGGACAACACTTTTCACAAACCTTGATTTTCCTGCTCCTACTGGTCCTATAATCGCCACTAGAGTTCCAGGTTGGACCCTCAAGTTAATTTCATCTAGAGTGTATTCATTACCTGCTGGGTCCCACTTAGCTTTAAGATTTGAAATTTCAACTCCTGCCTTTGACAAAATTGCATGACTGCCTATTTCGCTGCTAGTTGGTGTTTCTGTACTTGTTTCCCCCCGTTGGCTATCCAGTGCCTCGTCAGATTTTTTACCATTGCGAATTACTTGAGTACTACCGGTCTTTTCTTTTTCACCTGATTGAACTTCATCATAAAGCATATATTTTTGAATTCGTTTAATAGACACGATCGTTTCCGCAAGCTGAGAAATACCTTATAAAAATAGATATTTGTTAAGCTCTTTCATTTATTAATTTATTTTATTTATATATTTACCTTGTGGGAAAAATACTGTCATTGGCTGTTTCAGAATATTGTAATAGGCAGTTATTACGAATGCTTTCTCTGCTGTAACAACATAACCTAAGAGAACGTATGTTATAAGGCTCATAAAGATTGACACCCTAGTTACAAACATAATGAAAGATAGCAATATTCCCCGAATATACGAAACATAACGAATAACACGGATTTCCTTTTTTCTCGCATAAGCAACCATTTTACCAAATGGTATTTCCCACGCATACATTTTAATAACTTGAATGCCCTGTATTATTTCGTTCATTAGCCTCACACGTTCGTCCGTCCGGAGAGCGGTCTTTAACCGAAGACCCGATGTTTTTTTCCCTAAAAATCCTTGCATTGGAATGAACATCAACATGAAAGCAACTCCAAAAAAGGCCGCTATATTTATCTAAAATAATGATTTGATACATTTAACATAACTAGAAAACTCATATACCTCTCTATACATAAGGTATGTTACGGCAATCGTCTCCAGTGGACCAACCCAAAGGTAGTGAAAGAAAATAATTGATAAATCTAATCGGCCGACATCGTTCGAAAGCAGATTTACAACTTGTCCAGCTGTTGTATCGCCCAGAGATGTTTTACTTAATCTCAGTGCTTTTCTATAAATCATGCTGCACATAGAAACTCGCAGTTTCATACCCAAGTGAAGTTGTCCTAACATGAAGGGATGCATAAATAGCACATTTATTGCACTGCACAAAATTACAGCTGCAGCATAAATGTATGCTTCATTTATGTCGTTATCCTTGTCCGAATAGAATGATATTAACTTTCCTATAAAGATGGGCTGTGATATCCTAAAGCAGTTAAATAATGAAATTCACTCAGAATTCTGTAAACTGACTAATTCAAATTATATTACCGCAAACACAATTCCAATGCTAGCAATATAATCCCAAGCATTGCTATTTCCCATCCGAAAACCCTCACAGTTGCCTTTAGTAAACTTGGTTGTTTTCCTTTCTTTCTTTTCCGCGAGAGTTCTTCCTCCCAAGAAGCGCACAGTTTGTTGCCAAGTGTCTCTAAAAACACACAAAAATATTTATTTATAAAAATGAATGCAAAGATTAATATTGATCTAAATTACAAATGCGTGCTTATCTTCGTAAAAATGTGGTAACAAGCACGCATTTTTACTTTGAAATATCTCGTAGGAAACCAAGTGTGCAGGTTTGCTTTAAATTAATATATGTACATATTTAACAATTTATAAAGCACTACTGCGTGCTTGTCAGCAAGCACCCATTCTACGTTTCAAAGATTCATAAAACCTAGTAAGCGTTTAACGAGAAAAATGCAATATATACCGTTAGTAGTACCTATTCAAACCAATTTTTAGAATTTAGAAATATGTCTAATAAAACTCTATTTTGAAGTAACGGCATAATAACGGCGCACTAAACTTCAAGGAGTAACAGCATAGGGTTATTATTAAATTTGCAAATATTTTGCAGTTTCATTAGTAACATCCAGAGCTATTTTATTTTATAATAGTTGATAAAAATTTAACTTTAGTAGAAAAGTCAATAAACTTATAATAGAATATCAAATGGCCCTAGATTAGTCAGGGATCATCTTTACTAATGCAAAGGGTTATTTTTACATATTATTATCTTCTTCAAGTCTCTCAAAGTTTTCAATTAAGTCGCTTAAATGAATTCCATTAGAATTCAGGTACGGTTATTTTAAAGCGCCAATTTATCTGTAATCAACAAAAAAAAGTAATAATTTCGAGGAAGTGACAAGGTTCAAACATGAACAATCATATTCACACTCATTTCATTATATAACTCTTAATTATGAAAATATCAATAAGCGTGTGAGATAAATGACGAATGAAACGAAAAATCAATGTCAGTCAATGACTCTTTGGGTTGACTCACTTAATGAGCATCTGTGTAATATTCATTTAGGCGGTAGGCTTATCACACCACTAAAAATCATTACACGTCTGTCTCTGGGAGACATTTTAATTAAATCTTTGTAGTTATGCTGATATAATATTTTGTTAAATTATTCAATTAGATTTTGAGAACGAATAGAAAAAAATTAGGATTAGATTAGGCGTATATTTAGTATTTGTCACTTTCAAGATCAAATTACTCATTGTTGCGTGGTAACAAAATTCGGTTTTAATTTTAAATTTATTTCTTTATTTTAGAAGAGTGTATTAATGAAAGTATTTACCTGATCTGTGAACCTTAAGGGCTTGATACAAATCCGAAGTATCGAGTTCCTTTTTCCTTCCTTTGAAAAAGACTGGCATTGTCCAACTGAAAGTTTTCATTTGATTTTATTGATTTATGAATAAAAGTTAAAGAATGTTATAAAACGTATATTTCTTACCAAAATAGAAGAAATGATAAAGGATTTGCCCTCTCGCGAGGATTTTGGGGTAACACTGTTGCCATTTCAGACTCCATTTTATTTTTTTATCTTATGGCTTCTTATATAAAATCTAAAAATATACATATAAAAACCACTTGTTAAATTTTATATTTGATTTTATATAATAACTTTTGTTAAAAATAGTTCAGCAAATGTGTCATATATTTCCAATTTGTTTAAAAAATTAGCTTTTTGCAAATAATCTTTAAGAAAGGAATATTATAAAAATATTTCTTTTTGCGAAATTCGACTGAATAATTATTATATTGTACATAATAATATGTAGCTTCGTTTATTTATTTTAGAAATATTATTAAAAACACTATCTTAATTTAGTATTTTAGTATGACAGAATAATTAAAAATATTTAACTGCTATGCAGTAAGAACCTTTTGAATTTGCTTTTGTCTGTCCGTTTAATTCACAATCTTAACATGATAAAATGTCGGAAGTTTAATTTTTCATCCAATTAAGTTTATTTTATAGTAAAATCGTCGAAATCGTTTTTATGTAATTAGATTTAAAATCACATACATACAATTATATTTAATTATACCTTCTAAGCAAGGTTTTCGGGCAACTGTCGTGAAAGTTATGACGGAAAATCGTAATTAGAATTAAAATTAAAATTGCACATAAATTTACCTCGTCATACTTTATAACAATTTTATCAGTTCCCTGATAATCGCTAAGCAAATTACACCATAAACAGATAAATTTTACATCACATCTCAAATAGATATTGAGTCTATCATATTTGTAAGTATTATGTTCTAAAGAAAAAAATATATTGTAATTTATCAATATTCGTCTGACAAAAGAAATTCTTCATATAAATTATGTTCCTTGGATACTACAAATGTAATTAGCCCCAAAGTAGCTGAACAACAATAATAAAACAATTAGAAGCTGTAGGAGAAAATCAAATAATGATAACATCAAAACGAATTGAAGAGTTTTACACCTTTATCTCAATCATTTCGTGTTTTTACGATCGGCGCTGGAACGAAAGCAAACTTTACGAGTTTTTACATTACTTGATATAAACTGAAATCAACCAAAATTATTTACTTTGCTTAATTGTTACTCAGCAGTTTTTTGGGTTAGTAACTTTTGGAATAACGGACAAAAGGTTTAACATATTTAATTACAATTTTAATAATCACTATTGAAATATGTAAATTATACAAAAAAACTTAGTCGGATTTCAGGCGAAGAGAAAAATAGGAAAAACCATTAAATTTACCCCTTTCCATGAATATCGAATGAATCAATTGAAGTCAATTTGTTTACTTTTTACATCTTTTACCTCGAGCGCAGCGGAACAAATTTACCATTTGCAGATTATTTACATAGTGAATATCTCAGGCTAAATTAAATTGTGAATCTCTGAGATTTCATGGATATCATAAATATTCACATCAAATGTCAATTCGAAAGACAATCTTATGTATAACATGCCTAAAATAAAACAAGCATATTATGTACTTGCAACTTGAAACTGAGTAATCAAAGGAGAAGCGTAAAATCTTTGCGAAACAATCACTCACTAATTGGACTGCAAACAATTAAAGTTCATTGAATTGAGTTCTTTTCCATGAATCACGGACAAATTGATGTGTTAGATTACAATTACGAAACAGACGCAAACAAGTTTACATTTAATTAATCCTTTCCGCAAAGTCACGACCGTACTGCTTCTAGATTAAGTACACACTGAATAGCTCTGGTAAAATAAAATCTCAACAAGAGCTACATCAAATAAAAAATAATCAAAGAAAAAAATATGCGATAGCAAAGATCCCATTCGTTTTGTATATTATGAATGAACATATCGCGTTGTCTAAGAATTTTTTTTGTGATAAAAATCTTTATCATACATTCAATAATTTGACAAAAACCAGAAGAAACTAGCATGCTCCGATTAATAAAAGTAAATAAAAAATATGTATGGGCAGCAGATAAATTCTAGCCTCATTATTTAATTTTTTATTTATTTTTTATTATTAAATCAATTGTACCGTCAGTAAAATAACCGATTCATTAATTCTATAAATCAATTTAACAAAATATCCGCCGACTGCATGCATGACAGAGACTACTGACTTCTCCGACATCTGCTATAATGAAATAAATTTAACTTAATAAAGCTATTGTAAGATATCTTTTAATAAAACTTCCAGTAAAATGATAACACAATATAGGACATTTATTTAGAACGATCTTTTCACTTGTATCGCTATAAATTTGTGTGTGTTTTGCATTGAACGACTCGAAATGATAACGCATTTTACAAACTATTTCTATAGTTCTGTTCTCTGAAAAGTATTGGCGTATATATGTATTTTATAGATATATCCAATGATTGCAAAAACGTTGCATCAATTTTCAATATATTGGAACTGATATAAAGTAATTTTCAGAGCCTATTAGTGGAGCTTTGCAATTGCCTCGAAAGAAAATACACTTAAGTGTTTTGAAAGTATTTGTTACTATTGCAGCAGCACATGTATTACAAATAAAATATTTAAATTTTTTGAGTTGTGAATTTGGAATTTTGTATGCACTCTTTTGTATTCGATTCAAGCAACACAAAAATCTCTTTCAACTTATTGGATTCCCCTTTTTGAATTTCAAATTTAACATCATATTCTTAATCAGCGACCTCAAAAATGCACAGATATTAAATTTCAAGCAATAATATTGAAAGCTACCACATCACTAAGACTAAAACAGTTCTCCTACTTTTTAAGGCCAAGAAAATAAAAATCGTTAAGAGTTTAAAAGAAATTTACTCTCATTTTGAGTTTATAATGAACATTTATACATAAGGATGAAAGCAAACATAAATTGAAGTACTATAAAATTAGTAAAAAATTAAATTGTCTTAAAATTATTAATTCACTAGAACTCGAAACAAAATTTAAAATTGTTTATTACAAGTGTTATAAGAGAAGTGACCGCTTGAGATAAAAATTCTTGTAATACGATACAAAGGAAAGATAAAGAACACTCACGATAAAATTCCTTTCGTTTTAGTTTTCTTTTGTTTTTTATAATAAAAAACATATCTAGTTTCACAAATATCATATTTGGCTTACAATACTTTGGCGTGAAAGGGCTAATATAAAAACTGTAATTTTAGTTTTGTTTTGTCTCTGTATAACATTAAAATGGTTAGTAAATAAGTAGTAAAACCTTAAAATAATAAGTCAACTCAGTCATTCTATTTTGACCCAAGATAAAATAAAACTTTCGCATTTTTTAACAAGCTACAAATACTTATTCACTACCAATCAGAAACTGGAGTTTTAAGCGAAAAATATGCAGCAACATTCAATCAAGTTATAAATGGAAATCTAATTATATCTTTAAAATTCTTTGCTTCCAACCTTATGAGCCGATAAAGCGGTATACTTGAGTTAAAACTTAAAAATAAAAATTTTCCTCCAAAAATATTGATGTCTGGAAGTTATCTGTTTTTGTTTCAAATGTGCTATCTTTTCTTTGACTATTTATCGAAATTATAAATATAATATACTTTTATCCCGTAACTTGACAAATTCAGTAATTTTGTGTACTTTAAAGCTAATCTACATATTTCTTTACAAAAGACCCATGCAAACACCACACTGAGTTCACAATTTTTCTAAATCCTTCAATCCTGGATGCCATTTAATTATCCTATTTGTGTCCTTTATTGTTTTTGTTATTCATTATCAATTTGACTGTGATTTTCCTCAGCGTTTAGTTTCTATTTTGGTTTTACCAATTTATATTTCTTGTTTTTACTCAATGTTTCATGTATCAATTCCTCATTTCCTTAAACGTTTGAACTCAAAAAAAAACTATATATAATAAGAAAAGATGGAAAATAATCAAGTTGTTTTAATATTTCCAAAATAATTAGTGAGAAGTATTTCTACCAAGTGCCCAGCTACAAAACAATTACATAATAACATTATCGTGATTGTCTTTATATCGTGATTTCTTAATCATGATAATTTTGTTTACCACAAAATAATTTTATATTTTTGATTAGTGTGCGGATGATAGGAACATTAAAATTTTTAAATAAAATGCATTTAATTTTTAATGAGTAATTCAAATACTATGGCTTTATTTAATTGCTAGAAAGGCAGATTATTTCACTTTCGGCATATCACTTAAATGCTGAGAACCTCATTTGCTCGGGTCTTCGAGTAGAATAAAAAAACCATTGAAGGTTTCTTTTGAAATATTTATAAAATCACACAATATCATCGTCTGAATTTGAAGAAAAGTTTATAGTTAAAGCTCGTACATGATATCGCATATCCGCTCAAAGACTGGCACGACTCAATATTCAAGTTTCAGTGTCACGAAAAACAAAATTGAATGTTGCATACAATTCTGATTTTATCGTAATTTAACGACCATTTAATGACTATTATGACATTTTTAAGATCGTAGAACGGAGTATTTTAAGTAAATACGTATACAAAACGGATTTTTATTATTTTTTAGTTGTTGCTACCTTTGAGTGGGGCTGCGATATTATAAAACGTTTCAAAGATAATAATATTTAATTGTTGTTTCTCAAATTTCTTGGTTCTCTTTCTTGCTGTTTATGTGAAACAAATAAAATATTCTTTTGCTCTCTTTTTCGAAACTTGTATTTTTAGGACCAAATTCCTTTTTGATGCTACACTTTCTTTTTATGCTTTTAAAGAGGTAGACGAAATCACAAGAGCTTTATCGTTTACAATGCTACTATTAAGTCACCTTGGAGTCAACCTTCAGTTATTACAACCGCGTTTTATCAGAAATTTTTAATATTTTAGGATATTTCTCATCTCTATAATTTTATCTTCGATAGAGAGTAAATTACTTAACACCTCCCTACAAAATACATTATTTTATATATGTAATTACCGTTGTTAAATAATAGTAATTTCATCAAAGTGAAAGTTCCCTTCCTTAACAAATCTTTTTAAAATTTCACAACCTGCTACTTTCACTGCATTCGTTAAATTGAAAATTCTGATCTACCTAAAAACAAGAGAAGTCTTTTGTACCTGAAAATCAGTTTCTTGAATTCCCAGTTGATCCGTGTTCTTAGTAATTAATAGAACACAGGGTGCTCGTTATATGTGGATACTATTACCCTATTTATAATTTTTTCTTGCAGTTAGTAAATCTAGTTAATTTTAGGCTTCTGTCTTCTTTTTTTAAGATATTAAAAAAAAAAACCTATGATCCCTTATAGAGCGGTGTTTGAAAACTACCTGGTAATTTTTTCTAATTAAAATAATCAATAGTTTACTGGCTGGGGGTGCGACACGCCTGCCAGCTAAGAGCCCCTACTCACAGGTCTATTTTAGAAAAATTTAAAGGGTAAATAAATATGTCAATTTCTATCCCTTAAAATTATTTAATTTCATTTATTCTTTTCTTACATATAAGGCAGAGTTGGATTAAATTTAAATACATCCAATTCTGTTTTTACACAGTTTTGATTTAACACGGTCTAGGAAAAAAACGTTGATTCCGTTTTTACACGATTTCATTCGATTTAGCACGATTAAAAAAAGCTATTTGATTGAAATTTTAAAAACAAATATTTTTATTAACCGTAATCTTTCAGAATTTTTTTTTTCTATGTGTTATTTATAAAATACATATGTAGTTAGGGAATTCCCCTTTCTAATTTATTTTCATAGCAGCTTAATCCTTTCGCTACCATGGCCTCAGGAGAAAAACCGCCAACACAGCCCAGAAGTTTTATTATTTAAATATGATATCAGTTATTATAAAGTTTTGTGGGATGTATTTTAACGTTCCAAATAAGCGAAATGAGCAATTTTATATACCGATACGAACAAGTGATGCACATAAAAATTTAATTTGGCTTTTATAAAGACTCTCATAATAGTTTTTTTTTTAATGAATCATTTTATTTTAACTATTTTTTACAGGGTTGAAGGATATGGAACTAATCCCATTTTTTTCTATGTACTTCATGTCTTTTTTTACACGGTTTTGTTTGGGACGTATCTACCGTGTAAAAACAGAATTAGGTGTATACTTAAATTCTGTCGATCGACTGTTCGTTGATAAAGTTCTGGTACCTACGGAAACCTGATTGCGCGAGCCCCACTCGTTCTTGACCCGTTTTTTTCGTTAAGCAATAGAATTATAAAAATGTAAGGCCTTCATTAAATAAAAATTTGATGTGTAATTTTGTGAATATTCCTAAATAGGCCTTAAATGATTAATTCCTGATATGTCCCATTAATTGATCTCATTAATTTTTTGGATATTAATTCTAGCCGGGAGTTCCCCGAAGCTTTGGAACCCCGTCATCCGTTCGAGGGAGCGAACGGTGCAGATATCGCCGCTCAGCGCTAGGCAATTTGCTGCTTATCTAGCCGCCAATTCAGCTGAAGTAGCCCTAATCTCATAATGCGCCGGCTAAAGACTTTGGAGAGGCTCTTGAACGGAAGAACCTGCTCTTTCCGTGGGCCCCGGTGCGTCTCCGGAGTCGTGGAAGCTCGGACCGCAGTTTGGCGTTGATTGGACCGTTACAACTAACAGGCGGTGATTGGATTTAGGAGCAATTCTCCGTCTGCATGCTTATTTCAATTGCAAAACAGCCTTTTTGTGGACGGGAAAAAAATTGATTTTTGCTCAAAATTCTGTCCCGTGGATTGTGCCGGTTAGGAGCAGAGTGACGTCACGCCGGGATGTCATAACACCTGCAAGTTCTTGCGCAAGGAATCAGCCGGCGGTGCAGCCGATGCAATTTTGTTTCTTTTTTTTCAGATTTTACGCAACGAACCGGTTTTGGTGAGCGATGCACCAAACAAATGGGCGGACGCTCCCGGGGCCTTCCCAGCGCCTGTCATTGCAGCCCAGGGGGCTAATTCAAGGGAATTGAAATGCGTGGTGTTTTCCTCCAGTCTTTCTTTTGCTTGTCATACGTACCAAAAAAACTAAACGCTGGACTCCACGCAGGTAATATGCATTTTTTTCCGGCACTCACAACTCAAAAACAACAAAACGCAGCCACTCCATGATGAAGTTCTGTAGCAGATTTTGCGACATTCAGCGCTTCAGGTGAACGAACATCGAAACACTTGTGCTAATTTTGAATAAAGAATTGTTAGACTACGTTTGTATGAAAATTCTGTATATTTAATCATTTAATTTTTTGCTTAAATAATTAAATATCAAACTGTTTATAACATTTAAAATTTTTAGTAATAATTTAGTTGTAATATTCTTATATTTTTAATATTTTAAATTAAATTTCTTATAATGTAATATAAACGCACTATTCACTGTCAAACTTTTCTTTCCAATCACTAAATGAAGAAAACATTAAGAAACCTCTACGGCGTAACCGCAGCCAAATCAAATGTATCTGCCTCTTTGACATCTTGTCTGTTTCCTGGTGAACCTCGTGGCTCTTCGGTCAAGTTATATTTAATCTTTTATCATGGGTCGTATGCACGCTCCAGGGTTAGTAAATGGAAATAAACGATATATTTAATTCTGGCATTCTGCGGGAAGTGTTGAATTCGCCAAATAACTTATATTTTTCCACAGAAAGGGTATATCCCAGTCTGCGCTGCCGTACAGGAGATCGGTTCCATCATGGCTCAAGCTCAACGCCGAGGATGTGAGGGATCAAATTAAGAAGCTCGGCAAGAAGGGCATGACCCCATCCAAAATCGGTGAGTTACTGCTTTTAGGGATTATTTTTTCATCAAAATTTTCAATTGTTTTGGGGTAGTTGCGATTGTTGATGTATGTGAACATCAATTTTTGAGGTTATGTAGATCATGAACTTTTCACGGGATGGGTACAAATATCTTCCAATCAACAAATTTCCAAAAAATTGTGTATAATTGGGACAAATAATGTTAACTTCAAAAAGTTTTAAACATTATGCTTTAAGTGGAGCGAATGCCGCGGTTATTCCTCAATAAAGTTTCCAACAAAATGCCTAGACTATTCAAATTTAAACAGTTCTATAACATTAAAATAAAACTGGTAGGTACGAATTTGATTTCAAAAGAAAGAAAATCGTCAATTTTCCAATCAACCAGCCACGGAATTTTTTTCAAAAATTGTATAAAACTCGCTAGATTAATCGAATCCATTGCTTTATCGTTTCTAATTGTTGCCGTACAATAAACGAAATGAATTGCTTCATTTAGTTTATTGTAGCTGAATTCTAAGAAAAAGTGTAGTAAAATTAGCCTTACAATTCAGCTGTTACAAATAAAAGAAGGGCAACCATTTCTTATAAGAAAATATATATAATTCATCTGTATGACACGATTGAATTCGTTGATGATTTTGTAAATAAGTTGTAGAAACGCCAATTTCTATGTAGACGGCAATGACTGAATCCTAAATTTTAAGCAAACTGGTAATGGAGGATATTAATAACAATGTGACCTCCGTTCTTTATCTAATATGTAGGTTATATACGGCAATATAATATAAGCAAATTTTCAGTAGCCAAATTCAGTAAATCAGTGTTATTTCTTATTTCCTTTTCATATACCTCTGAACCAGACAAAAAGAAATAAAAAATTGTAGTGTTTGGAATTTCTTTTGTCAGTAGCACTTCTAGAGTTATATGTAAGTCAATTTCTCTTCTCATGTGTGGTGGGGTCCCCAAAGTGATATTCTTATTATCATTTTTGGACACAGATTAAAAAATAGGGTAAGCAGGGCCTAGACATACATTTTACCTACATATGCCGCATATATCGCCTCAGAAACACACAAAGTGTTAATTTGGTATTTCTCAAAATAATCGATTTATTCCCGTTGCCATCTCTATTGAGCCATTCCGAGGTTGCAGATTCGATTGTTACATGAAAACCTTGGATCTAATGTTAGATGCTAGTGATTACTAATTTTAGATCTATAAATGTATTTGCTAATTAAGAATTTAAAGAAATTTGTTGAAACAACTTCTATTTATTTTCTTTACAGGCATCATTCTGCGTGATTCCCATGGAGTCGCTCAAGTCCGTTTTATCAATGGCAATAAAATCCTTCGAATTATGAAATCCGTTGGACTCAAGCCCGACATCCCAGAGGATTTGTATTACCTCATCAAGAAGGCCGTCGCCATCCGCAAGCATTTGGAAAGGAATCGCAAGGATAAGGACAGCAAATTCCGCTTGATCCTCATCGAGTCCAGGATTCACAGGCTAGCCCGATACTACAAAACTAAGAGCGTGCTCCCACCAAACTGGAAGTACGAGTCGAGCACAGCTTCAGCTCTTGTTGCGTAAATAATTCACTCGTATGTGTAATTCAAAACAAATAAAAAAATGACTTTTTAAATTGCTAAGTCTTATTAAAAGTAAAAGGAGATTTATGAATTTTTTATATCCACTATTGTAACTTGGTGAAATAGTTAACAATTTAGTATAGAATTAATGTTTTAGGAGTTTCGAGTACATCCAATTAGTTCCTCAAAATAGTTGGTTTTTTTTTTTTGCAGAGGCTGCGCTGCAAAAATTCACATTTGAAAACAAATCGAAAGATTTTCGGCGAATATAAAAATTCAAAATAAAGCTTAAGCCGATTCTGTTAACGACAATTTGAACCACTTGTCAGACATCCGACATCACCATAAGAAAATAATTACCTTTTAAAAATGTTCAGACTTTAATTATTTCAAGAAAAACGCATTTAAAATTTCAGATAGAGGGTTTTTCTTTTTTATCACAACTTCCTTAAAATCGTATAGCTTTTTCAATTTTAATCTGATTTATTTGTAGTTTTTAAGATTTTTTCAAGATCATGTACTATAATTTTGCAGTAGTCTGAGGAGAAAAATGTAGAAAACCGATTCTGAATTCCTGCTTTTTAACTCTCCACTATCAAAATAAGGAAAATAAATGAAATTTCAGTTGCACAACTAAAACATAATTTTTTTACTTTTTGCAAATAAGCAAGTGTTGGCAGTACTTTTTAAATAAATGCTACAATCTGGCATCACTGGAGGCTGATTGTTTTGACGTTAACTAAAATCTTACAATTTGAGGTGCGTGGACATTAGTCGGCGTAGTTTTTCACTAATTTTCCGTCGAATTCAGAATGAAGAGCAACAGAGAAATCTTTTATTTAGTGCTAGCCCTAAAATTCCTGTCAGAATTTCTGGTGGTTACGGGTAAGTGTCGCAAAATCGGCGGCTCCGGTGAGCATCACAAAACCGCAGTGATGTGGTCATCTGTGATTGGCTGCCACCGGGAAGTGAATATTTCTGAAATTCCCAGGACTACAGGGATAAATATTTACAGGATCTAAGGCAAAGTATGTGACTTGCGGCTCCATGATAAAGCTCATCAATTCGGACTACGACGTTCGGTTGCACTCGCACGATGTTAAGTACGGCTCAGGATCCGGGCAGCAGTCGGTGACTGCCACAGACATCCAGGAGGACGTGGGGAGCAACTGGTACATCAAGCCGGCCACGGGGAAAACCTGCGACCGAGGCGCCCCAATTGAGTGCGGAGACGTCATCCGTCTCCAGCACTTGACCACAAAAAAGAACCTCCACTCGCACCACTTTTCATCGCCACTGTCCGGATACCAAGAAATCTCCTGCTATGGCAGCGACGGCTTAGGGGACACCGGGGACCACTGGGAAGTGATCTGTGGCACGGACAATTGGACTCGGACGTCACCCGTTAAGCTGAGACACGTAGACACCGGAAGTTTTTTGGGGCTCTCCGGGAGATCTTTTGGCCGCCCAATTGCCGGTCAAATGGAGGTGGTCGGATTCCCTGACGTGGCGCACGCAGGCACTAGCTGGAGCCCCGCGGAAGGAATCTACGTCCTGCCCAAGGATACCAAAGACCACTACCCACATACAGAGCTGTAATTTATTTATATTTTAGCGTATTTTTTGCTTAGTTGACACAACATTTCGTACTGTGCATTTTTGGTAAAAGAAAATACAAAAACGAAGATTCCCCAATTTGTAGGCGTTTTAGTGTGCATACGCCCCCATTTCATTTTCCGTTGAATTTTTATCAGAGGGTTATGAGTTCCAAGGCAAATATCCACCAAGGGTGGAAGAACGGGAAGTGAGAAAACCATCCTTAAAATTTGATTGCATAATGCCCTTCAGCTGCTCAAGGAAACTCTCGAGGAGGCTTTTCATATGTTGGTTTATCACAGCTCAAATGTACGAGTTTACTGACCGATGGGGCGCTGATAATCCAAGGCCCCAGATTTCATCCTTGCATTGAGATATGAAATGAATTACTTTACTTCACCTGTTCTAATAAAAATTTTATTTTTCTAATATAAGGCCACTGATCGTCAATAATTTGAATGCTGCCCAGAAATGCATTACTTAATTATAAGCACTTTTAAAATAGAGCAAAAATTCCCTTTTAGTTCTTTAAATTTTTATTTGAAAGTTCGTAATCTACAGACAAAATTCTATATAAATTATTATCACCTGTTCACTGTTCACAAGACTTTCATTTGAGCCACGTTAAGAAATCTTGCCGTTTTCGCTATCTTATCGTCATATAAGAAGTTTCACTTCAATAGAATTGTTTAGCCGCGCAGCCTTTGGGTTCATGAGGTACAACGTTACTTTCATCCTTTAATCTGAAATGAAAAAATCCAACAATTTTTTTTTAGAGTTCAACTCAGGGGAATATTACAATAGGTTTTACCGAAAATTTCACATGGGAAATGGAACATGTGAAACATTCACGCTAGGCGAATGTTAAAATAGGACTTTTGAAATGTGAATCATTTTTTAGGTGAAGCGGATTTCAGAATAAACCTCAGGGACCCATCTCCCTTTGAAGATTATTTAATGAAGAAAGAAATTAGCGAACTTTGCATTTCAATAAGCGGCTGTTCCTTTACATTTACAAATCTGAATTTTCAGATATTTTTTTTCTCCATTCCTATTATTTTTGGTGTGATATTTAAAATATATTTTCTCAAAACCACCCTCATGACATACATACATGGTGAAGAATTAAAAAAACAAAAAATGATAAAATATTATAATTTAAGCATTAACATTAGTTATACATAGATATTGCAAAAAATTTATAAATACAATCTTTGGATCCTACGTTTCGTCAAGTCCTTTTTGCAAACTGGAAACTTCTGATTTATTTCAATGCATCTCACAATGCAGTCTTTGCAAAATACGTGGCCACATTTGGTTGCCATCGGACACTTGTTAATAAAAGACTCCAAACATACAGCACATAAAAGGTGCTTTGATTCTTTATCCACATTGGCTTCCAAATGACGCTTTTCGGGTTAATTTTCATGTTCAGAGGCCTCAACTGTTTCGATATGTTCGTTTCTTCGCATATGCATGCTGTTACTTTCGGGTACGATGAAATACGTTCTTACGTAGATAACGTCGTCATTACCATCTTCACTACGACCCAAATCCATTATATTTATAATTTTTTGATAAAAAATATATGTAATATTTTGTTTGCTGTGATGTTGTCAATTTATGACTGGCAAAGCGTACTACGATTATAGTTTTCAAATTGCAAAGTTAAAATAAAGCACGTATCACAATCGCACGGTAGCAACATCAACAGCAAAACGTGAAATATTTGAATAATTCAAATTCAAAAAAATAATTTTATTTAAGGACCCTGAAAAAAAAATTAGATCACGCGACTTCAAGAAATCGATTAAGTAGACTGAAAAATAGTGGAAATGGTTAAAATGGTTTAATATTTACAATTATTTAAGTATCGACATTCAAATTTTTGTAAAATAATTTTTTAAAACCAACATTAAAAGTATGGGTTTTGTTTAAACGATGCCTAATATTCCTTTTTTATGAGATTTTACGTTTTACGTGTTTCATGTTCAGAATTAAATTTTCTGAAAAGACACGTTGTTTTTAAAATTTAAATGGTTTCTGAAATGAAGAAATCACAAAAATGCTGGATAAATTAAAAAGTATAGACATATGCTATAGTGGTGCATACGTATGTACATATGTCTTAAATTATTTGGTGTTCTCGACTATTTGCAAATGTAACACTTAAGCTACGACCAATAGTTTTGTTACTCTTTTTTCCGAATCCCATTTCGCTCATCAAGTAATTTTAGCTATCTAGCCTTTTATGATTATTAGTTCCAACCGAAAAAAAAAAAAACTATTATGTTGCGTCGGCAGAGTTTATTATGTCGCAAAGTGTTGTAGGAGTTTGTAAACTTTGTTTTTGTTTACTTTTTACCTTCGTTATTACGAGACATTCCCCATACAATTTTCGATAAAAACAGGATATCCTCAGCGTAAAGACGCATTTGTGTATATTCGAAAAAGGGGCGAGTGGAGGAGTGTTTCAGGTCTCTTTAGTCTCTTCAAAAATAATCGAAAAGCCCTTCAAGTTGGGTACAGGGGGGCCCCAAAGTACTAAACGGTGGTGCTGCGACCGCAATTACCTAAATAACAGCAAGCCCAGGGACAAAGCGTTTGCTCGTAGAAACTGGTTAAAGTACTTAGCGGCGCCAATTAAAAAGTTTTGTAACAATCCCAAGGGATAGACCGCCTGGACAGATATAGAAACTTGGCGATTAAATCAGTCATCTGCGACGCCCATCCAAAATTTCAAAAATTGAATTATAGATTACATAAAATGGCAAAGCTAAAGCAAAACCAAGATTGGGAGGAGCGCAACACTCGCTTAGATATTTTGTAGAGAGGCAGGGAAAGAGCAGTCGTAACTTTTTGATATCTCAAAGTTACTTTGTGCGGGATGGAGCAACTTGGAGGAGCAACCACAATGGGAATTGTCCTCGTGGATGGCGCTACCAGACAGACTGTATAGAAGCTATCCGAGGCGAGACAGTGCTTTTTTTGCAGGGCGCATGGTTCGCACAGCGGTGTCCCATTCTCTTAGATGTTACTGGTGCTCCGTGCCAAGGCGAACTGATCGAAAGAACCTAAAGAACGTAGCCTCGAACTATGGAGCGAGCTCCAGAGCCATCAGTTGCGTATTTAAGCTAAACGAGTTTGGATGGGGAGGTCGATTGGTAGTTGCACCTTGCGCGACTGCACTATAAAAAATCTACCTCAGGGGAGTTCTGAATGATCGGAAAAAAGACAAATTCCGGACAGTGTATAGTGTAGTCAATTCGAGATTTTGGTTATTAGTTTTTCATTTGGTTTCTTCAGGTAAAAAAGGTGTCCCATTAAGAAGAAAACCAATACGAGACGGAATTGGCTAGTGCGCCTGTCGAGGTTCTCTACATTTCGTACAGAGTGCTTCGTTCCCGTCTTAAATAGGAATGCGCGACGGAAAGTGTTTGCCAAAACAGTGGTTCGGAAACATGCCGTACGTGGATGTGCTGTAAGAGAGTCAGTTTTCGTTAAATTTCTCTTGTGGTCGGCTCCAGCACACTATCGTGGTGTTAACAGTAGACGTACTATATCTTCTGTGCTGGGTATAATCGGACAATATTTTTTTTTCATTTTGGTTAACTTTTATCTGGTGGTTCGAACCATACTCCAGAATTGTTAAACACCCAAATTTTGGATATTCCCGACCTGATCGCTCCTAGTTCCAGCTGTAGAGCCACGTCGAAGAAATGTGAGTATGCCTAGCCAAAACTAATTGTAAGTAGGTTTATGACATATCAACACCAAGTCACGGTCAGGTCTTGAAGGTTGCGAGGACATAGATACTTGGTGGAGAGAGAGAATTCGCCTATATACAGAGAGGGGAGGGTACTACATGTGTACTTACATTCCAAATAGTATATAAATAACAAATACATCCATTCTAGACAGCTGGTACTTAGCAATGTCCTTGACTGGTTTCCTCCTCCTTCACCTCACTCCATTCTAACTGATTTCTAAGGATGACACAAAAATGCATTGTTGCATCTTTCTTTCCTCTTCCTCTTGAATCAATTATCCTTTTATAATATGTGCGGGGGAGTCGCTGCTTCTGCCGGCTCCTGTGATCTTAAAGGAGCATGCCAAGGCCAGAGAACTTCCATTCCCATCTCCATTCAGTTGGCCACTCTTGCTCCAGCTGCCTGATTAAGATCGTTATTATTGTTATTATCATTTTTCTTCCTTTATTTATTTGTTGAGTAATCGCGTATTTTTTTCGAGCGACTGAATTTTCCTATTTTTTATGCTATATAGTCTTCACTTTATACCATATGTGCGGAGGGTATGTGAAAGGAGCGATACGACAAACTGAAACATTATGAGACTTTCCTCTGCGCCGTGTTTTGCGTTCTTGTTTTCGTTTACCGTGAAAAATCAATAATATTTCAGCTCATTGCCACTTTGTTTTCCTCGGGACTATAGAGGTCGATAAATATTTGGAATGGTAGCTCAGCTCTCCTACCAATGGATGGAGGAGGGCCGGGCTCATAGCTGACCCGGATTTTGTACTGGTCACTTCTATCTGTAGTGACCCCTCCCGACCCAACAGGGCAATTCCGGACACTCCCTTTTGAGCCCTGGTGCTGCTGCTGTTGTTTCCCAGTCAGGCCCAAAAACCCATTTTCCAAATGCTCTCATACCCTAAAACCCCTAAATTCTTATTGCAATATCCAACGAAATACTTGCGGGAAGTTTTCATATGCCTTATTGTTCCAATTCAAATTCATTTTGTTTTTGCAAATTAATTAAGAAAACACAAGATTTCTCTGTTGTTGTTCAGCTAATAATGAATTTATTTTCCCAAGTGTTTGCTTAATTGCGGGACTGATATTACAAAATGGGAAACCATTGAAAAGTACACAAACGTTGTTTTAACGCTGGACAGATTGGATACCAAAAACTGACTAATTTCTTGTTTGTTCTAAAGTCCATTGTTTGGACAACACATGCGGCATGCGACTCTGGGGAAATATTTGAGTTTGGGCCACAAAGCCCATACGTTAGATAGTATATTTTTATAGACAGTTAAAAACTGTGATTTTTCATAAAAATTTCTATCTTAAAAACTAGTTATAAATTATTCAACAACTATTGATCCAATTATGATAACATGAAATTTTGCATAACTATAATAGATACTTAAAAAGTTAAGTTTAGAAAGGTTTTTGCTCAAAAATCCGTAATTTTACTAAAAATTAATTTTTAATTAAGCCCTTCACTGTATTTCTAGAACAACTTATCAGTAGATTGCTAAGATTTTGATTTGGGATAGACCAGTTGCAAGCTACAGCGGTTCTCTCTCTAAAATCTCAAGTTCCTCGATTAAAAAATTTAAAATTCTGGGTTAGCCGACCTTTTTCTATATGCTACGTGTGTTGTATGTATGTAGTGTAAATGAATATTTAATCTAAACACCAACTCTCTATAGTCATGTATTTATTTACTTCTGAATAGCTCTATTTATAAAATATTTTCCATTAACAGAAACTCACTCATAGTAACGAACATTTTTATACTTTGCACGGACAATAATTTTTTATTCTATTCAAGACCAGAGAAACCAAATTCTGTAAACGCTTCTGGGCAATAATTGCATATTTACTACCTTAAAGATCTATAATGATTCGAAAACGAACTCTAATTCACCATATTTTTTCTATAAGTTGACTTCATAGGTCAATACTTCAAAAATTTTTTATATGTAAATATTATGGAAAACGAAACGACTCATTTGTAGAAATGAAAATAAATAAAGACTTTTATTTTTAATTTAATTAATTTGTTTCGTTATCCGCCCCTATCAATTTTAAAATGTAACTAACATGCGAATTAAGATGAATTGCTCGTTATATTTTGCATCGCAAATTCTTAGAATTCCTATCTATAGTTAAGAACTGAACTGAACAGTTGTTACATAAATGCAAACAAAAATACTCGCTAAAAACAGAAAGCACAATATAAAACGAATCGAAAGATCGTTTTAGTACGTTTAAAAAAAGTGATAGTCGCATTTTTCCTTAATAAAACAAGTTTAACTAATGATGTTTGGCGTGGGCAACTTCGCAATTTCCGCAAATAATAAAATATTTTGAATTTGATAGATTTATTTATATTTTATCTACAAATTTCCTTATTTACGTTTTAACTAAAAAGTATATATATATATAAAAAAAATAAGCTTTTATTTATTACAAGAACTAATGAGGAAACAATATGCAGATATGCAGAATAATTTAAATTGCAATATCATTTAGGCTATTTTATCTTATTTTTGGTTTTTATTTCTTTTGTTATGAATTAGCTTTATAAGTGGACTTGATTTGAATTTTTTATTAATTCACTTCATTTTTTTTAAAAGAAGTTAGGAGTTTTGCTTATTTCCATCTCAACTTGTTTCAATTTAAAACTTATTTCAATTTTTAGTTTAAACACAAAAATATTATAGTAAACGAGTTGGAAGACATATTGGGTAACCTGATGATGCACTTAAGGTTTTTCAAAAATGCTATGCCATTTTTTCTTAATATGTATTAACACAATTAAAATCTTCGCACGTTTGCAAATTCTGTACTAACATTTTGAAATTTTGCAAGTGCAATTGTTGTTTACAATGGAACGAATAAAACCTAATTTCTCCAAGGTTTTTACGATAATTTTTTGAAATCATAACAAAACATAAAGTTCAACTCTGCATCATGAAGCCCTATAAAATTTCTTAACTTCTTCAAGTTTAGATTGCAACACTGTTGTTTTGGAACTTGTTTTCAATGTTGCCGCGAGTATTGAAAACATTTCCTAACAAACTCGTAAACATGGAAATAACCCACCCCACACTATGTAAATGCATGACATGAATAAAGTCGAAGGCAACCTGCATATGATAGAACATCTACTTTTTTATTTTATATTCTCCTGAAAAGAATATGTACTTACCTGAAAACTTTGTACCTGAAGGGTTTAAATGCATGACAACTTCTCGAGTGTTTTTCACCTGTTGTCTCGTTGTGTTTTTTGAAATTTCCGCAATGAAGAACGACAAGTTTCCTGTTTTACAATTCTACATTAGCAATCCTTCTCATACGAGTGAATGGAGAAAAAGTCTAGAATTTCAAGATTTCTGGCACCCTATCCGACTTGAAATGGAACACGAAAAAAAAATAAAAATAAAAAATAAGAGGGCTTTACCCGGTAGTATTATGAAATTTTAAAAAATCGATTTGCTTATCATGGTAGTGGTTAAGGCAGAAATGTGTTGAAGGGTTTCTGTTGTGATTTCACACAAGGATTAAGACTTCATCAGACTTAAGCTATTGGTTTCCGGATTATGCGGGAAATAAAAGGCAAAGAATTGAATGGAATGGTAATTCTGTGCAGGCAAATCCGCCCTCGTTGCTTATTACATACAAAATGCATCCGGGTGGCTGTGTGGGGGTGGAATCCATCAGAAAACTGCTCTGAATTAATTTCAGATTTCAACTCCGGGAAGGTTTTTGTTTCACGAGAAATGAACAAGAATTAAAGAATGACTAACAAAGGCGTTTAATGAGAAGCAACAAATGTTAAACAGACTTTCGAAAAAAAAGGGGATTTGCTTGACATTCTGACACTAATGATATTATGTTTTAAAGCAGCGAAATGGCTATTCGCTTTGATACTGTACGAAAAATACATTTTAACAATTGGTTTTAGGTAAGAGGTGATATGTGGAACCCGTACAGAATATTCAAGGACGAAGGTCGTCTTCAAGTGCCGATCGAACAATTATTATCTTGATGGCTTTATTACATCAGAGAGCAGTTCATACGACCATTAGCGAACCACTTTAAAGGCTTAAAGAACCATCTATAAGGACTTTGAAGCGTTTCTGCGGAAGGAAATTTATAACAATCCATTGTTTGGATAAATTCCATTCACCTTTTAATGGCCATTAGCATGGGTTGCCTCTTTACCAGCTGTTTTATCGATTACGACTCCCACGAAAGATAAGGAGTTCGATTTTTCCTTTGTTTTATTTGTTTGCGTACACCCTTCTAAATATTCTAACAGAAGAAATGTTGATACATTAAAAGAAAACTGAGAAAGGAATTAACTATTAGTTCTTTAAATTACCTACTTAATTTAACTTATTTATAATCTAAGGTTCGCTTCGATAATTTAATTTTTATTCGAAATGAAAGGAAACGAAAATCTAAACCAGATATGATATCTATACTTTTAGTTAATTTATGCTAGTATCGAATGTACAAAATATGTCTGGGGACTGATTCACAAATTCCATTCGATTGAAATTTCAGTCATCATTATATTCATAATTCATGCAAATTTGATATTCTTCGTTATTTGTGATATTCGGTTTCATCGCTATCTTAAAATTCTTGTCGTTTTCAAGATATTCGATAAGAATTTTGTTTTTAAATAGGTAATTAAAGTAACAAATTATTATAAAAATCGTTGGTTTATTTTACGCTGAGAATAATAAGATTTTAAAATTAATAATGATTAATATTAAATTGATATTCTGATTGTACTAAAATATTTCTAACACTAATAAAAACTATTTACATATGTACATATATTTTTATCTTGAACTTTGTACGCAATCAATAATTCATACTATTCTATAAGAATCCTTATTTCAAAGTCACTGACTTATCAAACGACCTTCGTAGACAGTGATTTTAAAATTACTGACAGTCAGCTTTTCTAGAGAAAGAAATATGTAAATGATGAGGTAAAATTGAATCAAGTTTCTCGCCTAAAATTGAAGTCTTTTTAGTGAACGCCTTATTTAGTTAGTATCATTTATAAATCGAAGAAGCATGCAAGCTTTGTTGCAAACGTTTTTAGATAGAGATCCTAAAGAGTTTCAAAAAAAGGTGGTAATATTTTGGAACGATGACATTTCTCCTGCATAATAGACTTGTTGAAAATTCATAAATTTTTTATATAATCTAATATTTGTCCATATTATTATATATGGAATTTTATTTATTTTTACAATTGCTGTTTCTGTGATTCTATACTTTGAGTTATTTGTTTATTTGTTTTATTATGACATTGTATTAAGAATCTTTTGTGTAAAGAATACTATATATAAATTAAAAATTCCATAAGTTGATAGATTTTGAAATAGTGGTAAAGATCTAAAACATCTAAGGGTACTTTTCAGGATTTAATTAGAACATCCAAATAAAGGCATCCATAAGATTTCAGCCTGGTTAGACTTTTTACGAGCCAATATCTAATTTTACTGGGATAATAGGGAGCATAAAAGAGAAGCAAAAAAGGGTAAATTAAAAGTTTTCTAAACTTAATCTAGGCATGATCCCTTAAATTTAATAAGATTCACATCACATCCTCCCCATGACCGTTTCCTGCTAGGAGTAAATAATTAAGTAATTAAGGGAGCTGAGTCAATACAGTAGTTAATAGAGTACACGTCGTCTCCGCAAATAAACCCAGTCAATATCATAGACTTAGGTGATAAGAAAACTGCTATCGTACAGGGTGACTAATTAACTTTTGTTTTACTTTTCAGGTTCGTTGCCTGCTCTCGTAACTCGCTAAAGCCATTAACTCAAAGCATTTCTTGAAAGCTTCGAACTGTGCGTGTTACTTTTGCTTTTAATATTTTTCTTTGTTACTTTTAAATATATTTTACAATTTTTTCTGCGACGTTTTCCACTCCACGGCCATCAGGGAGGGGGGAAACAAATAGCTAAAAAATGTGATTCTTTTGGTGGCGGTTTGTTTGCCCTGTCCAGCCAATGGAGACGTTATCGTTCTCTGCTCTTCTTCTTGTTTCCGATTTAAAATTTAGAATCTATTCTATTCTATAGTTTTTACTTTTAACTTTCTCTTTTGAGCAGTTCTAATCTATCTTGTGTTGCTTTAAACGTTTTTATGGGCCTAGAAGCAGCCCTGCAGCCACGTGTTGCGCTTCGGCTGCAGGGTTGCTTTTCGGTGGATTGGGACGTGCGCTTTTGGTATTGGTTTTTTTTTTTGGTTTTATCTTTTTATTTATGTATGCTCTCGTAAAAACTGCATCTTCTAAAGCAGCTTGCCTCCCTAATCTTAATTGAGAAAGTCTAAGGACTAAGCGAAATTTTTGAAGAGTGATTGATTGATCGATTTTTGAACAACCAAAGACGAAAATGTCAACGGCAAAAGAGACCTCCCCCCGTCACAGTGGCAGGGCGAAAATGCAAGCGGCGACCACGACAACGACGACGACGACAGTGGCGACGCCAGCAGCAACAGCGGCGTGGGGCGCGGTAAGTGGGTCAGACTCTGGTGGAGCCCAAAGCTCGTCCCAGCAGCCCCAGTGGGGCCCCGTCGTCGACGCGAGAGCGGGGCCCACAGCGGCCGGGGCCCCAGTCGTAGTAGCAACAGCACCGCCGCCGCCACCGCCCACCGGCCATGTGGGCCCCATTTGCGGGGGCGGAAGCCCCACGGTGTCGACGTCGACGCTGAGCTCCTCGCCGGCGGGAGGGAGCCCCACGCTGCCCCCGTTCTCCGGCTCGGGACCGAGCAGGCAGCGCTCCTTGCGAGACCGACTCAAAGAGGGCATCACCGGAAGCTTCACTTGGCAGTAAGTTTGTTTCATTTAAAAGTTTTTTCGTTTCTTCATTTTATTTTCGTTCCTCCTTAGTGCGATTCTTGTAGTCGTTTGCGCGTTAATTTGTTTGCTTTTTCCGAATTACGTTGGAAATTGCACCGTTTTTTTAATGTTATTTATAATTATATAATTGAAACTTTGGTGCACGCCCGTAGTGAGACAGCTATAAAACATGCAAAGGCACATAATTTAGAATAATAAAAGTAAAGGGTTATACGTTTTATCCTGGTTTGACCACGAACTCCACAACGATAAAATCTAAAAACGGAAAAAAAACAAAAACTATAAAATCTAGAAATAGAACCAACAAAACTCAAAACCGACAATAGGTATTTAAAAACGACAGAATCCAAAAACGACAAAATTCAAAATGGCAAGATGTTGAAACGAATTTGTATGGTTCTTTTCTCATTTCTAGACTTAGCAAATGATTTAGAAGTAACGAAATCCAGAAGAAATCGAACAGAATTTTTTAACCTAAATGAAAGTTAATCAATCGATAGTTTACCTGTCTCCTTTTAAAGTGTGACCTTCTCTAGTGTTCCTTAAGCGGGCAATTCACTGTAAGACGCCTAAAAAATGGGTTATTTTTTAGGGTAAAGAACTTTTAAATGATTAATTTGATATTAATCAAATTTTTATTGTTACGTAAGAGTTTCTTCTTTCTCTTCCTCCGTCACGAGATATTTGTTTTCAAAGTCATTAAAACCTTCTCCTGTAATTTCTAAACTATCGATGCAAAATATCTGAACAGTTTTCTGAATGTAGGCTGTAGTTAGTATTGTACTTTCAATGAAAATAATAATGGAAATTGTAGCAAAAATAGTTGAATAAAAATTTAGAAATAACTCCTTTTCGTAAGCAAGCACGAAACTTTAAATGAAAGGCAATTAAATGGGGATAAATACATATATCTTCTATATTCTATACATAATTATATCTATAAAACACGGTACAATAAGCGAAAGGTATTGCTTAATTGCACTTAAGTTTTATCAGGTTTAAAATAATTCTAACTATTTGTAGCAAAAATGTAGTTTTCCTCAACAAATGTACAAAAATTTAAAAAATCGTCATATTGGTACTATTAAACATAATTGTAATAATAATAATAAATTGTAAATATATGTAGTATTCGAAAAGGTGAGATTTCGTATCGTTTTTGGATTTTGTCGCTTGTAGAGTTTGTCATCTTTATAATAATAACAACAATATTTTTTCGCTATAAATAAATTGCCTTGTGGCTTACAAAGTTTAAAACTAAATAACCACGATCAATTATGGAGGCTTTTATGACGCGATTATACAATAACTTACTCTTATTGGAAATTCTTTCCAAACCCCAAATGAATAAAGTTTAAATTTACTGCTAAAATTCTATTCGATTTGTAATTGAATTGTAATTTGCTATAATAAATTACGTATTTTTGTTGTCTAATTTAATGTGCGGCTTTATATTCTATTGTAAAGCATTCGATTATTAATTAATTATTAATAGGTCGGTTTTTATGAATATCAGAACGTAAGTGTACCTAGGTAGGTAGGTGTGTTTTTTAATCAATTACACCAATAGAATTTTAATTGAATTTACTACAGTATTTAATTTTTTTTCGAATTCAAAAGTGTTGGGGAGAATGTCACATACATAATATTAAGAGATTATTTTTACAAATTTAAAGAACTGAGCGCGTAGCACCTTTTAAATTTTTATTATAATAGTTTCTGAAACATTTCTACAAGAAGTAATAAATAATAATATTAATTATTAATAATACATTAACTAAGAAGTAAACTAATAAATTATGTTCAGAGTAACACTACGGGAGTGCTTTTGTAATTAGTTGTAATTGAAAAGTGTTTTGAGGTTTTGTAGAGAAAATGTACATCTTAATATGGCGTTCTGTTTATTATTATTAATTTTGTGCGATGAAAAAACTAGATGAATTGGAAAATAAAAGTATGATGCAACAAAATTTTCAGGTGAGCCTATTGTTTTTTGTTGCAAATTATAAAAATTTAATTCAACGCCTCATTTATGTATGTTTTCATTTATACTCGATCATACATCCATTGCTGGACTACTTAATCGATGCCAACGTTCTACGTTTTTAGACATTGTAACTATAATAATATGCGTATATATGTATTTCGTTATTTAAATAAACTTAAGATTTAAAGTCTCGGAGCTAGATATTGATCATCAAAACTCGACATATACATATATCTATAACATAAAAATTATTTGGCAACAAATGGCCTCTGTATTAATTTATATTAAAACAAAATCTGCACTACTTTTTTAGAAACTCCAATCCAGTACAAAAGAACTTGTAACTTCCTGCTGTATTACTGCAATCTGCAATGCCTTGTTATGCACCTAGCCTAGGTAAGCAGCTCCTTGAGAATTGTCATAAAAAAAGAAAGAATAAAAAAAACCCATAAGAAATTTCACGAGTATTCTCAACGCGACAATGACCCAATTCTATCAAAAGTTGGCAGTAAGCATCTCTGTAAGCATGTAGGCAGACAGGCGGTTTCTTAAGTCGCTTTTGTTCTGCTGTACAACGCCGTGGGCCATACTCGTGTCAACCAGGCTACAATTACAATTCTAGCAAAAAAATAAGGAAAAAAAAAAATAACATAATTCGCGGTGTTGCCGAGAAATTATGAAAATATGTGGGCAGTCTAAGATTCTTCATTAAGGCAAGATTGCGTCTTTTTAATTGCTGCTATAGCGTAATCACATTTATTGAGAGCGGCACGCTGCGAATTTGCTTTGTGAACGCATTTGATCGCATGTGATGTGTTACATTGCCGCTAATGAAGGAAGGTGAGTTGCGTAAATAAAATAATTAATTGCTCGATTAAGCAATTCCCACGGTGTAAGTGCATCGATTACTGATTTATCCAAATATTTACACGTCTAAGCCCTTGAGGAGGCTCCTTCAGAGACGCCGCCGTCAATTTCTGTAGGCCGCAAAAGCTGAATAGGATTAATCAATTGCATAAGACTTTGAGCGGCTTGTAGCAGCATAAGTGATTACTCTCATGCACCCTCACGGCCATTAAGGTCCGCTTTGGATAGTGTAAACGCTATTTGTCAGCATTTCCCTTTGGGGCGAATTTAAAATATAGAATAATTCCAAGGAAGCAGGCTTAAAGACAAATTTTCTGTACCGGAAAGTCGACATTTGATACTTAATTCTTAAAAAAAAAATATATATAAAATAAATAAAATGAAAATACCTGAAGGCTGCACATTATTCCAATGCCCCGTGTTACATTAACGAATTGAGTGCAAGATGTGAATTCAAAGCAGCCTCAATGAATCACAGCAGTAGCAATAGAAAAACACCAATAAATCTGCATCTGGGGCTCCGAGATAAGGTGAAGTATTGTCGCACCGGGCTTGCTTACGATGAATTATTCAACAGACCGTGCCGGAAAAAGGTGAACGCATTGCAGAAATTCCATTATTTTGGTACATTACATTTTTATAAGCGTAAAGTGAATTTATCCATAGATTTGCTTTTTATTTTTTATTTTTGCATAAAATGTAAAAAAAATTTAAAACGACTGGAATGCGGTAATTAATCATGCGATACAAAGCGGCGCCCTGACACCCAACCAACTACCAACTTGGTAATTATGGCAAATCACCACAATTTCTTCCATCTGGTTGAGAATGATACATAATTAAATATAAAACGATAGAAATAATGCCTTTTAAACTCAGCGGTTTATTTAATATAGTTGAGTTTAAGATAAAACAAATTAAATGCTATGTACAAATAACATTTTCTTATTTTGCTGAGAAGTCAATAGAAAAAATTAATTAATCAATCAATCTGCACTACGCCAAGTGCAAGGTTTTCTACCTAAATCGGATTTGTTTTATACTACAAAATGTAACATATTTTAAAAAAAAACCTTTTAGGCAAGTTTGTATCTGAAATGAACATTTTGAATTTATTTATTTATTTATTTAAAAAACACATTAATTACCTTTAAATAAATCATAAATCCTGTCTGCTGTGATTTTTACCAATATTATTCGTGGTATAAATTTTCTTGCACAATCTAAGTCGAGATTTGATTCTAAATCATTTCCCAGCGCATATTTTTTTCGATACTCGTGATATACAAGCAGTTATGTACATATATACATATACTTCCTTGATATACCTTGATTAATACGGTAAATAGTAAATATCTACGTATAATGCTAAATTGCGATCAGTGTTCTTCACGCTTCAGCAAACATCGTTTACCTGAAATATCCAAGATAATTAAAAAAACGGTTACCTGATTTGCTAAATCTATTTGAAAACAAAATATGTAAATTGCAGTTGCATTCGTCTTTCCGGAATTTATTCGATGACGACCCGGTAACGTTTATAATAGATACGTATTATGCTTGTATCGGAATTCTGCACGATCCGACACGTCTGGCCGCCACATTAGATCATCTGAACGCGTCCCAATGTAATTGAACCTGGTCAAGGTAAAACTCGTTTGGCAACTTTCGTTTGCGATCATTTACACCAATTTCGGCGTGTAGAAACGGAAGAAGGAACACGGCTATTTTTAGTAACGTAACTCCGTCATTCACTTCTAGATAATTGGACGGGGTTTCCGGAAGCTAATCGCTGTTACCTTTTCCTTCATTTCTTATTTTTTTGCGCGTTTCTTTTTTTTTTTTTTCTGACGGTTTAAAATATACCGCCACAACCTGTCTGCATATCAGTTGAATACAAATAGGTGCTAAATTTGGCAATAGCTTTTCGATTCTGATTTAAGCGCTGGTATTTCACAGTTATGCTGGTAAATGAGCTTGAGCGATAGCTTTTTTCGTCTTAGAAACGCGAAGATAAAATTTATGTATTCTTGTTCGCAAATCTTGTTTTATAAATCGGTCTAACTTATGAACTTATGAACTTATTTTAGTCGATTTATACTTCTACGATGTCAGAGCTTGGTTTTATGTTTTACATGTAGCTATATTACATGCGAAGAAAAACCAGTTTGCTTTAAGGAGATATTGAGAGATTTTGGAGTCGCTGATTTCGGGCACTTCTGCTATAATTAAAATTTTAAAAATTAAAAAACGTTCTGTCTTATTTTTAGCATTTCTTGACGTTTATTATGTGATAGACTATTGTTTAATACAAGAATAATTGCTCATTCTTTAATTTAATAAACTCGTTAATCGTTAAATATCAGTTAATTAACATAATCATTTGTCAAATTAAGGTTTCAACATGACTTTAACGGTTATTAATATGTTAATTAACGAAATGACAAGGTGTAAACACATGATCAGTTATTAATTAATTTGAGAACTACAATTTTAAAGCACTGGATATTATAATCGAATCAACTAAAAATTTTACATTGATATGAGGTGAGAGTACTTTTATTCAACAATTTGCTTCTTTCTGTAGAAAAAATTATATTTATTTTGCACTACTTTCAAAGCAAGAAAAATGTTCTTAATTTAACCAATCAAGCCAAAAGACATACATATGTTCGATCTTCTGAATACTCTGAAAATAAGAACTACCAGTTGATAGAGTAAAAAATTAAGAAGAAAAGAATGGAAATTAATAAAATTTGTCTTTTGTTAATAATGAACAAAATTATTTTATTATTAAGTGAATTATTTCTCACAGAACATACATATATGTATGTATGTACATATAAACAATTTTTGAGAATAAAATATTTGTGCCAGACATTTGTCGCAGTAAGTGCTGCCATTGTAGTGGGCGAAAGGTTTCAATTTGGAAAAATTTAAAAATTACTACTATACCATAATTTCATTTGGATGTTATCCATATTTTTAGGATATTGAATTTACAAACACATTATATTACATCGCCATCCATAATTCTTTGACTACAAAATTTCCCATTACTATGCTGAAATAGTCATTAGATAAATCAATCGCAATTTTACATTAACAGAGCGTTAAAACGATTTGAAACGTTTCTGAACCGCAGACCCATAATTATTTCTTGTTTATAAAACATTTCATTCCTAAGTCTAAAGACCTTTCACATATTCTCGATAGGCTTGCATAGGAGATTCATTTTGTCAAGGCTAAACTGATATATCCGTGAAGTAGTCACTAGCTAATTTTGATAAATGTTTGAAATAATTATGTTGTCGGAACTGCTATTACTAATTTAGTTGATGGTATTTAGTTATTCTATAAAAGATGCTATAATTTAAATTACTTTTTAAAAATTATGGAATGTGGAAGTGCGGTAGATATAAGATGAAATTATGGGCTATAATAAATTGAAACTAAAAGCCTTACATTACTTTTCAAAACTCTTCCGACTTTCAAGGTTAAAGTGGATTGGAGTTCGTAACTTTCAAATGTTATGCTACAAAAGCTTTTCAATGTACTTAAGAAATATGTTTTATTTTGAGCACAAAAACGTCTTTAGCCAATATAAAGATTAAATATTTTATTGTGTTAAGTATCATAATTCACGGTAATAATCAAGATTTGCGATAGCAATTCATTCAAACGACTGGCTGTTTATGTCCAGCTACGTATTGTTTGTTTTAATAGCTAGGTTTTCTTCATAATTTGATTTCAATTGGATAAAATGAAAAATTTAAGATTGAGTGGAATTTGTTCAAACTTTTATCTAAAGCAACATTTTGCTAATTGTTAAAAACACTGTGAGTATTTGCTCATCTTGAATTCAGTGTAAAATTTACTATTGTACTGTTTTTATTAGTTACTAAATAAAAGCACAAATTGCATTCAATTTCGAGGCTTAATGGGTTTAATATGATCCAGGCATTTAAATTTCGGAAAACTTTTTGGAATTTGTTTAGGTATCACAGTCGACGATGTTTTACGTGCACAATCGCACGATTGAAACGAATCGATGGTTTAGCCATCCTTTGTTTTAGTATATTGGGGTAGAAAAGAAAAGAAATAATTATTAATTGGCAATGAAATTTATAAATTTCTGTATAATAATTATCAAATATTTTTAATAATGTGATAATGATTCAAAATTATACAAGAAAAATATTTCTTTGTTATGTTTGACTTTTTAAACTTTGCACTTTTGAACAAACCGCATCAAAAAAATTAAACACCTGGATCTCTTCAGAAAATATCTCATAAGAAGGATTTGAAAAGATGCTCATAAAATTCATTCATGTTTAGTTCTTTCACTGGAAATTATGGCCTAAAATCTTTCTACATTCTATTTATGAAGCTACTATTTATTTGCTCAAGCTGGTTTTGCTAACTTATAGAACGTACTGAGAACAAAAATAATACAGTTCTCTGGACTCAGGCAGTTTTATTACCACTGCTTTTTCAATGAACGCTTGGTTTTTAACGAGGTGCAAGGCATAAAATATGAAAAATATTTAGGAAGTCGGTGGGTGAAAAGCATTTTCTGGTAATTTTTGTTTATCGTTCGTTTTCTTTTCTATCAGTATAAATTAACTGCTTGGAATTGAAGTACTTATTTACATAATGACCTAAAATAGAGTAGCGCAATTGGTTGGTAGACCCAAAATAGATTTCTTGATTTTTACTAACCAAGTAGGTACTATGCGAAAAATCTTTCGTCGATTTTACATGCTACTATATAGATATCTAGTACATTAGAGTGAAATCCGGAAATACGACAAATTTTTTTTATTAATTTTAATTTAGGTCCACTTTTAAAACTTCATGTGCATGGTGCACTGAAGTTAATGTATAATTGGTACATTTTTACGTACACTCTGAACACTAAATCGATAAAGGTCTCCAATAATTAGTCGCGAATAAGTTCAATGCTGTGGAGCCATCAGAGCCCATAATAAATTTCAGTTAACAAAGAAGGCCAAGCGACGAGCCTATAAATTCTGATTTTCTGAATAAATTTTCTTTAAGAGCTGTTAGTCATTTCTTATCTTGTGTATTTTGCTAATTGCTCATAAGAGAGACGTCTACGAGACGGTAACGAGCCACAAGGATAACTGCTAAAATTAAACTAAACGATGACAGATACAAAAAAGGACACAATTTCAATAAACTATAACTCGATCGAAGTCTGCCTGAGTTCGGCATTGGACTTCACTCTCCAAATTATGTATGTAAATTAAAGTCGACGGACTTAAGTACGGCACACGCAATGACCTCTTCTGTTAAGCAAGTGTCCAGCGCATTTCGTTCTGGTATTTAAGAAAAATAAAAAACGCCGCCCTTGTCTCGAGGGCGTTCATTCATTCATTATTTTTCAGTGTCCCAACATTGGCGTCCGGATAAAAATCATCTTACCACCAGCAGTTTTGGGATGGATGATTTACTTTACTTATTATTATTTTTTTCTTTTTAAATTCAAGTCCGGTCTCGTTTCAACAAGACGGGGGCTGGCTCACCTTGAGGTACGCAACGTTTCCTCTTTTGCCCGGACAAGAAAACCTCCGCGGGGCAATGAACAGCGATCAGCTGCGGTAAAATAAGAACTGAAAAAATAGAGCCCATTGGCTTCTTTGGACAGATATTGAGGTATCCTCGAAATTAAAAAAAGGTTCCGACAAAACCCATTTGCCACATTACCTTGTTGATAACAATATACGACAGTAATTAAGCCGGTCGTTGGTTGATAGTTGGGACACGAACATTGAAGAAATTAATAAAAGAGTCTTATTTCACTACTCATTAAGAAGTTTAAACGCGAAATTAGTCGGTAGAAATTGCCCCACATATCAGTAGCGCATTATACTTAGACCAAAACGAACTCGGTTATAACGAACACCTTAGTTCTTTCAATACAAGAAAATATGCATTTTTTTATTGATATTTTTCGGTACTCCTCGGTTATAATATAACCAAGTCGGTCCTTTCAAGTTCGTTATAAAGCAGAAATTTACAACTTTCCACTTTCACTTTTTATTATTAACCGATGTCAGCCTAAATTTATAATTCATTATTTTTCAACCATTTAGTGATGAATTTCAATCCATTAAACCTGATAATTTAGTGGTACTGAATTTTATCTGCACTTTCATTTAAAAAAAAAAATAAAATTTGACTGTTAACAATTTAATGAAGTTATAAACAATTTTCCATAAACCATTAATTTAAGGTTTATTAAATCCCCTTGATTTATTAATAAACTACTGTGAACTTTTAGTGCATTTCTACCTGAAACAATTTGCTCACAACAGAAATAGTCTTCTTTATCTGAATTAGACATAATTATTGTTTTTTTTTTTCATTTTGTTTTTATGCAAAATTTCATATAAAATGGAATTAAGACGATGAATCTAAAAAAAGGTTAAAGAAAAATGAAGAAAAAACTAAAAGCTCAAAAACCTTGTGGTCTGCTTAATTGTCTAACTGATGCAACTGCGATTTGCTTTAGGAAATCGCGTCAAGCTTACATAACTCAAATCATGCTCATGAAGGTAACAAAATTTTCCAACTAACTTGATATGGATTAGCGTTCGTACTAATTATGTTAGACGCGCAATTTGTGCTAATTATAATGCTGTAGGTGTACCGACACTGCTGAATATTATGGCATTCTTAATAATGTCCTCAAGGCTGACGGACTGATATATAATATTTGAATTCATTTAAGTTTCTACTTTCTACAGTTATGTCAGCAGATTTTTTCTCGCCCCAAAGCTGTCTGAAATAAATAACTTCCTTATTACATGTTTAGAATTTCAAATATTCTTACAATACCATATTGATTTCTACATATTTGGCTTAAAAGCTTTCATGGCATACTAAAGAATTTTTACATTTCCTAAGTAGATCCGGTTGTAATACCTATTGTAGCCAGAAAAAAAAGGGGTTTTGATGAAATGTTGAATAAGGATTTTGTTTCTAAAGTGTGTTCTATTTATTACACTTACATAATATAATATAATAATTTAATCATCAAAGATCTACCTTTTTGAGATCAGATAAAATTTCCTTTAAGATAATAAATAATACAAAAAAAAAACTATTATATAATTTGACTTAAGCATAAACAATGAGTTATAATTAATATTATGATAAAAAGCAGTAGTCAATATAATTGAAATCGTTCTGTTACTAAATATCTAAATGAAACTAATTATATTCCTATAAAGGTGTGTTGCAAATTGTGTAAAGCAAATACATTTCCGCCTTTTTATTGTAAAAAGCTTGTCAAGAACCCTTGATATGTTTTTTTATATAAAATCCAATATACTTAGCACAATCTTATCATGTAAGATAACACATCAACACCAACTTCTTTTTTAAAGAATTGGCAAATCTTTTGTATAGGTTTTTTTCCGTAGATTACGAATTCGTAAATGGGAATGCTGAATGAGTTTACATTTTCCAGAAAAATAGGGTTAAAAACATTTAAAGACATTTTAAAATACTCCAGGAATTTGTCTTTCATGACTTCCATGAACTAATTATTTCATACAATTGATGGCGAACAAAGAACATGGAAAGCGTACACTCATGAAAAACTTGTCCGCCAAAATGTTTAAAAAGGGCTATAGAGATGAGTGGCATTTGATAATACTTAGGTTAGCATTTAGGCTTTCATTTAAACCATGCTTACAAGCTTTTATAATGAATATTTATTTTTTAATGATTTTTCAAAAATGGTTAAAATACTGTCTTCTTTTGATGCATCACAAATAAAAGAATGATGAAATAAACCAAGATACAAGAAAAAATATTTTTTTTCTAGACCGGTGTACTCAATTCAGTCACAATTCTGTAAAGCGAGTACGGGTTTCAATCAATATTCTGTTCCAAAAATAAATAAAATAAAATTAATAATTAAATCGTATTCATGTGGCTTAATTCTTTTGAGGCGTCTTAATTGATGGTTTATATATTTAACAGTAGGTAATATAGCCTCAATATTGGTGTATTGAAAAAGTCTTTTTTTATAGTTAGAAGCATATTTCTGTTTTGTTTCGGAGAACCTTTAATATGAATGAATTAAAGTCAGATATCTTTTTTGGATCATCGATGGTGACAAGTACGCATTTGTCTTGCAAAATGGTAATATAAAATTTTCTCGAGAAATACAAGCAATCAAATAATGTTTATCATTCAGACAACTATGTATAATTCTTAACAAATTCTTTTAACGTAAAAATACAAACATCCGGTTCAAGTTTATCTCATGAATATATGTATTTTGAAGTACAGCCTGAGAAGAATTTTATATAGTGTTGTCAATATCTTAAAGCATAACTTTTCGTCTTCCTTGCGCCCAATGCTTCAATTGTCTTAAAGTATTCAAAGTTGAAAATGACTTGGAGTCACAAAAGGTCACTTGTGCAAGAAATAATTCGTTATGAAAGTTATTGTCTTTTAAAAACTATGCCTTACTACCTACCTATATTAAAAATTTGTTGGTATTATTAAAATTGCCGCAGAACAGAACCATGCCTTTCTCGGTTTGACCTCAGAGGTCGTTTAACCTGGTTGCATTTCCCCATCGCATCTCATTCATCTTGCAACAGAGTGAAGGGTCTGTTTTATGTAATGCAAAAATTTTGATAACTGTGGCGAGAAGACAAGTTAGCACGTGTGCTGAGTGCTGAATATTGTTAGCCATTCACTTTAGCAGCCAACTAGTTCGAGAGAAGCTTTCTCGGCCGAGTGCCCTTGGGCCTGGGTCTCGTTCGGGCCTAAGTCGCACCGGGAGATAAGAACGGCTTTACGGCGCGTTCCGAAAATTTCTGACTGTTTTGTTGGCCGCATCGAAGACCCGAATGCAAATAGATCAACTATGAGTTAGCTTCTGGGGAGTTGGTCCAACCTCCTCCTGGTTGGCACTTACCGCGTACCCCGTGTGGTGGCATGGGGCTCGGAATCTCCAATTTTCTTAATGTTGTTAACCTCACCGGGTACGTGAGCTTCGGACAGTAGACGGAATTTCTTAGCAGAAACTGAGAGCGCCCCACCAGCGAAGCCAAGTAGCTAGCGTGGCTCGGCTTAAAGCCAAACTGCAGAAGTGTAGACTGGCGAGTGGCGATGGCGACACTGAGTTCAGAGTTGCGCCCGCCGCCGTCGCCGGCCCGCACCGTACCGCACCGCACTTCGCAGCATAACAGTCGGAGAAGCAGCCGTTTTAAAAGTTTCGCGCAAATATTTGTGCTGAGGAGAAATTTCCAATCAGTTTAATTTTTGTATTCGGAACGTTCGTTTGCGTATGGTACGTACCGTCGACTTATCAATCGAACCGAATCGTCGTTGTCGCGCCTTCAATCGGAAGGCAATTTTTCTTCAATCGCCTACTCTGCGTCGGTCGCAGCGAAATGTAATTGTAGAAATTCTTGCAGAAGGTATCACATATACGCGTTTCAATTTTACTTGTGAGTTTTTGCACTGTTTTTCCCTCATTGAGAGGCTAGAAAGAAAATTGTTTCGTTCAATTCGGTCTTGTGCAGCTTTTCGTGCCTTTCACGCGGACCAGCGTAATTTCAGTGGCACAGTGTGTCCCAGTGTCTTAGATTGTGGGTCACACTGTAATCTTACATTTCGAGTCCTAGGTTCTCAGTTGCACGCAACTAAAAATCGATTCATTCAGGCAAAAAATAACTGAAATTTTTTCAGACAAAAAATTTCCCAACACGAATCCGCTGGACAATGAAGAAATTGTTTCACTCGGTGTTATTCGAATAATTGTGAGGTTTGTGTTTATTCAAAAAATTAGTGTTCATTCGTGCAAAAAAAAAAAAAAAAAAAAAAAAAACATCAACAAAGATAGGAACGCTCTCCAATGGAATGTAAAACGAAACCGAAAATTGATTTATTGCTGTGGCGCATTGCTGGGAAGATGATGTCTTACTTCTTTCAATTATAACTTTAATGCGGTTGACTTTTAACGAGTGAGAGTTGTGTAAATCTCTGCACAAACACGCTATGGTGCCATTTCTCGACAACTTTAAATATCCAAACGATTTTTAGAGTCAGATATTTTTATTTCTGTTTATACTCGTAAACTTACACTTTCCAATTTCAATCATTGATTTTGTTCGTAATGGTCTGGAAATTTATTTCAGTTTTACACCTTGCAGAATACGATTTAACTAAATTCAGCTGGTTTTCCATCTGTTGAACGTAACATAAAACATGAGAAAAGTTAAAAATATCTATTTGCAAATAGTTTTATCCCTTCTTAGCTTGGTCTTAAAATATTAAAAAGACCATACACATATAAATTATTATTTGCAACGTTTAGTTCATAAATAAGGGATATCTTGTCTCTAACATATATAATTAATTTAGTAATAGAACTATAATTCATTCATTTATATTATAATATAATATTTTTGTTTGGCCTAAGCTGAAAAGTAAATATTTAATAACTATATTTAATTGTAGGAGAAAAATAATTATGAAGAAACCCATTGAGAGTTAATTAAAAACTATTCTTATATATTAGTTAAAGCTTAAGGTATTTTCGGATCATGTACATTTCTCATAGAATTTGTCAACAATCGCAGTAATTGGGATGTAGGTTGGAAAACACAGCTTCGAGCTATACCTTGAAGGATCGTTCAAATAGACAAATTATCTATCACTATCATATTCAGTGGAAAAGCCATTTATGAAAATTATTTACAAATTCTAGCAATACTATGAGATAATTCGTAAAAGAGAACTTTATTTAAAAACTTCAAATTGATGATTGCCAATAAACTATTATATGAGTGTCGCAGTTCCCGTCCGTAAACACCAAAACACTGAAAAACTATAATTTGTAGACTCTTTCTATCGTAAGCTAATAAAATAATTTTAATATAATTATTTGGATGTTCGTAGTCCCATTTGAAAACTGTCGCTTTTGCGGACGTTTAGCTCGTTCGATTTATCTTCTCATATTGAAAAACTCCTTCTCACCCTAGTCAGCACGATTATAACTTACTCATTTGTTTATTTAAAAAGATCAAAGGAGTTATGTCAAGTAATTTTGGTGTATATAGCATATTCAAAACAATTAATCTTTTTACACAACAATTTTTTACCCTTAATTATTCATAAAACCATTATCTAACATTTTTAAAAATGACTCGACAGTGACAAGCTTTAAAGAAAAGTATTTTGAACATTAATATTGAAGATTTGTAAAAAGAATCATGGTTTTGAGACGTGTACACCATATGCAGACTTAAGGAAATCTTTTAAACAGTTGAAAGATTTCATATGTATGGTATAACCCAAAAATTAAGTATGTACATATTAGGCAATGTCCAATTAAATTTAAATGATCATTTTTCCTTCTTGTAATTCCTAGCAATTAAATTAAATTAGTAAAAATTAATTAATTAATTAAAATAATTCAATATACAAAAATTCAAAGATGTAAAGCTTCCCATATAAATGACACTTGACCATCAATGTTCTTTCAATTCTATAAATAAATAGAAAATTGTTCACAGAAAGCATGTTGCATCTAGTAGACGAAACAAATTTATGTAAAATCAATCAAACAGCATTCAATTGAAATCTTATATTCGTTAGCAAGTTGATGATACACGCGTTCGAGCATGAGGTACGCATATGGTTCACTAATCAATTAGACGTACAAGGCTACACCATTAATTAGATTGTGAAATTAAATACGACTTAAGTCGAAATCAAAAGCAGCGATATTTCCCTTTCGTTGTAGTTCTATAATAACACTAATAAATATCAAGTATTCTAAAATGAACATAAGGTGTTTTGCGAGATCAATATTCAGATAGTACAAATAATAAAAATAATGGTAACCAAGTGTAATTAATGCATGCACTGTCGGCCGTAAAAAGTCAAGTTTTTCTGCAGAACAACTAAAAATTTGTACTAACTCGTGCGTACAAAATTAAGACAATTTACTATTTAAATTAATTACCTTTGGCTAGAATGCAGGAATTTGCTAATATTTTAGTTAAATGCATTCGAAATGCGATCCATGATAAATGCGAACATTAGCAAAAAAAATCTGCTAATGGAATAATTATAATATTATTATAACCGCAAAGAAACAAAATTATTAATTTATATTATTTTAGTAATTATTTTTGTTACTTTTGGCATTTGGCACTATTGGTTGAACCGTAGTATAAATTATAAGTAACAATAATAAAAAGTATAAAGATCGATGACTGCTTCTAAATATTATCGTCGTTATTTGAAATTCAATTTATATTAGTCGGTGCACCATTTCTTTCATGCATAACTGGTCTATTCGTTGCAAACCTTTTCTGGATTCATTCCAGCATGATTTTACGGTAACAAACTTGTTGGAATTTTTCTGGCGAACCTGATTGCTAGTTTAATTTCATGTTTACTTATTTACAGCGACACGTTCTAATTGAAAAACCATTAATTTTCTTATTTATGTATTATGTATTGGTTTAAGTCAGTAGCATTGATTTTATTTCCCGCAAACAGCACATTGATTCGTAAAAGTCTTTCTGATAAACATTTTAACTTATGTGGGATTACTCAGGTAAGTGAATTGGGACCATTGTATTTTAAATCTTAAATGCATATGCAATTGCATAAATTGTTTTATATCTGGTGTTCGAAGCGATGTGTGGGACTAGAAAAAAGCTTCTTTGGGGTAAAATTTGTTATGCAAAAGTTATAGCCAACCTCAACCTACTAACTTACAAGATAACATTTCAAATTAACCTATGCCAGCCTTTTTCGTATTGCCAAATAACTGTACAGTCTATGCTAGTTCTATGTTGAATTTTTGAAAGTAATTCATCTTCCTCGACTCCGAATAAACGACTATGATACATTATTCTTTGCATAAAAAGTTTATTTTTATAGATTTAATGCATTCTTTGTCGACCACAAATTGAAAAACTAAATACTCCAACGTAATTTGAAAATACTTTTTAATATTATACAATTTTTCGCATGATATTTCTTATACTGAATATAAAAATTATGAAAATTGTTGGGTCTGTTCGTGTGCTTTAATTTGAGAAATAAGAAGAAAATTGTAGGGAAAGTCGCCTCAAAAATTTTTCTTTCACAAATATTCGTAATTTGTCCATTCAACTGGAATAATCTATCCTTAAAGGTAATTGATTAATTGATTGGATGTCAGCTGTTCACTTCAACTTTGATAAACTTGAAGTTTTTACTGCGTGATTTTTCCTGTGTAATAAAATCTAGTAAAAACTTTAATGGGGGGAAAACGTAACGAAAGCAATATCTTTAAATTATCAAGTATATGAGCGTGTTCGAGTCAAAATTTTATTCAATTCAATATTTATTATTGAGGAATAGATAGATCTTTTGTTTGACACTCAAAATTATACAATGGAAATTCATAATTCCTACTATAAAGTAACAAAGGTATTACCGATATTAGGTGAATTATAATTAACCCATTTTTATAGTTAAATTTTGTTCATCTTTAAATATAATATCCTTGGATCTATTTTTTAGTTTTGTTTGTAAGCAATAAATATTCCGGCTAATTTTGCGCTGTGCTTTATCAGGTAAATACGCTAGATGTGTTAAGGCCAATCAAATATTAAAAGAATAAAATGCGGCTAACACAATATTTATAAAATAAAGACACTGTTAATCAACTCAATAAATATTATTTTGAATTTTAAATATGTACTCTAGTGCGTTTTCTTAGGTTGTTTGTTAAAATAAAAATCACTAATTAGCTATAATGAATTTCCTTGAAAATTATTTGCTTAAATAGATCGGTTCAGATAGATAAAAATTGAATTCATACAAGCACGCCCGCAATTATCCAAGGTTAGTAAATGCGTGAAGGTCGTTGATTGTAAAATAACAATATTGGGATAGAACTGCTTTACTTCTTTTACTCGAAGAAAATGAAAATTGAAAATATTTAATTGGCATCCATCCAAGGGAATTTGTTATCGCAATTAAAAACATTCAGTGGACACGTCTCGCGTGATAGACGGCAAGTAAAATATACAATCCCTGTCAGAGAATTTCAGTTTCTTCGCGGGTTTTTTGAGGTCGCGGGAAAAATACTAGACAGACGGAGGATGATCATTGCCGCATTAAATGAACATTTTTCAATTACCAGAGATAAACTTTGACACAATAAATGGATTGAAAAATTTCCATACATATTGATACAAAGACAGCAAGAATGTGCCTCATTGCTGCTATTAAATATTCAAAAGTAAACGTTTCTCGGGGTGGGTGCGACAGCGGCTCTGATTAGCAATGAAAGATCAGACCAAAACGTGATAACAGCCATCGAACGTGCCGAGAATTTTTGGGTGGAAAAAAAATTTTTATTTTTTCTTCCCAGGCGTGCTTAACGTCTTGAACTTTTGTTTAAATAAATAGCTCAGTTTAAACAAAAAGTTTTCTTCGACAGAGCAAAATAGAATATCCTGTTTGCGCTTATTTTTAGATTCCAATCGAAGCGTTCAGCTGGCTAAACAGCACATTTATTTTCTGTAATGCGGAAACATTTCGCTAGGAGGTAAAACATGAGTAAAAATTTCATTTGCACTAAACAGGGCATGGGAAAGATTTGTTTTGCGTAGTTGGGTAGCCTGCCCAGAGTAAATGAGCACCAGCATAACGAAATGGTTTAATGTAAATTACCAAGATTTCTCATGATGCTGCAAATGGTTAATTGAAATTTATAATTTTACACTGCGCTACGTGAGGAGAATGATCAAAGAACATGCTACAAACATAACGTCCTTGTAGGAAATTGATTTAAGATCTATAAATTGTCCAATTTATTTTAATTAAAGAAGCCTTTTGTATTTATGAGAATGTATAACGATGGATAATCATATTAATTACTAGTAAGATAGTACAAAATGATAACTTCACATTAGTGAATTTTCTTACTAACTAACAAAAAGTAACGTGAAGTATAAACTTCTCGAAAATATTTGTTTGCTTTAAAATTTTCGATTTATAAATTTACTTATTTTATAATAGTTAGAAGTTGAATTTTGCTGCCTTTGTTTTATTATCAGATCTGAATCGGATTGGGTAGCAATTTTTGCATTGAATTGAATTTTACAAACACATTATATAGCTGAATCAATATGAAAGCTTTAATTAGATTCCTATCAAAATTTCTAGCCAATTTTGTAATACTTATTGTAATAGAGAATAAACTAGTATACCGTTTTACAAAAAATTCAAAAAGATGATAAATGTGCATAGTCATCTTAAAAACTCAGTTTGTGCAAAATATACACTACTCAGTAGTCTAATTCTCTGCTTGTGTAGACAACTTTCTTGGAAACAAATTTTTCGCTAGTAAAGTTAATAAATCTATGCTTTTTATTACAAATTTTAATAGTTTAGCAAGGTTATTAAGACCATTTTAGGCATAAAAATTGACAGCATGGCATTCCATAAATTTTAGAGGAACTAGTTTTGAATAAATTGCTTGAAAACGTGCGTAAGTGAATAATGTAGAAAATTAAATTTAAAAATTGTTATTAGTAAATTAATAAAAGAAACATCAAAAATTTTAAGGTGAAATATTTTATAAGCCAAGCTCTCCATGCGCGTAGGTATTTCAGAAATGAAAAAATGTGTCATGCAAGACGGCCTATGTATCGCACCTAAATTGGAGTAACCATGGCTGCGTAACTCTGTGTTGAAATGCGCTCAAGTAATTTGCCATTACTTGCCCAATCAATTTAAGTAGAGAGCCTTACTGGTGCTGCGGCTGTCTGAAGACGAATTGGAATTAAAGACAGTGTATCTACCTGAAAAAAGCTTTCTGATCAATGTAGAGGTAGACTCCATCGAATGCCACCGGATATCAATGAAGATTAATTGGACTTCTTGTGCAACATATGGCGGTTTCTTGCAACTAATTTGCAGGATAGTTATACCTACTAAGTGGGTAACATTTTGGAATGCATTACCATACACATTAATTTGACTTTTCCTCTTAATTTTTATAATTACATATAAGATAGGTGGATAAAGGGTTTTTAAATTGGGTTTACAACAGTATTCCCCGTGGCGATTAATGACCTTGCTAGCATCAAGTTTTATACTCGCCCAAAATAGCAGTCTGTGAATCTGTTGTTGGCAAGCAAGTCTGACTATGTACTTAAGAAAGCGTCAACGACTTGACCTAGAGAATGTAGGCGTTTCTTTCAGATCGCTTAATGGTATATCATGCAGATGCGAATGCAACATACATCCATATCTTACTGCATTTTATTATTGCAAGGTAAAAATCTATAGCTTAGAAAAACTTTTAATCGATATAGGTACTAATTAATTGCGAGTAGTATGTCACATTGAAATTGCAGTGTTTTAGTTTCACAATTAGAAGTTTTTTCATTGCAAATTTCTATTGAACGGATTGCATCAATTTAACCTGGTGGCTTTGTGAAAAGGTAATTGGGTTAAACGATTTACATACATAAATTCACGATATCTACATTGAATGTGGGAAATGAGGTTTTGATCAAAGATATATAAATAAATAAGAATAGCTCTATACTGGTGTTACACGGATATAAGCCTATACTAATAGCTTTTAAAATGAATTTACTTTCCGTGTGTGTTATACAAATTTCACATTTATTTATTTAAAAACAAAAATTTTAATCTTACCGAACCATGTTAAAAATTAAAATTGGTTCTCCTTAGCTCTAATACGACCAAAAATGTGTTGTATGCCTAAACATCCGTAGGCAGAATTTTATTTCTTAAATTTTTGTTTGTGATAAGTCATTACGAGGTTGACAAAAAAAAAATGGTATTTTTTATAATATTTGACGATCGTTATACTTCCACAGTTTATTAATTTAAATAATGCGTAATAAAATATGATAAAGTGTCTCAATTGTTGACAATTAATTTAGTAAGTAATAGATTATTCTTTTTAGAGCTTCCAAATTAAGAAATCGCGTAGATATTTTTTAAAAATTAATTTTTTTTATTCTTTAATTTTTTTTTGCAACTTTTTAGTTCATAAATTGATAGGAGTAGGTACCTTGAGCGTTTTTGAATCCTTGATTAAAAGAAGTGCCAAATTTGCTTTCAAGAAATCGCGTAGATATTTTTTAAAAATTAATTTTTTTTATTCTTTAATTTTTTTTGCAACTTTTTAATTCATAAATTGATAGGAGTACCTTGAGCGTTTTTGAGTCCTCGATTAAAAGAAGTGCCAAATTTGTTTTCAGCAAAGATTTTTGAACTGATTTAGTTCTAATAAATGTTTGTTTATAATAGTTTTAAAATGTAGTAAAATTAAAAATATTGAAAGAAGTAAAGACAATCGACATGCCAGAGTATGGCCTAATTTCAGAAATAATCGTCTAATTAATAAGATTATTTATGATTTTGCATTATAAAATAAATCAGTACCTAAGTGCCCCAAGTTAGGTGCTAAAAGTGTATCTTATTAACTCTATGACTTATTTGACCTCAAAAAACGAACCATTTAATTGTAGCATTTAAAAATAAAATGAAGAAGCGATAGACATTCATATCATACACTTTTTTGTGGACAGTTGACCTCACTTTTTTGGCCTCATTAACGACTACATATTTATCAGTTTTATTAAAAGAAATCGATACCCTTAACGCGAAATTCTGATGACAAAAATTGATAACGATTGCCATGCGACCGGCAGCAGATCACGCGATGCGCTTTTTCCGTTTAGTTGAATCGGCGTTGTGCCGGGACATTTTTAGGTGATTGCAATAAATCGAATTTCTTTGACCCCATCCAAACAGAAAGTAGACTCAAATTTGTAATGTAAATGCGTCGTGAAATGAAATAATAATTATTGCAATAATTGCTATCATCTCTGTCACCAAATTAAGAGATAGTGTCGGCCAAAGGGGATATTTTTAGGAGTTTTCTATTTACGCCGACGGGAACTGGTATAATTATTTGGTCAGCGAGCTATCTATTCGATAAGGGCAATGTCGTGCTTCCTTTGAGCCTTGAAGACTTTCGCATTATACCTTATCTTCAATGACCCAGCAATGCCACCGCTGTATTCTGATAAAGATTAAAACAATTTTCGATTTTATCACTCTAGACGCTAATTAAGTGGACTCAGTGGAAATGTAACATTCGCAAAAGTTTTCCTTCGATAACGAATGAAATAAAAAGTCTTTTCGAGTTCGTGTAATATTTAATTAAGACTTGATAACAAAGTGCTGGACCAGCTTCTAACACGCACCGGAACCATGACCAACATTTTGGATACTGGAAAGTATCGGTCAAGAGGTGACTGGGGCACAAGCTCAATAGTCGAAATATCCTCGGACCAACCTGTGAATTCACCTGTGCCAACAAGTCTCCCACCGAAACCACCTCGGAGGACCTCCTTAGCAATTGGCCTCTTAGCTGGAAAAGGCTTCGGTGATAAAGCAGCCAAGCGAAGAAGCTCAATCGCAGTGACTTTCCTGGGCAGAAGGGACAGCAATAAGGTAAGGTCTATTGGTTTCTAAAACCCCAAGAAAATATTAGAGGTATTCGTTGTTTTCGTCTAGATAACCAAAGAAACTTCAGCTTATGAGACACAAGTGAAATCTGAGAAGAGTGACGCCACTCCCCAAAGTCCCGATTCGATATTCGCTCCATATCGATCGTTCAATTCTAGTGGGGAGGAGAGTGATCTAAGTGGTAAATTCAGCTTTATTGAGGAGGGGATTAACAATCGAAATCCACTACCGAATAAATACGACGGATATAATTCTGATAAAGAACAAAATCGACGCCGCCGAAGCAGTTCTTGGCAAGCGAGGATTGAACGTCGTCGACAAAAAAGTTTTGAAATATCCCAGCTGACTAATGACGATATCCACAGAAAGCATTCAAGTGGAGATATAGGATTAAAAAAAAATGAAAATGGAGAAGTAGTTTTCCAGCGACAAAAACGGCACTCATGGTGGAATATATTTGTTCCCGATCAGTTCAAGTATAGGTGAATATTTTATCAATTAATTTTTCATTATGACTAACTTGAGGTGACTAACATTCAACATTCTAACTATCTATCAATCGGATTTGGCGCGTATTATCCTCAAATTCTACGGAATTGATGTTATCTTACCTAATCGAATATTTTGAAGTCTATCGATTTAACGGTGGTATTATTAAATAATTAATGTCGCTTAAACAAACATTACAAGATAACTATTTCAAAAACTGATAACGACAAGTGGTCGATATTCGTTCTCTTAAATAAATAATGAGGTCATGGTGGAAAATTGCTTTAGAAAAGATATTGCACAACTTTTGCCACCTCTCTTATAGCAATTAAGTGATGAACTTATATAAGGAAAGCCTTATTCATTAACAAAATATTTACGTCGTAGTTTCTAAACAATATTTGAATTTTATTTTGATTTTATCATACATTAAAATTTTTCTAAACCTTTTTCTTAAGTGGGCTACTTATCGTACTTATCGTATTTACATAAGTGCACTTAGTGTCTATTCAGAAGTACTTTTTTATACTTATCAGAATGTTAAAAAAAAAATACCTGCAAAACGAATGAACCGTCAAAGCTTTAAAAACGTTGGAATACATTTTTTCCTTTTAATCTGTTCATTTGGTTCGTTATTACTAATTATACAACCACAACTACTCCAAAACACTACTTTTCACTTCGATAATTTTATTACCATAATAAAATTATAAACTTACAATTGTTTCAATATGTTTTAGTTTTTTTAAAACATGAAACGTAATTAGACTAGCAATAAGATGGAAAACAATTATTGCATTCCGGAACTTACAGAGTCGCCAATTTACTGCTGGAATATCACTGCATGAAGTAGGTACAATAATTTGTTCATATGTTACACTTTATATAAAATAAATATTTTTAAAGTAATAGTCTCTGATAACTTTGCATGAAGTCATCACCGCTGATGTTTTCGAAAAAATCACTAATTAGTAAATGCTATTACGTGATAGCATTTAATTTATTTGAGCAAATTTCAGCGTACTATTATTAATTTTAAGCCTGTTTGTTTTGCCAGAACGCAAAGAAAGAGATAAAATAATTTAACGGAAATATATAAAATATAATAATAATAATAATAATAATAATAATAATAATAATTCTATTAACATTCATTCATGTTCAGTTAATTCGATCATAATGTGTTTCGAATTTCATAGGAAATAACACGTTGTGACGTTATAGATATAAAAACGATCTAAAATCGGTTTCAAATACACAACAAAGTTATCCTAACTATTAAAAGGCATAATACCATTATTATTATAATGGAATTTTTTATTGAGATAAATTTTCGAGGAATTAAATAAAGAAATATTTAGGCTAAACTGAAAAAGTCACCTCTTGTAAAATTTTATTTTTAACATTTACGATGTCTTCGTATGTATGTATGTAGGGGTCGATAAAGTATGCTTATTTAAATATTACCCTCAAATGTTCATAATTATATGAGAAAATAAGAAATACTAAACTCTACATTACAGCTTTAAAATAATTTAAATTTTACATTCATAAACTGTAAATCTACTACATCCGAATACCTTAATTTTACCATCCTTGATTAAAAATTAATATTGAAATATTTAAGTTGTGTCTAAAGTTATTTTATTTTAAGACTGAAATGAAACACTCAAAAACATACACAAGTATGTAAATATATTTACTAAAACATTATCACTATAAAATCTAAAGAAACTAAAAGAGCATCTTTGAAACAATTATCTACCTTCACATGCCTTGTTTCGGCTCTGTAAGTATTTGCAGAACAAACAATTAACTAAATCAAAAAACATTTAAATTTATCATCAATGTTTGCACAGCAGCGTATTTTATCTTAAAAGTTATGCAAACCCGAACAAAGTAATTACGCGCATTGTTTTTCCGGTTCTTTCACAATTTCGGCTCATGATTGCTCGTGGTGCTCGTCCTATCAATAAGAGTTCATTGGTTAATGATTATGTGGTACGAAAAAAGGAATGTCGACAGCAAAAACGAATTAAATTAAATTAATTACGTATTTTCAGGTCGCTTTAACCCGAGTTTTTGTCATGTTAGATAAGGTAATTCGTATTCTACTCATCTACTGTTTGTAGATAGGTGAAAAAAAAATCTTCTATTCAGTTTACCATTTCCCCTGTTCATGCATAAATGATAAGTGATTACTGAAGTGATCACCTGGCGCCCACAGCAGTTCTCTCGCTTCCAGAGTCAGTTTTATCAACATTACCTTTAATGCTGGCCACTTAGCGCTTTAAACGATGCTAAACACTTTAATTTAACCAGTTTTGTTAATTTGAATGAATAATGACGTTTCAATAATAAGCCCCAAGCGTGGAGTAGAATCGTTTTTACTCACATTGTTCTGTCGTCGGCTAAATGCGATGAATCACTTCAGCTGTTGTACGCGCGGTCATTTGCTCGAGAGCTAGAATTAGCGTTCTGCAGACAGTGCAATTTTAGCTGTTGGGATTGTTTACGTAGTGAATTTTGTTAATCCTGCTATGTGCTTTTCGATTGTTAGTGATATATAATTTTTCAGTATTTAAAAACCATTATTGTGCACGAATAGTGTCGAAATTGTGTGAAATAAAATAAAATTTTTCTCTGCCTTTTTCGCGGTATATTTGGACAAATCCTGTACTTATATTAATATAATAATCATCGCAATAAATCGCTCTTGTGCAATTTTGTAATCCTTAAATATTCCCAAACCTCTGAAGAATCTTATCACTTTCACTTCACGCTAACTTAAAATCTTGAAATATTTTATGGCTCTCCCTATCCAAAGATAAAGTAGATTTATTAAATGTCTACATGTGCCACAGATCTGCTTTTAGCTCAAACAAAAGCGGTTAGTCAAGTGTTTTATTCAGGGAATGATTCATTAACCCGTCTCCTGCAATATTTTACACTGTATAAAAAAAAAAATAATAAAAGAATTACGACGCCGACGACGACGACGACGCTGAAGAAGAAGAAAATAAACAAAAATGAAAACCTTGCGTTTCGTTAACGTGAGTCTGAGATCTTCCCACCTTGCTATCTACTTCAAATGTCGGGTAATAGGTCAGACTGGATAAATCGTTACATTCTTGCGTAAAAGTATATCGTTTCAGTTTGTCACGGAACACGGCACGCGTTAGTTATTCAAGTTTTGTTGTATTTTACACATTAACACAAAACACAATAAACCATGTCAAAAATATAAACCGGTGATAAGTTGTATTAGATTTTTGTTTAATCAGTTTACCCGTGAAATTTCCATTTACTTCCAGAAAGTTGTGTCACTTAACGAAACACACATAAAAGTGCCGGAAGTGCGTTTAAATTATTGTCGGGAAACAGCCACTGTACTCGTATATAATAATAGAACCTCTTATCTCACGATACTGCTTCTGGTTGTTGGAAATAGTTTAAATACTGATAAAGTATTTAGACTAGTGCCAAGAGCACGTTATAAAAAAGTTAAAGGGAATCTTTCTGCAAGCTATTTTGTCTCTTCCAATTTCTGTATGGCAATCAAGTTTTGAATTCGTATAAATATGAAAGGTTTTTAACACTACTCGCTGTCTTCATATATGTTTGAACTAAAACTTGCAATATTATATATTTTCCCGACTGTATTAAAACAAAATCATAATTAAAAAGTAATTTTTCCTCACCCCTCTTTAAATGTGCTATTTTAAACACAGTGCAATAATATGTGTAAAACATATGTGCTTTAATTTCAAAGTTTGCTACATACATATGTAACAACATATGTAACAACTTATTTTCAATTTAATTTAATATCACCCGTTTGGGTACACAATTATTTTCGGTATCGAATACTTTGGATTCGATACCACCGATACTTTTGCTCATGTCAGCACTTCCCCCTTACTTTCTAAGTATCACTCCCAGTTTCAAAACTTTCTTTATAGACATTGCGATGGGTAAAGACTACAAGAAAATTAAAACGAAGTGCATGACTATCACAATTTTTAAAAAAATTATAAATCTATATTAAGTACGTAAGTAGCGCTCGATCTATTTGCATTTGACCGGTTTTTATTTTGATGTTTCCCATATTATGTAATAATCTTCAAAGTCGTTACATTATGCGATTTTTAAATAGATGCATTCAAAATTTGGAAAAAATCATTCATTTCATTAATCGAGGTGCAATAATTGTATCACGATTAAATCGGTACAAAATAATCGATTAATTTACTATTACTATATAATCAATCGAATTCTAGTCGCTGCATCAACTGATTATGGGATTAAACAAATAAAATTATTCGATTATTTTGAACTTTTTGATTAATAGCTGCTATTTTTAAAGTAATACATATTTTAGCGGGAAGCATATCGTTGACTTCAAAATACTAAAAAGACATTTCATTTCTTTGTATTTCTATATTTTGAAAATGAGCTGCCTTTATTACCTCAATGGGTAATAAAGTAATGATTTATATTTTCCAATTTGAAAGAAAAAAATGCAAAAAATCTTAAGCCTGAATTGCCATTCTTGTTAGCTAATGTTTTTTACTCGTTAGTGTACAAAGGCTGATCACGTGAAATTAAATTAAAAGTTATTACTTTTCAAATGAATACAACTTATTTTATTTTTTATGTATGTAATGTACTTTTAATTGTAGAGTCAGTTGTTAATTCAATCAGACGCCATGGGATTAGTTATGAAAATTTGCACATAGATTTGTGGCACAATTATTTATAATAATTAAAAAAAAAAGAAGCAAAGTGTATTTGTGTTAACAAAAATGTATTCTGAAAACATTTCATACATTGTATTTGGAAAAGAGAAATATGCTCTTCTCTAAAATAATTAATTAGTTCTATTCCCATTGAAAAACTCATACATATACATATGTACATACATTATGTATTATAATAGCAATGTGGTAATATATAAAATAAAAGATAAACGATCATGTTACCTTACCTATGTATGTATGTATATGATGTGTTGTAAAATAAATTAGTTTCTACCTATTTGAAGACGTGCACTAAAATAACAGCCATAAAATATTCACCTAACATAAAGTTCAAGTTAAAAGTTAATCAAAATTAAAATGAAATCGCTGTTAACACTTCGGCACTATGGTCATGCAAAAGTAATTAAATATTTTAAAAAATTGCAAGCTGGTGACAACATACGAATAGGTATCATTAATCGACATCAGAGCTGCGACAGGTTTATGTAAAGCCATTTAACATATGAAACGAAACATCTAATGAATGTATTTTATAAACCGTTCTTCCAAAGTCTAATTAATTCTGTTACTTTTCAAAAATTTATTGCCGGAAGGCAGATTATTCAGCAATCTACAATATCTTTTCCGTATGATCTAGTCATAATCGATTACCAAAACGTGAATTAATTACAACCGATGAGATAAGTAGTTAGAATTTAAAATGCAAAATTTTGCGATTATTTCATTGACATGAAACATGACATTAATTGCATAGCTTCGTGCGATAAAATCGATTCAATTTATTTATAACATGGAGATCTTCTCAGCGAAGTACTGGTAAGAATTGTTTACCCCTTGTTCGAACAATTAGTCCTTAATTTGTTTCCTTCTATGGGTTTTACTAGTAATTGTTCGTTTAATTAATTTGTTGATTTCTTCGCTGATGAATTGTAATTTTGTCTAAAAATTTTGTTTGACTGAAAGCCACTATAGTAACGGAGTATTTGAGTATTAATGAAACTTAATTATTTGTGAAGCTTTTAATTTGAATGAATGAATCGTGGTTCACGTTTCTTGATTAGTCACGTGTTTTCACTTGTATTATCGGTTTATCTGCATCTGAAGCATGAATATTTTCTATGTAATGTAAGTAAAAAACAGGCAACAAAAATTATTGTTCGTGTAAAATTATAATTACGCGGATTAATATGTCGCGTTATCAATGTATTTTAACATATTAAACATTTACGACTATACTGTTCGGTAATATTGTTTTTGATATCTTGATAAAAGAATAGGAAATTTGAAAGAATAATTGTTTTTCGCATACGAAATTGTTCTAAACTCTAGCATACTATGTGGTTCATTTTTAGCACAATTTATTACAAGAATTCGAGTTATTACGCCCACCAAAAGGAATCACCTTCAAAGTAGATCCGGCTTTGGGTTGTATATCTTCGAGCTCATAATGAATTCATAATTTATCAATTATACTTTACGAAAAGTACATTTTAGCTATATTTTTATTTATTTGTCAACAAATCTAAATATAATATAAAAATCTTAGATATTAAACTAGAAAACACTAATATAACATATTTAAATTTACCGATTGTGCTCTTAAACATTGTTGCATTGCACGGCAACAATTTAATGCTATGAGAAAAAAACACTTTTCAATAACTCAATTCATTTATCCCATTTGTGTTTTAGTTTTTATTAGTACCACACTTACATATTGTGAGTTAACTTTTATTTTATGCTTGTTATAAGAGTAAATGTTTTGGATTTTTATGTTTTTATTATTGCTTTATTTTGTTTTTCTTTTGTTTTTTTTTAATTTTTACTAGGTCACGTAGAGCTAGCCAAGATGTTTCTATTATATCACGAAGTGCTGATTGCATTGCACCGCCTGTTCGGAGGTAAGTTAATTTTTTTTTAAAAACAAATATAATTTATCCATTACAGGAATAATGTAATAAATATATCTCAATAATCAGATTGCTAAATTAATGTGATACGAAAAACTTTGAGAGGTATGATAGTAGAACTATCGATGGATTTTCTGAACAATGCATTTATATAATAAAATAAATACAAAATAATAATTTGAATACACTATTAAAATTGTATGATATATAACGAATTTTACACTATAAGATGTTTTACGCACAGTTTTTATTACTTTATCTTTCGAAAGTGAAATTAAAAAAAATGCTTTTTTCTAATCTTCGTTTGCATATTAATTGGAATTTTATGCATGAATTATTGCTTGAAGCACAATATTTATTACTGGATTCTTCTAGTATACGATTTATTATCATATGGACAATGGTGGAAGGATGCTGGGACATCCACAGACGTATTTTTCGATGTAATGTATATTTTTGAAGTTTTCGATTTTCTAGGGATACAAAAATTATATTAAAATTCGATATTAGAGCAAGCATAGAAAAAAATTAAGCGTAAACTGTCATTTCAATCAGTTCTTGTTGTGTTTCCTCTTAATACGGCGCGGCATATGTAATACCTATAAAATAATATTACTTATATGTGGGACAACAGCACGAGATGGGAAGCATAAGGTGTAGTAAAGAAATATTTTAAAATAAACTGTGACATTGTATGGAAATGCATAAGGTCATAGTAAATCGCGATTTTAATAATAATAAATTTTATGTATGTATCTTCAGAATGAAAAAAAATCTTTAAGGCGGTATATCCAATTAGCAGGGTTCAATTATTCCTATTATACATCAATGGATTCATATTAACTTTGACAGTAATATTGATATTAAACGGCAAATATTGTATTTAATCATATATTTAAAAGTATTTTTTCACTGTCCATGAACTAAAATATATCGCAATGAATTATTTTTAATAAGCCCGAACTTGCTGACTATACCATATAAACTTGACCCTGTCATCTCCAGACCAACAGATCATACCAAAAACGGGCAATCTCCTTTCATGGGGGTTACCACAGTCAAGGTTACAATAATTTTTTGGCAATTCCATAAAAGAGTTTTTTTTTGCAATTCCGTAAAACATGGGATTTCATAATAAACACGCAGATTATACAAATGTTGAAAGATATTTGTCAACATTTTAATTAAGGGGTTACGTCCACTTGGATGTTTTTATGTTCATTAATTATTTGTAGCATGTCTTTGGATTGTAATGCAAGGTGATTTTTTGACAAAGCAATAAATTATTGTCAAACATCTAAATGAGTCGGTTTAAAACATAAAATTCAATTAAATTAAGCATTGTATAAAACTCTTCAGATTAAAATGACGCAAATAATAAATGCGATGCCAAAATAAAGCGAAAGATCCGCTCCGCGGCTCTGTTTGAAACTTGAACTTAATTTCCGACTTATTTCAGTAACTTATTTGTCTCTTCTCAATCATCATGTTCGCTTTTTCAATATATCTTAATTGAAATTTTAATGTTTTTGTTTTTAACTAGTGTTTATTTAAGTAGATTTGAAAGGATTATAAGTTTTTGTAGAGAATTTTAAACATGAAATGATTAATAAAACTAACGAAGTTTTCTTATAAACCTCTCAACGCATTTAAAGAAGCTAAGGAATTAAATTTTGTTTGTTCAGCAATTAAAAAAGGATAAATTTTAAAAGAAAATTATGTGCTGAAAAAGATCCTGATTGTAGCAAATACAAATACAAATCCAAAACTCTCTAAAGTAGTAAATGTAGTTTTTATTTGATGTTTTTTTACATTATGACTTTCCGGCTATGTCTGACCTACAAATCATAAGCAAAGGTCCTACAGTGAGTTCTCTTTCTATAATACTATTTATATGCCAATCAAGTGCTCCTTAGTCAGACCTTGTGTTTTCTTTTCCTTTCTCAGCTCTATCACTTATATTCCGGCCGCGCAACAGAGCGTACCAAAAAAGTCTCAGAAAATCAATTGAGATTTGCATCTGTTCAACGGGTACCCTGCTCCCACGGCTGCTATGAATATTTATTGCCTACAAATTCGATTTAATCGGTGCATTCAAAAGCACTTTAAAAACTTTTTATGTTGTTAAATACAAGATTTAAACCATAGAGGCCTAGCAGTGACCGTTGGTTACTATTTATCAAATCAACGCGATTATGACACTTCAAGCACGGACCGCAACTATGGGAAGGGCACTTTAGCTTATACAATTATATTTATGGACAACGAACACACTTCAAGCACTGATTTATTTTTGTTTTTGATGCCAACATCATGCTGATTTATCCAACTTAAAATCTTTGCTTGTCGGAAGCTGACTCTTAGCTGCACTTACGGTTGGCATAATTTCAATTTACGAGAGAAGTTTTATATTGCTTAACAAAGAGGGCCTCGAATTTTTGTTAATATACGCCAACTAGAATTTTCAGCTTTCTTTTACGTTTATTTAAAATTCTCAATATCAACCTCAATATCACTTCTGCAAAGGTTTTAGTTACATTTCCTGATCACTCAAAGAAAGAGGATTTATTTGGTTTGTTTTTAGAAGTTTAACACTGAATAGAGAAGTTTAACTTTTAGAGGATCGTAATTTTTTTAAAGAAGCTCTGCTTAAATAATTTTGGAAATGTTTGCGGATCAATATTAGCTATTTTTGTAATTAAGATATCCATCACAAAAATTTACGTAACTGCACCTTCCACCATTCCATATGTATAATATGTATATAAAATTGTTAAAATTATTATTTATTTATATGTTTGAAAAATTTCAAAATCTAATTAGTAAAATTTTCTTTTAGGAGTAAATCAAGAAGCGTTGACCACGGACTAGCAGCTCCTTTTGATCTCGACTCTTTACGATCTAAAGTAGAAGGACGCTTTGAAAGTGTTGATCGCCTTTCAAAAGGTAAATATGTATTGTATATTAAATGTTCCTTAGTTTTAATTAATACATATTTATTGTGTTAAAAACATGCACTTGACATAAATTGTAATATACACATTGCGTCATATTTAATTTATCGCCATAACTTACTATTATATTACAAATCGTACGAATAATTAGTCCATGGTATAGTGTTTTTACATCTGATCAAGCATAAATAATATATATGTATGTATAAATAAGTGAACATTTTGTGTTCCGCCCTTTCTATCTTTCTATCTATTTTCTATATTCTATTTCTATCCCTTAATATTTGAAATAAAGTTTTTAGATAAATTCACATATGTACATATATTATAATCAGCTTTAGATTTAATAACAAAAACTATCTATTGTGAAATCGTATCATGAAAGTATAGAGTAGCAAACTTAAAATATTATAGAATTGCATAACAAAAAAAAAAAAAATATAAGACCGCATTTACCTCTTTACGTCTAATATATTACTAGATATGCAAAGTTATAAATTTAGGTCTCCGCCATTAAATATCATGTTTTTGCTTAGAGTTAGTTCAGAATAAGATTGGTAAACAAATGTTTTACATTCATTTAAGTTCAATTTTATCAACTCTAAAAAAGTAACAATTGTCTGACTATTAACAAATGCGGCATTAAAATAGATTTGCGGAGGAGAAATGCGACAACCTATCTTATTACAGAAATTGTACGCCCAACAAATATAATGACTTGATATAGCAAAGATGTTTTGAAGAGAAATAAAACATCGATTTAAATTCATTTTGGAATCAATATCGATCAGAAAACGAAAATAACTTACTACTATTATATCGGATTTTTTAGTTTTGGTTGTAACAGGCAATAAATTTTTGTGTATTCGAATTTTTTTGCATGCCTTTGCAATTTAATACTACGTCTAAAAGATAGAAGTTATTATTATTTATATTATTATTATCCTATGTTGTTCCATTCTTGCCAAGAAGTATTGTCTCGAAGTAATGCCTGCATAAACGATCGAAGTTTTATTTCACTTTATATAATAAATTGATTTTGCTTTGGTATCAAATCGCAAAGTTTACTGAGCCGTAGTATGAATCTTTCGAACGACTATCGTTAATGGTTTTTAAGAGAAATCCTATAATCCGTTAAAATCAGTTGACTGTGCTCGTTCAATTCGCTAATTGAGCTAATTCATTATGAAAGCTTATTAATTAATAAAACTTTATTTAACTACATATTAAATCCTACCGAGAAATATTGACTTATTGAATAATCTCCGTAATTGGAGCATTTAACTGGAAATATTTGATAATATTGCAAATAAACAAATAAACAAGAACTAATCCTTATCTAATTGCAATCATCGCATTCATATCAATAGACAAAATATTATGAGGAAGCAATTTACATGTACGCAACCTGCAGTTGCTTCAATAATAAAATTGATAGTAATTACCGATAACCAGGCTCTATCTGTTCCACAATGGAGGGAGCAAACAATTTCAATGCGAATTAATTATCCCAACCCATCATAGCGTGAATCATGATAAGCTGGCTGTTCTTAAAGAATATGTGTCGGCTGCAAATAGGCTTCCACTTAATTGTGATGATCAAAAAATACGAAAATAGCATGTGCGTTGAGGACTTTGCGGAGTCTCATAATTGGCTTTATTATCGCTTGAATAAATGAACCTGAAAAAAGCGTGACTGAAAAACACTGGGTGTTACTCCCCCATGATAAGTGCCTCTGGACCAGACGATGAAAGTTTAAATGATCTGTGAAATTTGTAGTACGCAATTTCTGCGACATTGAAACCATGAAGCTGCAATTCAAATAAAATTTCGATTTGAATTCGTTTAGAAAATATATTCTCGAAGCTGTCAAAGCAAAAGGCAAATCATTTACCCTGGGACAAATGATTGCTGATTGAGTTCAATTAATTCTACTGATCGCGCAGATCGTTTGGACTCTTTTTGTGGACAAATAGCTTGATTTCTTGTCGCATGCCTTTCAATAAAACTTATCTGGTAGTCGGTACGCTGATAAGTCCAGTTTCTCTATCAGTTTCAGTATCGTGAGTGTTGCAATTATAATCTAAGCTTATGAAATGTCCAGCTATTAAGATCAGCAATTAGTTTTAAAGCAAATCTGCACCGATAGTGTGCATGAAGCTTCCTCGGAGAAACAGCGCAGTCTATACCGCATCGACTTTGTGAGTAGTAAATAAAAGGCATTGGCATTAGCGTCGGGCTTTAGATTGCGATTTTTGCTTACATTGCGCTTTTTCTCCAGTGCCTCCACATGCTTAGTACAGTCAATAGGTCTGTTCGCGTACTTTTTTCGCCTGCAAGTTACTGCAGTTTGCTACTTCATGTGGTGGGGGTAAAATTGTAAAAGTACGAAAACACTTTTCTGCAATTTTCTGTAAAAGCAGAAGAAGAGTGCGAAAGTGACAGTTTGAAAACTGAATTTGTGGTTGTCAGTTCTGTCTGCAGGAAGCTGCAGAAAACTGTAGGCAGTTCAGAGCTACTGCAAGTTGCTTAGAGTTACTGCAGGAGGGGAAGCGATGACGTCAGCAGAAGTTTGCTGTCATAGCGAGTAAGAAAACGACTTTCTGCAGTTTACTGCAAGTTGCTTGCAGTTACTGCAGGTACGCGAACAGACCTAATCTGTCGAAAAAAAAGTGATGTAGTTCGGAAATCAACCCTGATAATGAAACTTGGTGAGTCGTTAGAGAATGATGAAAGAAAGCTTACCTAGCGAAGGCCACGTGCTACCTCTGTGCGTTTTTGAAAAAACTCAAAAATAGTTTTGAAAAAACTCAAAAATATTTTGAAATGCATTTTTCTCGAAAACTATGCATTTTACAGAAAAATTTATTGAACAAAAAATGTAGAGGGCACCGTTATCTACAATTAATGTCATTGGTGCTATGTTGTACAACAAAAAATGTGCGTAGTAGGTGGCGCTAAAGTGCCAAAATAAGTGTTTTTCCACTTTTTTGTCCGGAAATTTTCATTTTTCAGCTACGATCCAAATGGAAAAATTGTTCCTTTTAATTTTATAAACAACTTTTATTTGAACATTTTTTTTATACAACTTACCGTTTCAGAGCTGCACCTTGTTAAAGTATGAAAATTCCTAATCTCTACTCTCCGAAACTCACATAGCAACTGAAAAATGTGCGTTTCTAGAAGAATAGGGCAGCTGACTGAATCGGTCCTTTTGTTAAAACTATGCCAACGCTGCCGAAGAAAGTCACAATAGGACCGAGAAACTTACATTTTTCAGTTGCTATGTGAGTTTCGGAGAGTAGAGACTAGGAATTTTCATACTTTAACAAGGTGCAGCTCTGAAACGGTAAGTTGTATAAAAAAAATGTTCAAATAAAAGTTGTTTATAAAATTAAAAGGAACAATTTTTCCATTTGTATCGTAGCTGAAAAATGAAAATTTCCGGACAAAAAAGTGGAAAAACACTTATTTTGGCACTTTAGCGCCACCTACTACGCACATTTTTTGTTGTACAACATAGCACCAATGACATTAATTGTAGATAACGGTGCCCTCTACATTTTTTGTTCAATAAATTTTTCTGTAAAATGCATAGTTTTCGAGAAAAATGCATTTCAAAATATTTTTGAGTTTTTTCAAAACTATTTTTGAGTTTTTTCAAAAACGCACAGAGGTAGCACGTGGCCTTCGCTAGGTAAGCTTTCTTTCATCATTCTCTAACGACTCACCAAGTTTCATTATCAGGGTTGATTTCCGAACTACATTTGACAGATTGACTGTACTAGCTGGCCGTTGAGTTTCTCCAGTACCGCCGAAGCGCGCTGTTCTGTGATGGGTGACAAAAATCAGCTTACAGAAGCCGGACAGTGCGCAATGGAATTTATCCAAATATATCGCCATGTAGATACACACAATTACTTAGTTATAGCGTCCAAAACACAGATATTTTTATCAGAACTAACCGAACATTATGTCGCACTCGAATATACACCAAAACGTGATTAAAAGCAAACTTAAACTGGTTTTTGATTATATTTCATAATATGTTTAATTTCAGATGGGGAGAAAAAGAAGTCGTCGTTACCATCGATCCCAACGACCACCTACACTGTTGGCAATCGAGATACATTAACATCAGTAGCGGCCAGATTCGATACGACTCCATCGGAGCTAACGCATTTGAATCGATTAAATAGCTCATTCATCTATCCTGGGCAACAACTACTCGTTCCAGACAAATCAGCTAAAGATGACGCTTCTGCGGGATCGTCTGATGACAAATCTTCATTGGTATCAGGAAAATCTAGTCCTGTGGAAAGGAAAATGTCTGGCGAAGAAGTCCCACCGGAAGAGAAAGGCAAGTTTAAAAAATTAGCGTACATTTTTATCGATGTCATTATCTTAAAATGCAAATGCACTGAATGATTCATAGTGCAGCAGACATTAAAATTGCTCAGATTCTTTGAGTCGGAATCTTTATTAATTTGCATTCAACAAATACTGGCAATAACAAGTTTTAATCATTTCAGACAGTCATTACATATTATTCATTGTTTCTATTTTTACATTACATATTTGAATATTTCTCAAATTGTAAAGGACATAGCACCATTTTGAAGCATTACTTATAATAATCCTCAATTTTATAAAAATGTTATATGTGAGAGCTACTTCAAATTTTAAATATAGTTTTATATTAGGTACTTATAATAAATAATACTGCACATCAAATGCTGGAGGGGATCTTAGAGTAGTTCGAAAGCAACCTCGAAGAATGAAGGTTTTCTTCTATTTCTGCACAGAGAGATTTTGAAGTTATCACAGAATTTCGAAATTCCCACTGTTGCAAAATTATTAATCCACTTGTAAAAGTAAAGAAAAGTCCTTTAATTAATTTTTCAATACTTATTTAATTCATTTAACTTCCTTTAACCTAAGCTAATACAAATATTGTTTTTCTTTACACTTTGAATAATTTTGTTCACCGATTGTACGCTTCAATTCGGCAATTATGCTGAATTGGCGAAAGTCAGCATAAACTCTTCAATCCAAAATCCTCAAATATTTTTCGTAGTGTTTATATATGGAGAACATGCTGATCACCTCAAAAATTCAATTGTATTACCTTTAAACCATGCCGTGAAATTTTTACTCGTATAAATAGCAGCGTTGTCTTGCTAGATTATTTTAATTCAGAGAAAATTGATCAAACTACTCCGGAGGATTAGGATGAAGTTTTGTTTTGTCATTTTTCATTTAATTGCAATTGCAAAATCGAACTTAAAAGGGAAATGGAAATGAAAAATTTTAAAACTTAATACATTCTAAAAAAAAAAAAAAACTTATTTCGTTCTACCAGAAATTGTTGGCACTTGTTTAGAATTTTATAGTCTTCCCTTTCGAAAACTACTTATGCGATTATCATTACAATCAACAAATCTAGAGTACTCATTAAATTTATTTCTTATATATCTTGCAAATGAAAATCGGCGCATTTTTACAAAAGTTATCGTGAAGGAAAGAAAATCATAGAAACAGACAGACGTCCTGCCCAATTTTTCTTGTAATTTTAAATGTAGTATTTTGAATTTAAAGTCTCTAAAGCCTTTATATTCAAATATGTAGTACTACATACATATAAGAAGGTAGTAAAAAAAGAAAGGGTTGGCAAAACAAATGCAATATTTTATACGTGAACATTTTAATTCCTTAGACGATATTTTCAGTACGCAATAAGTACTAACTTCTCGTAAAAAATAAGTGCTTAAAATGTTTTACTAGCTCTTCGGACAAATGTGTAATCACAACAATGCGATTGTTTCTGTAACATCATTTAGGTTTTTATTTTTTAGGGTACATTGCTAGTAAAAGTCTTAGAATCACTTTGTTTGTCTGGCCATAGTCAAGACCCTTTTTCTCAGGAACGGCTAGAGGTATCAAATTTAAATTAATATCAAATACTAAAGTACTGTAAACAATTGAAGGTTCTATCTCAATACAATAAAAAGTTATGGGTTTTCGAAACGTATTTTGATACTGATGGATTTTTTGATCTTTAAAGCCTATGGATAAAATATTGAAATTTGGCACGAAGGTTGGTCTTATAGTACAGGATTTTACTCTAGATCTCTAGAAGCTCGATGTCTAGAAGCTGAAATAAAATTAAAGAAGATGTAGAAACTAAAATTAAAGAATTTTCTAAATTTTTATAACAGGCAGTACATTTTAAAATACTTTACATATGGTAACCCGTACCGAGAAAGTTTGCTCTCGTATAACAGTTTATTTTTTCGTTTATCTCGGTTCATTCTGGTGAACAGCTGTTTGTAATCTCGCCTTAGTAGTTCATTCGAAACGTCAAAATGACGTGCGGTGCGGATCTTTAAATTTACTCAAGTTTACCTTTTGAAGAGAATCGTTCCCTCGTCGCGTAGTTTAATCGTGTGTTTGCTCAACTGTTTAAATTTCAGAAAATTACTACCTGAAATGAAATTGTATCATTCTTCTGGTGAAGAGAATTAAATTCGAACAGACAGAGATTTTAATACACGCCGAAAGTTTTTACGATGCATACAGCGGTGTTTTGGAGGAATGGTGGTAATTTTTTTTTAATTCTTTTTTCATATGTTTACCAACGGAAAGTGCGAACTATCAGCTGAACTAGGGCAGCGCAAATATTTTTTAGATAATTGAATAGTTGGCAACTAAATTTCATTTATCCACAGCAGCGGCTCTGACTCAAGCACTACGTGTCACAAGTGCGCTCAAAGCCTTCGCTCGCTAGCCTAGCTCCTGACTTTTTCTAGAGTGGGCCGCAGCTTTATCTAGCACCTGTTTGCTTGCGGGCAGATAAAACCCGGTGCGCCTATTGTGTCTGCTTTATCTAGACAACAGAGCTTTCGGCAGATTTCCTCTCGACTTGCCTCCCTTTGTTTATAAACAAACTCCTTGCGGGTCGGATTGATTGATTGCTTTGCTAATTCTTGTGATAAGATCTCGCGGCGAAGGCTGCATAGCACTTGTATCGCGTTTTTCTTTACTATACTTATCTAACATCTAGAAAGGTGATGTAAGTTAGAAGGTAATTTTTCGATTTAGGTACTATTGCATAGAAGGCTTTAAGAAAAAAACGACAAAACTACGAATAATGTAGGAGTGCAGGGTTCCATAGTACTTAGTTTATCTTGACGCCGGCGCTGCACATTTGATAGTAGCTATGATATTTATGTCGAACTTATTTTATATTTCCCTCCATAACTCGAAACGTGATCTTTCCAGGATACCCGAAATGATTTTCATTGAGAGCTCCCATCACCCACTTTCGTAGGTGATTACGAGTTTCTAGGTCAAACAGTTTAGAAATTTACAAGAGGGACGGTCACGTTGTTAACGAATTTAGCGGGATATATCTCGTAAATGGTACGGCTGATGAAAATGTGTTATATGGAAACGTTACCTTATTTGAAAACAGCTCTTCAGCGATACCCTACACGAGGGGGTGCGCTCAAAACAAAATTCATCCTCCTTTATGTATGGAAAAGTACCCTTAACCCTTTGCGGTCGTATTAAAATGTAAAATTTTAGGATGCATACTTTGGCACCTGAAAATTCTCTCTCTTGCCCTTAAAACACAACAAAATTTGTAAAATATTTCAAATTAGATAAGAGCAGACATATTACTGGTGGTTACAATTACAAAATCAAATTTATGAATTTATATTTTTAAATTGAGATCTACATCTAAAGTATTCTCGTACAAAAATGACGCTGGGACAGACTGGACTGGACAATCTTATAAGAGTACCTTTTTAAATTACGAAACCCTAAAAAAGAACTTGACCTTCAAAAGATCAAAACCTTACTAATTACAATATTCACTTTGGAATTAATAAACAATTTTCCAAAAAGAAAAATCGTTAACACACAAAGTTCTCGAGGAACGATTTAAATTAGAAAAAATTAAAATTTATTTTAAGACACTAGAGAGAAAAAAAGAAAGCAAAAAATAAAAATAAATACCGCCCTATTACAGAGGTTGAGTTCGCTTGACTCGACTAGCGAATTCGACATCCATAAAACGATTGTAAGAATCTTACTCTATTATTATAAAGATATACTGGCTGTTAAACGTATACTATTTTATTTTAGTAAGTATGAAGTGGGATTCCAAAAATTGAATTGGAATACTGTGAAACATGGTCAAATCTTGTCAAGCTGCATACAAAAGACCGGGTATCATTAAAGGGTACTACCACTGTTCTATACGTTATTCAAGATAAATTTCAAACGTAAGCAAAATATCCTTTTATTCATCGTATCAATCTCGCTTAGGTAGATAACAAGGGCACTGTATTTTGAGGTATTAATAATTAATCCATTGTGCATACTTCAACCGTAAACTCTTCGTTTCAATTCTTCCAATATAAGACACTAAAATAAAATGATTTTACTAGACAAGACCGAATTAATCTGGATAATAATTTTAAAAATAAGAAGATCCCATATCCGATTTATAAAAAAAAAAAAGATCAATCCTTTTGTGAAATTTTGTGTCAAATGTTATTTTGAATTTTCAAAATTGGTAGTTGAATTTTTATAAGATTTCAATGAAATTTAACGCTGGAATTGCACAAGGCGCCATCTGGACTCAAACATATTTTCGACCGGAAATATTTAAGAATGCGAAGGAATATTTGAGTTTTTTCGAATTAACGTCCTCTTCACTAAACAAAATCTTACAACACAAATTTTAAAATCATAAAAATTATTTCCACTCTCTTGAACGAAAAGGTACTTTAAAAAGTAGTAGATTTTAAAATTGTTTATACATCCGTATTTTTCCACATTATGAAATGTGAATTTATATTCAGATTATCAATGCAAATTGCAGCTCGAATATTAAGCTTCACCTTTATCACAAATAATGCACTGACGAATGTCATAAAAGAAGAGATATATAAACCAGATAGACAATTTTCTAATCAAATTTGTTCAGAAGCTTGTTGACCCAGCAATGAACTGAAAACAATTTGTTTACGCTAATTTATTACATAAATGATTCACGCAATGAGGGAGTGTGCTTAAATGTTTTTAGTTCTGCAGAAAATTTATAATGATAATTTTTAATCATAAATTTACATTCGCTCTCATTCAAAAATTACTTTATATAATGTAAAAAAATAAATAAAATTGCAAATCCGCAAAGTATATTCTGTTGACTGCATTATCTAAAACCAGAAATTATAAACTGGGTTCCACTTTGAAATTTAAATAAAAATAAGGATAAGAAAAGATGAGCAACCGCTCTGATTCACCATTTAGATGAATTCTTAAAATTAGGACGTTTATTTGATAATAATAATAATAAACAAAATGCTAATTTCTTATCGTTAAATTTGTTTGCAATGATTCAGTATTTGGTAGTTTAGTTCTAGTAAAAAACTCATAATTTTTGCAGCGTCTGAAAGTTCACGCGGTTCGTTTAGTGCTTAAATAGGTGCAGTTTGTATGGAAGCATAAGGAAGAAATTTGTTTCGATTTACCGAAAGTTAGTTAGAGTTCTTCCCTAAGATTCCTATTACAAAAAGTGAGTTGTCGATAGAACACGTTTTTATTACATGCAATTCCGTTTGAAACTCCACAAATTTAATTGGAACATAGGCACATATTTTAAATTTACCATACCCGGCACTATCGCAAAATATAACAAATGAAACTGCTGGAAAGTGTAATGAAAATAATTTCAATTTACCTAATTAAGTATTTATTTTTGTGTAGATAATTCAAATTTACTTTAATGATAATTTTTTAACAGTTTAAAAATAAACAATTATTGTTTATAGAAATCCTAGACGGTTTGCGCCCAGGATCTCCAAAACCTGGACATATTGAAAGAGTGTCCCAGCCAAAAGGCCAAGGTGCAGATCTAGCTGACGATCCTGTAATAACCCAGAGATTTTTAAAAATCAATGTAAGGCATATCACTGACGGACAAGGAGTTGTTGGCGGAGTACTTTTGGTAACGCCAAATGCTGTTATGTTTGATCCCAACGTTTCAGATCCTCTTGTTATTGAACACGGTCCAGAAAGTTATGGTGTTATTGCTCCCATGGAGCTAGTTGTTAATGCTGCCATATTTTACGATATTGCACACATGCGTGTTGCTGGTGGTGAATCTAGGTAAATGTTAATTTATATTTTTTTTTTTGAAATGGCTTATTTAATTTATTATTTTTATGGATACAGTTGCAATGAAAAAGTTGAAATTTACTACCCAAAAGCCTGTGAACGTTTTGAAGGAACACAGTCACCTGGAAAGGATTCGTTGCTGGTCAAAGATGAAACTTTTCCAGAATTGGGTTTAGGATCAGTTGAGACATGCGATGATCAAGAGTCTATTTGCTCTAGTAATGAACGTGAAGGTGACGCCTTTCCAAAAGCCTTCGAAAGAGAACGTGTTACTCCAACAACTTTAGAGGTACATTTCTCATTCCTTATCTATTTTTTTAAGCTTAATATTTTCCTTTACCAGCAGAAGGACCAAAGCCACATGTCCGGCAATGATAAAGGAAGTGCAGAACAGAAAAAGGAGCCTGAAGCCAAAGGTAAACTTTCAAATATAAATTAATTTAAAAAAGCCTTTTTCAGCAGCCTCAAATTTTATTCTAGATTCTTCTAAGACTGAAGACAAACCTATTGAGGGTTCAAAGTTACCAGATACAGAAGGAAAGAAATCACTTTTGGATGAAGTTCGTAGTTTAGAGGAGAGACGAAAGAGTTTACTTGATCATCACTGGGCAATACCGAGCAAGGATAGGTAAGAGGATTCCGAAAATCTTTTTGTCACTGGGATTCGAAATAATTTGAATTTGCAATAATTGGGAATACTTTAGCATGCCATATCTATCTTGTCTTACGTCACTCAGCTCTACAAGTATTTTGTGTTTACTCTATTTCGATGATAAAATTTTCTATGGATAAGTTTTGAAAATATTTTTTTTTCTTTTATTAGTCACTGTATCAGTAAAATCAGTTTTCCAGCTGCGACATAAACTTATGTCGTTTTAAAGTGCTTGCAATTGCCAATCTACTTACATATCAGAATTGGCATCTATAATTATAATTTGCAATTACTCACCAGCTTTTGAAGCGATTTGCATATCAATTAATTTTCATTTATAGAAATATAATCATCGTGTTAAGAAATTTGCCTCCGGCCGAATATCATATCCTATGAAGTCGAGTTATGTATGGTTTTTTTTTTTCGCTAAAATCTTGTTGATTGAGGTCTTCTAATACTTGAAATTTCATAAAAAAATTTTTATTAGTACATTAATTTAAAATTCCAGATATTATTTTTGTAATTCATATAAAAAACGAACTACGTAGTTGCTATCTGGTGTTATAAAATTGTCTATATTTAGTAATTAAATATAGCCCTTATATGTAAGTACGAAGAATAATTTCAAGACAACGTTTATTTATTTAAAGACTTTTTTAAAAAAGTCAAGAACTTAAAAAAGTAATGCAGGGAACATAATGGTTTTAGAAAATATCCGCTTATAAAATTATCGATTTTTATACCCTATATGTTTAAATTTTTTTCAATATTGTAGTTAATGATTTTAGCTGAGTCATTGAATATTAATTTATCCGATATAACTGACTCAAAAATACAGAGAAGCCACTTCAAGATTTTATAATTTTTCTGAGGAAGAAAGCAATTCTCGTTCGATACACAATGCCCATTACCAGAGCCCCGACTATGAAATGAGTTGAAAGCCTAACAACTAAATAGCATAAGCTCTAACAAAATTTTCGAATATGGCCAAATGTGAACTACTAATCTAAAGACGTTGCATGGTGTGTCCATCTGTGTTTAAATTAGGGCAAAGTACATTCAAATTATTTTATTTAATCCAAATTTCTTCTATTAAATTTTTTTCCAACGCAAGAACTAGAATAAGTTTGTGTAATTCCCAAAGATCATCCGACGAAGAAGGTGAAAATGAACCAACAGCAACTGCCACTACTGCCGATAGTGAAGCGAAGGCAGATGTTAAGCCAGAAGAGTCGACGTCTCCAGCCGCAACGACTGCTTCTTCAGGTGTATCACAAGATAAATCTAACGACAGTGATAGTCAATTAAGCAAGCAGTCATGTTACGATTCTGGGATTGATATTTGCGACCCTAATGCTATACCAGTTGTACAGCCAATGCCCGCTAAGAAGATTTTCAGTGACGCCGATATTGTGCTTAGCTCCGACTGGGTACCACCAAGAACCATATCACCAACACATGTCAGCGAAAGCCCACCAAGAGGTCAAGCGTCGCACACAGGTTTTTTCTCGCAGACGCATAGCCTGGATACAACAACGGGACGAAAGAAAACGTCTAGCGTTAGTTTTAGTGTTGAGGATAGTGACCAAAGTCAGAGTGATAAATCCAGTAGTGACCAGAATAAGAAGAATAAGGTAGGGTTTTTTTTTAGATCAAAATCCTCAGTATAGTATAATTTTTCGATTTCAGATGTTGAAAAGATTATCATATCCGCTCACCTGGGTAGAAGGCCTGACAGGAGAAAGTGGCAAGCCTGCTGAAACAGAATCAGCACCAAACACAGGTGACTCAAACCAGAGCGTTTTTTCAAAAGTATTTTCAAGGTAAGTGAACTTCTGCATTCATCAAATAGTTTCAATTAAAATGGGATAATACGAATTTTCTTTTTTTAAACTAAAATGCTCGCCACGGGATTCTAAATTGATTACACTTATTTCGCTTTTGATTTTCTCCACATCAAACATCGTTTACACGAAATTTGATCCAAAATTAAACATTTCACGAACTTTAACATTGAACATGTCTTTCTGTTCTATTATTATTTTCCAAATTCTAAATATATATAAAAACAATTCCAAAAAAAAAGTTCGCCCATCACATTGGTATCTGAATTGGGCGGAAATCTATTTCTATCAAAGACGCCGTCTGAGGATTCTGGAGGCTCTCCAGTGCCTCCAGTAACTCCACATTCTGAAGGTCACGCCACCCCTGGGTAAGGGACGCTTGTCCAAAAGATGAGGTTAATTTGTTTATTGGTTTTCGTTGGAATTGATGTTGTTTCCTTTTATACTTTAACTAATTCCGTATATTTTCATTCCCTCTTATCATCTTTGGCTAATCAGATATTAATTTCCCTCTTCTTTTATTTTAAATCTTGTCTTTCGTCTCACATATTTATTGGTGTAAATAATGTTTCTTCACTATTGGATAGACATCTTGTATCTATAAATCGGACACCTTTTCATGTTTCTTGCATTGTATAATATCTTACGGCAACAAGACCAAAAGCCGTCGGCACAATAAGAGAGTAACGACATAATTATTAAAGCAATTAATGTGTAACCCAATAAAAGCCAGTATTCGCAATTTTGAGCAAGATAATGCGAAAACTCATACAGCTCATAAGGTCATAAATCGAGAATGGGAATTTCTGTAAAATATACAATTACAAGAAGTAGGGTGGGCTATCAGCAAAAGCTTGAAGGTGTTAATTGTATGATTTAGTAATTAAAAAGAAAGTGCATAAAAAAACTTTTGAGGATGGCAACGACGGCTTTTGGTCACTTTTTGGTAGAAATTCCTTCTTTTCAATTATACTAATAAATAGTTTTAAATTTCTTAAATAATATACTTTTCTAGGCGCTCTTCAATTGGTACCTTCATGCGGCCACATTCATCTGAGGGGACACATTCCACAACGAAACCCAATAAAACCAATCAACCAAAATTGGATTATCGTTCGATGGTGTCAATAGACGATATGCCTGAACTTTTTGTAAGCTTTGATAGTAAGTAATATTTTTATTTAATATTTGTGGGGAATCTCTTTAAGCCGCTTACATTTAAATAGCAGTTTTAAGCATTGCGTTAGGTTAACATATCATATATAAGCGGTATAACAATGAGATAAAATCATAATATCATTAAAGTAAAGCCATCTCCTTGTTTTCCGCTTGATTTACAAAGTTTTTTGCATTTTGTTTTACAAATCAGCACTTAACCACTAACTAAATTTTATTTTTATTTCTATCAAACCATTTTACAACACAAAATCAAAAAAACTTTTGTAGTGCGGGCACCATTGTTTCCACAACTTGAACATCTTGGTAGGTTCCACAAAAGTCACTCTACCCTTCCTCTTTTCTTTCTCGTACTCTATATATCTCTCACTGTCTCTGTTTATCTTTCTCCCTCTCAATTTTTTGCAATTCTTGTACACTATTCGTTGGATTATTATTTGTGCCTTGATGAAAGTACCCCTAATCACTTAAATAAATTTAATTCAAAATTGATATTTGTGTTTAATCCCTGCTTTTTATCTTTAAATTGCTGTCCAAACATATGAGTAAATATGTTTATGTGTGTATATGTATAAATTTAGGTATCTTTCTATATAGTAAAAATGCGAGGAGTATCTTGTCTGCAATTAGTCTTCTATAATAACGACGCTGATTAGAAAACAATACGTTTTGCAATCATAGATATTCTGAATGTGAAATTCAAATTCTATTTTAGCATGTTAGTTTTAGAAGTTGAATTTATCCTAACAAACATTTATCCGCCAAAATAAATGAGAAAAAAAATATCTATTACTAAATTTTCGTCATTTAGTAGTCAGCTTCGAGGCAAACAAATTTCGTTCTAGGTAATTGTTTCATAGGTGCCTTATTTTTGGATACATTTTCCCAGGTCTAGGAGCACGAATCGAGTGTCGAGATACTTGTGTTTTAGATTCTTCAACAACAATTTTCAGTGTAAACGACACTGGGCACGTCACACGCTAATAAATCCACAAATATATTTGGTTTATCTCGATAATTGATGTAATCTAATAGGTCTTTTTAAAGGAGTTCCAATATATTCATAAAATTTCCGTACCAAAAATTAAACAAACCCTATATTAGTCTGACTTACCTAACAATTTAAAAAAAATCCTCCAATAGATACTTTCATAGCGATACTTTTTATTAGGTATTACTTATGATTAAAGTATCGATACTTTTGAGTCGATATTGTCTCTTTACCCAGTCATTATAATTAAAGGAATAAAACCAATTTTATTTTTTTATTTCCAACTTAATAGCTACTAAATGTTTTAATCACCTGCTGAAGCTTACTCAGAAGAATTCGAAACAATTTGAAATGGTCATAATTTTGCACATTTATAATTATGATTTTTTAATACCTGGCTTTTGTAAAAATATAAAATTCAAATATTATAAATATTCGTTTGTAAGGCTTATAATTTTTGCTTCATTACTACATCCTAAAATTAATTGCAGTATCCAATTTTTATTTTTGCACAATTTAAAAGATGCTGTTATACTTTTAAACTTGTACAATTCTTTTAAGGGATATTTTTAATATAATTTTACTACAACGATCAATTTTTTCTATTTCAACTAAAGAATTAATTCCTCGTCCGGCACGCGCATGTCCGGATCCTCCCCTTTACTTAAGGCTAAGGATGGGTAAACCCATTGGAAAAAGCATTCCTCTTCCTACCTCGGTTATGTCTTATGGGAAAAACAAATTGAGGCCGGAATATTGGTTTAGTGTTCCCAAAAACAGGTAATTTAATGATTTTTAACCTCAGGTTATGTGCAAGATAGTTTTTATAAATTTAAGGGTGGACGAACTATTCCGGTTTATTAATACATGGGTTCCACATCTTTACGGAGAATTAAATGAAGAGCAGATAAAAACTCGTGGATTTGAGCTTATACAGCATGATACTGAATGGACTAAGGGAAATATCACAAAGGTACGCGTCATCACTATTTTATAGAAGTTGTTTAGGTTTTACTAATTTAATTTTTACCATTAAAGGATGGTCAACCAATCGGTGAAGGTGAAGACATTACTGAATTCACGCGGGAGTCATGGGAGGTAAGTCTTTTCATGCTGTTTAATATTGACTGAAGGGATATTATATCTAGAGAAGCAATATTAATGAAATTTAGTTGAATTTACATAATTATTTAGATATCGCTGAGGGTACAATTTGATTAAATATATACTTTACAAAATTTTTTTCAAAAAATCATAATCAGCTACTAAAGGCACCCTACGTAAAAATCTACAACATTATCAAAACAGCCGGGTCTACTGATTTGGATCTGTTGGGCGGCGAGGTTAGGATCTGTAACCTTAGATAACATTTTTTTTTTATTTATAAAGAAATCAGTACCAGACTGTAGATCATTCGTTTACAATTATTATTATTTTTTGGTTTAACTATTCATTTCCCTTAAAATTCACCCGATTGTTGTGTTACTATCAACAGACTTTTATTGTATTATATGAAAATGAAAAGTTCGTTGATATAAAAACGCAAATAATTGTTAAATGTTAGAGAGCACCGTATTGTATGTTACTGTCTGTGACAAGCTTTCTAAAATTCAGTTTATCTTTTTCTTTTTGGCTTTAAATTCTTAATTTTTTTCATTTGATGTTTAAAATAAACGATTTCATTCGTGAAATACTATGGGCTACCTAATACTTATTGAGACATACATTGCACTCGTATTAAGAAACATGATATAAAAACACTTTTACATTGTGTTGTGTAAATAAGAATATGGTTGTAAAAAAAAGGAAGTCACATAAAGTTAGTGCTTAGGCATTTACTTGTTCGATAGTTCTTCGAATTCCATTTTTGCCAGCTTGTTCTTGGTCTATTATATTAGTGATGTGTAAAAATAATATGATACTATTTTTTTTTAAATTGAGATATATAATCGTAATAATTGCGGAGTCTTAAATAACTGATAAGTGGTTTTAAATACATGTCGATTGCGAATTTGAAAATTTTTATTTGGTCTATTTGTGAAAAACATGAGACACTTTAAAAGTTTCGCTATAAGTTACTCATTTCATTTGTTCCGAATTATGAACGCATAAAATGCGGGAAAAAATAAGGTTGCTCCATTGAAAAAATGAATTGTTTAAACTGAACTTATTACATTTAACATTTCGAAAAGACGATAGATTTTTTTTTGCCTTTTCTAACGTCCTTTGTAAATAAAAATTCATCCACCTGTGCAGGTACCAAAAATTTTTAAATATTATATTTAAAATACGTTTAAACAGAACTAATCAATTAAATAATTTATTCGCATGTGCTTAAAGCAATGGGTTGTCTATGTAAATCATCTTACTTTTTACGCGTTAATTAGCTTAATATACATTCAATAAATTTCAGAATAATTTAACATAATCAAGTTTTTTTAACGTCCGGATATAATTTTAAATAATATTGCTAATAAAGTGTTAACGTGTCAACAACTATTAATAGTTTTGAGCTATTTGTAGATTAAATAATGTTTAAAAGCAGAACAATTAAATATCCGAATTATAATGCGTCATTAGATCCAGCAGCTTCATTGTTTGTTCAATGCCATTTGGAGTTATTTTAAAGGTGTTCGCAATTTCTTTAAATTGGAGAGAAAGTAGAGAGTTGTTTTATTTTCACCAACTAATGCTTAATGCTTAGACAATAAAAGTCTGAGGGTCTTTTTAACTGACTGAGCAGTATATTCTAAATCAATCTTAAAGATTTGAAAAATTCACTTTCAATGTTGGGCCACAAATTATATAAACTTTATTTCTATTTTAAAAGGCTCAATTATTAATTCAGTTGCCATTTATTGCTCAACATGAAACGGTGGAGTAGTAGTAGTAGATTCAGTAGTAGAATCACGTACGTTTTCGACGCAGCTAAATTACGCGCTAGCTTCTTATCGCAACTACAGTACGTTATAAAGCCATAAGCAGGCGTTCTCAGTATGGCGTGACTCTCACAAAGAAAGATTGGTGCTGGAAAGATATTTATGCGGAACAAATGTTTAGAAAAAAACAAAATATAGTTTCGACTGCCATATTTTCTTTATAATCTAATAATAAGCTAAAATATTATTTTATATACCAATCGAATTTTTTTATCAAAATGCACAGCTTTTTCAACTCAACTTCATTCGAAAGAGATTATCAACTTTTTTACCTGTGAGAAATAAATATTTTTACTCTGCCGCTCTAGATATTAACCGTCGTAATTATTAATCCAACTGTAGCGGTTATGCTCATATAGGATTGTTAAAAAACAATGGATGAACAACAAATTATGATTAAATAAACACATTTTTTCTTTTCAAATGATCATCATCTAGCAATATGGCGTTGTTTTTATTCAAACTCCTATCGAGAAGCAAAAGTATTTTTCCCAAGATGATGTAATGTGTGCAATTTTCTACATTTTTCAAATCGACACACTTTGTAAACACAAGTGTTTTGATAAAAGTATATGAGAATAAATTTCTTGTGTGTGACATGTGTGGGTAAAACCCATCAATACAGTCAAAAAAATAATTTTGCAAATTGATTGTCGCGTCAGCGTCAATAGCGATAATTTTTTCCTTCAATAATTTTACCTTTTTAATTAATTTGTTTTACCTGTGTAGAAGATAATGCCGTGGGTTTATTGACACATAATAAATGAAGACCTTCAAAATAAAATCATAACTAGTGTGAGATTCCTTTTAGGGAAAAAAATTATGGAAGCCAAGCCATGTTATTCGGGCGTAAATAAATTGCTTAATAAAGCCAGTTGTCTTCCCAAGTTCTCTCGTCCATGTAGAAAAACAGGAAATTAACTCTGGAGGCGCTTCCACTTAACAAAAGATTGTAATACCATTGGCAACTCTTCAAACAATTGACAATTGTGAGACCTGAAATACTCTCTGGCGAATTCAACGGAATAAATCAATCAGAAGACCTTAAATGTGCGTTCTATTTTATGTCACCATACCGAAATTGTATTTTATTGCTGGCAGAATCATAAAGGCTAGTTCCTATTTAGAGCCAATGGAGACTTTGAGTTTTCCAGTTGTGTCACGATAATTGCTTGTTGGTTGAATTAATTTTTGTAAAATGTTTATTGCTTTTAGGTTCGTTCGCAACAATTCGAAGCTTTTCATATAATAGGAGTATACAAATTATCCATTAAATAGGAGAGATAATGCAAAGTAAATGTTGCAATTATCAAAATTTTTTTAATTAAAATTGTTAAAAAGTATCGACATTTTTTAGATTTATGGTATTTTGATTCAATATTGGAAAGAAAAATCTATATTTCGATATATCGATTCATAATATTATCGATTCCTGTGAAACAAATAATTTGGTACCAGACAACACTAAACAAATCAAGAAGAAAGCCCATCATTTTCGGTCGTATATTTTTATATTTACTAAAATGGTTTCCTTTCAAATGTATATCTATAAAAATACAATAATATACGGGCTTCCTCCCAGAATGTCTAAGCTATCAACGACTCCATTAATTTAATTTAATTGAAAAACACTAATACGTCTATTGAAGACATTGTTTAGTGAAAATATTACATTTTCGAAAAGAGTACAAATTTTGTAATAATATTATAATATAATTTACCGCGGGTTTGTAAACCAATACATTGCGTATAGGATTTTGTTTTTATGGAATTTCGCCTTAAATATTTATTAATTCGAGCATTCATTTACTGTTTTCGTCTCAGAAAAAAAATTAAATATAGTATTTTGATTAATTTTGAAAATGTCAAGATAAGTAATGAATTTTATGTCTTAACCGGAGAAAAAAATCACATTCGGAAAGTTTAAAATGTTTATAAAACAAAATGTTTAAACGATATTATAATTCTAATTATATAAATCTAAAGCTTTGATTGTGGAATATAGCTCTAATTAGTTTCCTCGTACAACAGTTTTATTTAATACAATTAAGATTCACTGAGGATCACGACCTTCGCATATTTGCACTAGTGCGAATAGTCGCATTCAAAAGCTCTATTCATTAGAAAAAAAAAGGAAAACAAATATAAAAATCTGGCATAATGCAAAACCGAAATAATTTATACAATTTAAGATCAAAACGCTAAAGCAATCTCAAAAATTCCAGCCGCCCCAACAAGTGCAAGTTTGTTCACCTTTCACATTTGGGTAGTCGCTCAAAACTCGCATAAAACATGTTTTGTTAATCAACTGAAACTCTCATCTTGACTTGTGCAGCTTAACAGACCATTACTGGGGCCAACACTTTCTTCAGAGTTGACAAAAAGCATTCCATTGATATTTATCTAATTATTAATAGATTATCGTCTTTGAATAATTAATTGACTGGACTACGACAGTAAACAAATAATCGAGGCTTAAGTTTCGCGCCAGCGTACTTGGAACCGCACCTCAGATTGCATTCCAGAGATTTTTAAATGAACATTAGTTACATTACAAATTGACTTCCTTATATTTTGTGGTTTGCTATGCCCAGAATTTAAATATTCTGTTTATAAATTAATCACCTTAATAAATTTATAAGTTTTCAAACGAGTTTGGCGTGTGGTTCGAACTAAAGAAGCATGGACCGCAGGATAGTTTTATAAATATACTTACCTATCCAAATCCGGCATATCTAGTTTCATGTCTGTAGATTTAGAAACGCCTAAGTCTGCTAACCAACCATTTGCCAGAGTAGACACTGCTCCCCAATGAATTATAATCCAAAGTTGTGTGACATTCACCAAATGCGCAACTTTTTCAGTCGGAGAAGCGTTGAAACACAGACGGGGGAGAAAAGCTAAACTCGGATTGGAGGGCCTAATCCGAGTCGACGAATATCGCCAGAGTACCAGTCTTAGGCCAGAAATGGAACTGATACGGTGCACCGCGGATCCTGTTCTTCTTAATGCTATCGATCGATGACCACATCGTATCTAAAAAAAAAAGGCTCTTACTTAAATTGCGCTTCTTAATGAAATTTTCTGTGGGAGTGGATTCAGTAGATCAGAAAAGTTTGTTTGTAGTCTATTTAAATTTATCGTATGTCAGACTGTTTCAAGAAGTATCAATCGACTTAGCTTGATCGTATTAAACGCGGCTGTAACTGATCTAGTTCATGGAAATTTTTTTGATTGCGGTCATTTAAGTAGTATAAAACGGAGTGATCGAACATATATTTTTCAAGATTATATGTTTTCACAAATAAAATACTTGGAGAATAGAAGTGAAACGTGTGAAATATCAGTGAAAGCTCAGCTTTCGAGTGTCTTTTTGATACCGAGCCAATATTTGTGCTTATTTTAAAACGATAGTTCATTTTGAATGTGCAGTTTATTTTTTTATTATCTTGAATAAGTGAAATTGTAAACAATGAGTTCCAAATCTTCAAAAATCTCAAAACTGGCAAAATATATAAAAAACAAGGTAAAATATATAAGATTTTCAGATGATTATGCAAATTAGTTTTAATTAAAACTTAACCTTCATAATAGTTTTGAAGAAAAGACCAAATGTATGTTTGATGCCTTTCATAAATAAAATCTAAAAAAAGATATTTTCTGGTAGAATTACGAAATACTACGCTGAATGTCTGTTTTGAAAATTGCATGGCTGCGAATTTTCAGTCAGTTATGTTTTATTTTTGTAAACGAAAGGTTATTTATAGCATCCTTCCTTTTCTGTTAGTCCATAAAATTCTAAATTAAAAACTCTTTTACGTCTTAACGAAGATTGTAAACTTTAGCTAAAGAGGAAATAGTTAAATTATTTCTTATTTTATTCTATTTTAGTTTTAATTAACTTAAAATGGACACTGCACATGTGTGCAGAAAGCACTCTTCCTTGTATCTTTTCGTCTATATAGTCAGTGGACTAGAATGAGATACATCAATTGAAATTCTAGTATTGGTTCATTCATTTATTTTTTGCAATAGAGAACTTTCAGACGACAATTGAAAAAGCTCCACATAATTGAAGGTAGAATTTGATTCCTATATATGACCTAGAAAAAGTAGGGCAATATCAAAATCATTGAAAAAGAACAAAAATTGAGGTCAAATTTTGAAAATGAAGAAAAACAAAACATTGTATCACATCTGTATACATACGTTTATGTTTTCAGATGAAAAATTTATGAAACAGTACAATATTATTGAGTTTAGACTTACTTTCAAAATGTCTAAAATAAACACACTTCTTAAAATGCAGCGCAAAGGCTTCTTTGAACTAAAGTTGCTTGTGTGAAAATGATTGGGAAATTCGCCCAAAAATATAGATATAGGAAGATTGAGAAGATGTAATAATAATGTGTAATAGTTACGCTATTGAATTAAACTCTTTTTATACCTTCATTTCCCATGAATCATTTATATGAATTTCGAAAGATCACCTAAGGAAGCTTTCAGTGTGCAAGTATTTTGCGGGCCATTGATTTTAATGCACACGCAACTAAGAGTACATATCTTAAGAAATATTTTAAAATTATTGACTAGACCTTTAGCTTTCCGTGAATATTTTAGTTTAAAACTATTTAGCATAAATTGCTTTTATTTCTACTTGTAATCACATTATTAATAACTTTTTAAATAGTTTGACTTTTTCATATATCTAACTATAATAGACCTGATTAATAATTTCGTCAAAATTAAAAATCCTTTAAAACGTAGAAAATTTTAAAGCCGGTTTCGAAAGAATTTCTTACGTTGTGTCGAATGTTGCAGAAAGAATTCAGACCACTTGTATCAATATACCTTCAACAAAATGGCATATGCGTTTAAAATAAAATTGCTAATTAGCGTTCAGTAAGCGTGCATATCTTTATTTAATAATGGCAAACTATTCTAAAGTTGATGTTATAGAAAATGTTTAAATACAAGTTTTCATGCAATATTACTTAATAATTAATTTTGGCATTCCATTCACATTCCATTCGTATTGTATATTTGAAACAAAAAATAGCCGGGAGAAATAGGTAGGTATTGATCTGATCAGGAAAGGAAAATGTGACAATAACACCGTGAATGCAAAGGCAAAATTTTGATTGTAACCCTTTCAGAAATTCAGAATATAATAATAATAATATTTTTCTAATTTTACGGACGCAGTGATGATATGTAGAAAGGCATGTTAAATATGTTACTTTATTGATTTTAAAAACCTCACTTGGAAAACGATTTTTAATCTTTTAGTTTTCTAAACAGATTTAGTAATGTTATCTTGACCTCATTTAGAAGGTTCCGTGCCATTATTAGTTTTTTGTTTAAATATATATTAGCAAAAATGTGTTAATTTTGAGCGAAGATTGTGGGTCAACAAATTTAAAGTTATTTACGCTAATAAAGAAAAAAATTTATAGTTTCGAAGAAAAAAAATTTTCTACGCGAGACTCGTCGCGCGAGTTCCACTCGCACTTAAATGGTTGTTTTTTGTATCTTTATCAAATAGAAAAGGGCTACTTCGGTTGATATTGTTCCTCTTGCTATGGCGTTAATTAGTTTCTAAAAAATTGCAAAAACCGAACTCACTAATCTTATTTCTGTTTTCAAATAAACTGAGTTATAGCCAAGCAAAGACCGTCTTTTTAGTTACTATTCATGAGCAAATGGCATTGAAATTGTGAAATGGAATTAACCTAAAGTCAGGATTAAGTTTGATTTGGACCAGACTTGAGTTAGGGTTGAATGAAACATCTTAAGCAAGGCGAAGGTTTCAATTAAGTTTGTTATACGTTTAAGATATCTTAACTTGAGTTTAGTTTAAAGTTAGTCTTTAGCAAATAAGAAAAATTTCTATCCCCAGACAGAGAATTTATTTAAAAGTGATTTCAAATTGATAAAATCAGACATTAAAGAATTATTTGTTTTCTGATGGAAAAGAGATTTCTTTTTGTATTTTTTAAGGAGCATATCTGGTTTTTTTTTTGGCAAATAAAGTTTGTTTTTAATAAACTTAACCTCATAACTACTTATGATGTTCTAACTATTGTTGGTTCTGCAATAAATATAGTATGTGGGGCTAAAGTATCCCCTAAATTTTATTTTATTTCATACCTTCGTTAAAATCCATTGCGCTAGGATTTGAATTTTGGACATGCGATTTGCGGTGTTGTACATAGAATTTTTCAAGCCAATAAAAAAATCGATATTTTGAAGATTTTAATTCAGGTATGGCCCCCTTTAAGATTTGTGATTACTTGCAATTTTCATTGGACACAGACTCGACCGATAATTTTGTGTCTGAGATTTTTAAGTACAAGTTGGGCTTTTAACCAAAAAAATTGGAAACCGTTGGAATAGACTATCGTAATATCATTTATATATCGTAACGCTATTTCTAACTTTATCCAGCTTTTTGTACGTCTTTTAGATTATTTATTATTTATGTCCAAATGCTTCTTATTATGCACAAAGTGTAATCAGTAATAGCGCAGTAGCGTTACATAAATTAGTATTGATTAAAATAATACATCCGGGATATTTTTTCGCTTCTATTCCTTATAACCAAATGGTGTAATTTAAGCAATTAATTTATAGAATTAGCATCAGATGCTTCTAGTTCTAACCGGTCAGTTTTAAGAGTTTATAAAAAGAGTCTGGATAAAAAGTGGTACATTCTACTCTCATAGTTTGTTAACCCATTAGAATGTAATCAACGATGGCATAGTAACAACTAATTCTCTTTAATCTTCGAGTGTATTCTCAGAGTGGTACGATATTAAGTGCATCTGAAAATAATTCAACTTCTTCACTCTGAAAAGAAAGGGTTGAAATATTTAGGTAACTGTCCGGTTTTTTAAAATGTTGACTTTAAGACTGTTTCGTGTGTGGTGCCCGCAGTAATGAAAGTTGAAATTAAAGAATTAACTTTTCTGAAGTGGCAACACATACAAAGAGTTCAATGAAATGTGGGAACTCTTTCCAGCAGGTCCCCTCTCACTCGCTGCGGAGCCGCGAAGGGAGCTAGTCCCAGCCAGCACTCGTTGCCTGCAGCAACTACCGGGGGTCGGCTGACCAAGCAAATCTAGAAAATGTTCCATAACTTGCCGGGGGTGGTCCGGGCGAGTTCCGTGTTACACTGATTTTATTTAGATGATCCTATAAATTCACGAAATTCGGTCACAAAGTGTTTTAAAGTATCGTCCATCGTCGTTTTTGCGAACCTCAAAACGTTCAGTCACGCGACAGTCAGTCATTTGCTAGAGAAGTGCAGCTTTAAAGTTCCGTGCGAGGCGGAGCTTTCTCAAGAGCGTTTATAAGAAAAGTTCCGATATAAGAGAAAATATAAGACAATTGCGGGAACGGTAACTCGAACGTTGAGTATACGGTGAAATGAGCTTTCGTTTGTTTGCAAACAAAACCCTCCCGAAAATATAGACAACATGTGGCCGTTTTACGTTTTATTTGTGGCTGCAGCTATTTTAGCTGCAGGACGGAAATGGGGCCGTGCATTTTATGTTCGATGGGGTCATCGTTTTTTACCGCGCTGGGCGATCACCGTCAAAAGTAGACCATCGACGCCTCCAGTCGATAGTGAAAATGTTGAAGGACGCCTCGATGTCGCCGGGGAAATGCATGGGACGGTAAGACGTTTGAGTCATCTTGAGATTTATCGATTTAAATATAACAAGTACATAGAATAAATTACACAATGTTCGGATTGTAAATAAAAATTTTAGTATGAAGGTTGACTATTGAAAAGTAATACAATGTACTTAACACGTTTGCGGGTAATTATGACGCTATAACATTCAAATCATCGTTAATTTTATTCCCAGCACTTGGAAAAAATGTGTATATAATAAAAATTTCAGTATCACGATTAGTTTTAAAGATAGGGCTTACACAATTTTCGAACATGTTTTTATGTAACAAAATTCCACAAATCTAGAAAGGTTATAATTATATTAATGAGTTTGAAAACTATTTAAAAAAAAATGCTACTTACATATATTATGGTACTCCAAACTTAGAGACTGTTGGTTGATACAGAATATGTTAAAACAATCTCAACTTTAAATACAATTTTGAAGCAATCCAAAGTAATATTATAAATGCAAAGTGTATTTGTGTGTCTGTCTGTCTGTTTACTATCTCTTCATGGCTTAACCACTGAACCAATTTTGACAAAAATTGGTAAAGAGGTTCCTTGATACCTTATTGAGACTATTCAAACATCAGCACTACCACATACATATGTACATAAATTGCTTACAATTGCCATACAATTGCTTTTACAATTTTTGTCTGTCTGTCTGTTTTATCCGGGCTAATTTCAGGAACGACTAAACCGATTTCAATGGGACTTTTATTGGAAGTTAGACGATATTGTTGGAATTTTTTTAGGCTACTTTTTAAAAATTTTGTTTGTCTGCCTGTTTTTTCGCTATACAAATGAAGTGAAACATGCATTTTAGAATATGTATAATAAATATACGCTAAAGAAATGATCTACTATTTTGCTTTTGATTCTGCACTACAATTTGATTATCCATCATTTGACTTAGCCTTTAACTAGCTAGTTATAGGGCATAACGCATATTTTTTAGATAAATTTTTTATTTTTTAATAACTTGGAAACCCTAAAAGAGCATTTTTTTAACTGCCCGAAATCCATGAGGGGGCTAGTTAATTTTTTAATAAGGACTATCAATTTCTTTTGCTTTTTCTTTAAATTAATGTAAACCAAGCGTTAATTTTCCCTAGCCAATCTTTTAAGAATTTATAAATGAAAATGCTTTTTAGTCGTCTCTTTAACTTTCACCTCAAACTGAACTACTGTTTGAATATGCGCCAATATAGCATTAACACAAAATCGATTAATCATTCGTTTATTTGTTTCCAACGCCAAATCAAACAATATCGGTATAACTTTCTGTGAGAAAGGCCTATGAATTTTAATTTAATATAATTCGCTAAGAGAATGTCGATGGAAAATCATTGAAAATAGTTACCTTGGATTTAGAATAACAATTAATTGCACAGGGGGAACGGTTAGATTCCCCAGGGTGACCTTGATCGGTTCAGTCGACCATACGGAAAGTGAAATGTTGACTCAACGTAAATGGTGCCAGAGATTCAAGCGCCATCCATTCCATAATGCGAATATGGATTTGAACGGAAGCATATGTAAAGCTGCGTGACAGAGAAAACTAGTTGCCAATTTATAATGGAAATTCTTCCACTTAAATTTTACTTGCTCGCTCTGTTTTTACCAGTGAACTTCAATTTAATTTTAAAATTGAATAGTATAGTCGAATAGGACCTAACCTGTGGTTAATGTCAGTACTAATTTTGGTTTAAACTTTAATTCGTCCATTGTTTAGGTTGATCAGCACATGACCATGTTGAGTACAATCCCAATGTGGGTTTGGCCTAATATCATTTTTATGAGATAAGAATTGTAAAATGTTTTTTTATTAAAATTCTCAGTTTCCGTTTTATTTATATTGGATTATATGAATCAGGCTGTAATTTAAAATTCTCTACAATAAAAATAAATTAGATGAGCAATTTCAACAAATTACCGGTTAACTTAGTTCGGACGCTATTTACGATAGTTTGCTTATATTATTCTATGCAAAAAAAAAAAAAAAATATGTTTCATACTTTTATTTAAAAAATTCGCATGACTTTATTCTGAGCTCTATTGACTAAAAATGGTTAGATCGTTAGAAGACATCAACACAAATAACGATGCACAATTTAAAAGAAATGTTAGCCAGACTTGTTTATTCCAATAATAGTCAGTTTGCACAGGGTTATAAATAAACATTCGAGCCTTTTTTAGATATGCGCTTCAGTAACTTAGAAAACTATATAATTAATACAATTTATAGTAAACTTAGAAATCGGGGAATTATCTCTAGATTAGAGCATTCAAAAGATTTCTCTGCCGCTAGAGTTTATAACTGGGTGATTATTGATTGAAAATTAAAGTTCGGCAAGGTTTAATTAATAACTGCAGTTGCACGCTCTTACGTAACAACTTCATTTTTTTAATACTTATTGAACAATCGCTCGAATAAGACGCGAACTAAAGAAATATTTAATAAAATCTATGATATCCTACTACTACTGGTCTAAAGATGAATAAATGTTTTTAACAGAAAAAACATATTTTTCTCATGTGAGGTAGAACGCCGGTAAATTAAAAATATCAACCTAATGAATCCCTGCGGCTGAGTAAAGGGCATGTTGAACTCAGAATTCAGAAGAACTGAGTGTAAGTTTTTTATAATAAATAGCAGTAGACTGTCTTCTTAAAGAAATGATGTAGTTTAATGCAAGTGTCGACTCCACAGTAGAACTTCGTTGTTGATTCGACTTAAAATCGACACTCTTAATAAGTCTCTGATGTGGAAAAATAAATCAATTTTTGACAGGAATAGATTTCTTTTTCATTTATTATTGATTTATCAAACAGCCCTTGAACTCACATCATAATACATATGTACAAATGTAGTTAAAGAATCCCTATCATGTAAATTGATTGAAATCATATCGTCTGGGTAAATTATGGTTGCTATTTGTTATGTGGATTTATGTATGCAGCTGTAACAGATGAAGCAATGTGATTCGTGCCATAAATTCCAATTCAGGGAACCAAAATGTGTTCATGCAAAATTGGCATTTTACCAAGAATATCTGCGTTCATGTCACAACTGAAAAGAATGTTTTTGGTAAGAAAGTACATATTAAAAATCGTTCAAATATCAGGATAAAATAAAAAACGCACTTCCAAGATCAAGATGGAAACTAATCTACATTCTTCAGTTCCTTACTAATTAGCTTCCGAGGAAGGTATCAAGAACTACGGTTCATGTAGGACATTGAAGCATGTTAAATAATTAAAAAACTTATTTAAATTCTCACTTTTTTTTATACCAAGGTTCACTCAAAGGTAAATCTTAACTAAGAATCCACAAAGCATATTCCGCGTGGATCGTTTAAGCAATAAGGATGAAAACTTTATTGTTTTGAAATTCTTGGGTCTTATCATAGATTCCGAATGAATTAAACTCACTGGTTAAATAAAAGATAAAGATACAGAAGAATTAAGCTCACGTAATTATTGCTTTCTTTAAACAAAAACGAATGTTGACGTGACTTGCCAGATGTACGACCCCATTTCCACTACGGCTTCATTTATAATCACCTCCATTAAACAAGACGTGTTTTGAATACTCGGATCGATTTAGGGTGCAGGTGAAAAATTCAACTGCGATATTTATTTATTCAATTTTGAGGACAATTTGCGTTTTTATTTAGAAAACTTAATGGTGTACGAGTATAACTGAAATAAATGGATATGCATATTACTGTAGGTTTACCTTTTATCTTTTAACATTATTATACGAATTTTATTTGGTGCTACTTTTTCCTTCATTTACCATGAATTAAGTCACGGATACCGAAAAAAGCGCACGTTTTGAATCTGTTATCGTTGTAGAGTGCCTCTATAAAATTATGTGTTTACGTAGATATATTTAAATAAAAACTGGAAGAATCGCGTTATTAAACATGAAATCAAAAGTGCGTTTAAACGTGTTCTATTTAAATAAGCATAATTACACCTATCAGCAAATTCTATTTGTTTAATTGTTAGTTCCATACATATGCATATAAAACTGCAATGTAGTATAGATTGTGTCAGTAGGAAACTAACATTCTGGGCTAATATAACATAAATTATATGTATTTTAATAATAGAACTTTTATTACTATATGCAAAATCGATCACTAAACTTACGTCAAATTTGTTTTCTGTTGTATAATATTGTTATGAACAAAATAATACCCATCAACCGGTCTCATAGTACTTAAAACAAATCGCTTTAATATTTTTGAACAATATTACCTCATATTTGACCTTTCCTTCCAGTTAAGACAGTAAATTTTTCATAAAATCAACAGCTTAGCCTATATTTTTCCTAATGACTTGATTATTCATTTCAACGTTGATTTACGTTTTTTTTTAATTTTTACTCAAAACTTTGATGAAACACGTGGATAATTCGCCTTAATCATATATAAGGCACGTGTCAAAATGATATAGTATGTATTTAATAATTTTCGTATGAAAATAAGTATAATTAATTAAGTCAGTCAAGTAGATTAACAAATCTCAAAAAGGATCTTTGTATTTCAAATGTTGGAAAAAAGTTTTGATTAATTGTTCAAAAATTTGTCAAATGTGTTCAGCCAAAAACATGATTACATATTTTATTTTATTTTATGAGTTGTGATTTATGCCATTAAAGCTTACATAATTCGGTCTTTAGTTGCTGAGCTGAGTTATGAAACTGAAATACGCAAAATGCACCACCCCAAATAAGTTGCGAAATAGGGCAACAATTTAAAAAAAATAGGTAATAACACAAGTGATTATAACAACATTCTAAGAATAGATAAGCGTTTAATACAAAAAATCGTATGTGTTCAAGATTTGTATAAGGTAGTAATTACTTTACAACCAATTGAAATTTTTAAAACAAAATGAAAATTTATGGATTTATGGTAGCTTATTTTCGAATTTACTATCAATGATATCACGTTACTCATGTTTTGAAATTGATAAAGCAAAAAAATGTCTATTTCTACTTATTCATTATTGATGGGTTTAAAAGCAATCAGGTAACGAAGTCAAGGATCGATTAATAAAAACTGATTAATTAAGTAACGGAAATTTCATCATCATTTGTCATATTTCCTTCTAGTTCTCATGTTAAGAATTTCTGAAAACATAAAATATTGAAGAGAAACGCTTTAGAATTTAGTATTCGCTTTAGAGATTGGCAAAAAGTAGTGTTTATTATTATTATTTTTTGTAAAAAGTACTTAAAAAACTTTAAAGGAGTTTTAGTAAATACGTACTACGTTTTTGAGAACGGAATACAGCAGGATTTTTACAAATTTTAATACTAAATAACACATTTAAGGTTTAATGTAGCTTCTAAGCAATAATTGAAAAAAAAATCCAAATCTTTCAAAGTTGTTTTCAAAACTAATCGACCATAATCCAAAATATTAGCTTATCTGAGGATTCCGAACAAAAAATTATAGTATCAAGCATAAAGATAATAAGGACAGGGACATTAGTCTTATCATAAAAAAATGCAATGTTTTGTTGATGTAAATTTATTTAACTTTTGCACGCTACTCTCGAATTTTTAAAGTAACTATATAATTTAAAGTTATTTTCTTTTTTTCGTCGATATAAACATCGTAAATCAAAACAATTCTGTGAAGAATATGCGTCTCAATCTATCAAATCTATTAATATTTTTTAATTAATCGTAGAGATAAAAGATAAATAAAAAGATTCAACTACGAAGTAAGCATGTTAGGTAACGAAATAAAAATGTAGCAACTATCTAAGAAGACTTCTAAACGTTTCAACTTTTAATTGATTGAAATTTCAGAATATTTTATATATATTTTGATGAGATAAATATAAAAAACCTCCTGCGTCAACGAACCAATATGCATGTTGAACATAATGTATAATAAGCTGAATTAAAGTGAAATACGAAACATTATCATGTGACGTGATCAAAGGCTTCGAACCGCTCTAATGCACAAAAACTCTTTGTTATTTCAATTCTTTTGCGTACTTTTTAATTATGAAATTCAACTCCAGGTTGAAAGCAGTTAAAACTTCGAACTGGTCTAAAATTAGAAACATTATCTTGGGATTAGCTTTCGTTCAGACATCAAAACACAAACGGCTGAGCGCCAGCAGTTGCTACAGCACCTGTATTTTTGTAATAGTAAAATATTTATTTTATTATTGTTTGGTTTCGAATATCAGCGAACAATTTATCTGATAAAGTTGATTATTCTATTAAAATCTCATTTGATGAAATAAAAGATAGCTCCCACCGCGGGGCGATAGATAGGAAGACGCCAATGAAGCATACTTCACTGGTTAGCGTCGCGAACATTTTGAACTTAAATGCACCTATTCGAAGTGAATTGTAATCCCCGGGATAAGAGAGGTCAATGGGACACTTTGTTCAGTCCGACTATCTTTTTTTTGCACCTTTTGTTCGCGGAAACTGCTCATGATGGCGCTCATTAAAGCACAGTCACATTGTGTGTCGCCACAAATTGCGCTTTTATTATAAAGTCTGGAATACGTCTACATGGCTTCTGTTTGCTAGTGTTTACCTGCAAGCTTACCGGTTTCTCAACAGTCCGCGAATTGCTTCTTTGCCTCTCCACTTGCTTCATTCAGTCATATTTAAGTCCCGCGAACGTTCAGGTGCGTGAGAATTTCAATTCGCTGGTCACTTGGCGGCACTCTTCAGGCTTGCTAGATTTATTTTACGTTCTTAACATTGTAAATCTGACACTCCCATCTTCTTAATAATTTAATCAAACAAAAAAGTAATAAAAACTTTATATACGAGCAAATTTTGCTCATGGGAACATTGAACAATTCGTTCTTAAATTTAAAAAAAAAATACCCGTGTAATACCCGTTGAATTATCGAGCAATAAAACGTTTAGTAAACGTGAATTGAATAAGATTTTATCTGTGAATATTTTTGTGTCGAACTTATTTGCATTTGAAGAAAAATGTGTGAACTACTAAATCCACACTATGGACAGGTAAATTTGTGTCTAGCTTTTAATTGGTGAATTATTGTTTAATTTGAAATATATAAAGGGTAAATCAAGGTAGTAATTTCCTTTCGAATTGCATGCAGCCTCGCTTACTTTACTACATACAGCTGGAAGTAAAGTTGAGGAAACACGATTCAAAAATAACTCTTCCGTCCTCTGTATTGACGATAACCGGTAAACGAAGGTCTTCATCAATATAAAAAATCAGAATTAATTTGTACGAAGAAAGAAGAAATTTTCAATTACTTTTACAAAATATTTATGCACTTCAATTGCAAGTTTTTAAGACGACTTTTAAAATACTTATCCACTGTTCTGTTTTTTCGAACAATTATTTAAATGATTCTTAGAAAAGCGCAAAGCCTAAGAAAAAAAAACAAACAACTGAAACCGTTTAGTCAATTTGTTGAATTTTGCATAAAAGTTATGTAAAATTCTTTTGCATTATTGAAGCGCCGCATTAGGTGGAAAAGCATTTAATTTTTATTTAAATTAGTTAAGAGCTTTATTATTTATGGTTGAGCATTCAATATTCGAAATAGAATATTTTTAATTAATTTAAATCTCTAAGTTTTGATTTTTATCTATTATTATAATTATAAGTGTGGCTTTTCCGAATAATACAAAGTTATAGCCACTCAAAAAGTATATTTCTGTCGTATATCAGACTAGCCATGAAGTTTTCAACGCCTTTTTATAAAACTTCATAATATTTTTTTTTTAATGAAAATCCAATTCTTTTTATTGAGTAAAATTTCATGATTTTCTTTATACCTAAAATTAATCATTTATTAAAAAGTGGTCTTTCATTGTATTATTTATATAATAAGGTAAATATCTGTGTCTTATTTTAGTGATTTCTTGTTATTCAAATCTGGATGAGAACTTTTTGCAGAAAATCTAGAGGAGGGTCATGACAATAAAAATGATCTAAGATTCAAATGCAGTGCACTTTACAATACACGAATGTAAAGGTTTGAAAAAGCAATCATAAATCATCTTTTCAGGCTTTTAATTGAGCTTGACCCCCAAAATAAATGTATAAAATCAGTGACATCATTTAGTACACGACTGTTCTCAACCGAGCTATGGAATTGCAAAATCTTGTCACTGACTGGTACGAAAAACGGAATAAAGCTTTGAATAATAATTTCTTTATTCGTAATGTATTCATATTTAGCTTTGAGCTAAAATTATGCAACTGATGGATGTTACTAAAACAAGTTCTACCAGTTAATACTAAATATGGTGTGAATGGTTTCTTTTGCTAATTTGCTGAGTAGATATTAAATAATGTCGTCCTCAAACCTACCACGCTATTATTGTCAAATTACAAGAAAAATTTAAATTAAATGTTTATATAATTTTTGTAGCCTACTTTGCGTTGAGTTATTTTATATCGGATTCGTGTATTGGTTTTTATATTGGTACGTGATTAATTTATTGATTAATTGTACATAATTACTTTACTTGATTCAGATTCACTGCATCTGCAGATGTAAGATTAATGATGCTATTTATTAATTCGACACAAGCAGGTTTCTGTAATACTGGAAAACTTGAAGGAGCTCCTATGCAATTACGTTTTCAATTATTTAAATTCGATTCTATTGGAGTACTATTTGTGTTTAATGAGGTATATTTTAATACATGATATAATCTAATTTCTGTGCAATGATTGAATTAACTCAATTAAGGATACGTAGTCTTAGAAGGTTAGGAAAAATAAAATTTTCAAAAACATTATCGATAAGATCCTGTGTTATTACACATGTAGTTATTATTTGAAAAGACACTTTTTACCTTACTTTAAGTTTGAAAAAGCAAGCTTTTACAAGATTGAGGCAGAACAATCTAAGTCGCATAGTATGAATAAATAAAAGTATTTAATTATGATACTTTAAGAAATGTTTGTACTCGAAGTGTTAGGAAACAAAAATTTTGCAAATATGGTTGAGGTTTTCGTGTGTAATCAAAGCATTTAAATCCTTTTATTTAGTACCTTCATTCCAGAAAGTATTCACAATTTTATGAAGATGAATTCAGTAAAAATTAGAATTTTACGGCCTTTTTTAACTTGAACGCAAAAATTGTTTAAATAGCGACAGGCTGATGAGAGAGTTGTCGCTAAAATCAATATTCTCTGAAAGATCCACGTCCGCTTAGAAGATGAAAACATACAAGAATTCCAATTAAAAGCAAAACTAAAACAGCCTATGTAATTAAGAGATTACAAAAGAGTGCAACAAGCAAAGCGCGTAAAATAATTGGCTTAACTAATTATGAAATTTTTGTTAGTACATTTTTTAAGTTCAATGGCCCTGCGATGACCGAATTAGAAAAAGTATTATTAAAATAGATATAAAACATAGCGCTGAATTTCGCTGTTGTTATGGCTTAAGTTCGAAAGCAATTAGCGTATCTAATTGTCTAATTGCAGATCTGAACATTTTATTTTCATTTCAATACGCGTACATTTTCTCAGATGAAATGGCTCGTTCTGACCAGTTTCATGCCACTCATCTAAATTGATGATGTGCTCTTGCTTTCATTGTTACGCTCATCAAATCGTGGAAAAATTAGATGATGCGTAAATTATTTCTAAAGTTTGTTTTCCGGTTAATTTCATTGTTTAATGGGATGGTTTCCAATTAAGGCATTTCCAATTAGTAACTGAATTAATAAGGTACAGATAATCATCTAAAAAATGCTATAAATGTGACTACAATTAAACTGTTAAAAATATATTTGTATCCAATGACCTATAACCTAAACACTATCTTAAATCAGAGAAATCGATAGAGGGACAACGGGGGATTAGTTAAATTAATAATTTGCAAAAATTTTTCATAATCAGCCTTTTTAAGCTCGTTTGGCAAATAGCACTTAATTCGACCAATCAAAGGCCACAAATCAGTGGATGCGGAATGCTTGGTGATTGGAAAAATGATCTGATGGAAACAAAATTAAACTCACTTAGCAAAAATTTGTTTGCCTGGAAATGTTTGTTCTAATTTTTCCATTATATTTATTTTGCTATTTCATTGTAATTGTTATTTTCCATCGAATCCTTTATTGCGTAGCATGAAATTCACCTGTTTTAGTGCGATAGGATTTTGTATAAAATTTCATCCATTGTATTTTCTGCAAAAAAAACTAAAAAAAAAAAATAAAAAACAAACATTCTTCAATACATGTGCTACCCAAAAATACTCAGAAAAATACGAACACTTCTTCTCCAAAGTAATAACAAAGAAACAGTCAGCTATACAAAAAGCCCTAATGGACTCACCGCTGCTTTGGCCCTAAAAAAAACCAACACGTTCGCTACTAGAATTAGATGTTTAGAGATTCATATTTGTTTGTAGGTGAATGCTGTCTAGTTAGTTGTACTCTTAAAGACGGCTTCTTTAATGATATTTAATTTTTTTCCCAAACAGGTCCTGTCCATGAGCACAGATGACTACAGAAAAGCATCGCTCTTCGCAACAGGCTCCTTTGATTTAGAGTTCCCAATTCCTGAATTAATAGGACAGACAGAAATTCTAACAGAAGAACACAGGTAATAATTACTTGAAAAAGGTGATGTGCATGTTACAAATAAATTGTTTAATTTTTTACTTTAGAGAGAAGCTGTGTGGACATTTACCTGCACGCGCTGAAGGTTACTCATGGACCTTAGTATTTAGCACGTCACAAAATGGATTCTCACTTAATTCTCTGTATAGAAAAATGCAAAAGTTAGAGAGCCCCATTCTGATAGTCATAGAAGACACTGATCACAATGTAAGTAATATTGTCATGCAAGCTCAACACTTAAATTTTTGTAATGTTTTAAAATCGTGACTTATGTACGACGTGATAATAACAAATTTTTAAAATTACACGCCTGTTTATATGTGATTAAAATTATCATTAAATTTTTATAATTGTTTTCAGGTTTTCGGAGCTCTAACCTCTTGTTCATTGCACGTGTCAGACCATTTTTACGGAACTGGAGAATCACTTTTATTCAAATTCAATCCAACTTTCAAAGTTTTTCATTGGACTGGTGAAAATCTCTATTTCATCAAAGGAAATCCAGAAAGCTTATCAATAGGAGCTGGAGAGTAAGTAACATTATTTTGTCTCGAATTTAAATATGCATATTCTTGATAATAACTACGTATATTGGCCAGGAACTTTTATATAAAATATATACATTTTAAACGCAAGAATTATTGGGCACTGTATCATAGTCGTTAATTTCACTTGTAGCAAAACTAAGCTAATATTTGTGTAGGGAAGAATGATTATGAATTATTTTTAGTTTTTTGGCATTAAATACCGTCTATTAATTAGAGTAAATAGATAAATAAAAAAAATTAATCATTGCGGCAAAGCAGCTCTAAAAATTAATAGATCACCCCTATTCAGAGCGTTGTCGATCACAAGTCGCAAACTTAATCATTAATCCCTGCACTCTTGTGATTCGATTGTGGCTTGTGACCGGTCACTGAGAATTGCGAGAATAGGACTCTTAACTCCTTTCGGTAAGATTTAATCATGAAAAATTGTGCATGAAATAATAACTTAATTTTTACTTAAGAAAATATGTTTCATTTTGTAATTCATACATATTATTAATTTAAATTATATTATTAATTTGGATAGAATTATAATTCATTGTTGAATATCAAAAATGGCAAAAATTTAAAGATTTAAAAAAAAAATTAATTATTATATACAACATTCAACAGTAACTTTAGTCACATGACGAGTATAGCTCGTTCATTTTACCGGAAGGGGTTAAATAAAAAATAGAAAATGCACTAAAATTTATTATTAATGTTTTAATTAAATTTAAATTATTTATTTTATTTTTCTTATTATTTTAGTGGAAGATTCGGCTTATGGCTGGACGGTGACTTAAATCAGGGACGATCGCAGACCTGCAGCACATATGGAAACGAGCCCCTCGCGCCGCAAGAGGACTTCGTAATAAAAACATTAGAATGCTGGGCATTTGTTTAATTTTGATCAGCAAACTAGCTACAGACAAGCAACCTGTTTTTTTTTATATAAGGCGTAATATTTAGTTCAGAATTAAGTTAGGCGTTTTCACATTTTCGTTGCTTGTAGTGCGATAATTGTATGTGTATTTATTTATGAAAAGGAAAAAAAAACATAATAATAATTTAATGAGAACTCAGAGATATTCAAGCGATTTAAATATGTTGACTACGGTAGTGAGCAAGTCGAAGATAAATATTTATATGAAGCAAAACAAAAACAAAAGCAAAAGTAATTACCTTCAGATGAAAAAAAAAATATTGTTATGGTTACTGTAATGTTGTTATAAATTGAATTATTCTTAGAAAATATGTATTTATATAATGCTATATGAAGCGTAAACGATGTAGAGTACTGAGGAATTTATATAAAGGAAAACAAAACAAACCAATGCTACAAATGTAACTGTAAAGGAATATTTCAACACGTACAGTACAAGCAAACCCTTCTTTTACTCTCCTCGTTTTGTTGCAGTTCATTAAAAAATTTCTCCGTTTCGTTCTCAATGGCAATCTCAGCCGCGCGTATCATTTTATAATTTAAAAAAAAAATTTTTTTTTTATTCTTTTGTAATACAATTTTAGATCACGATTCATCATGAATGAGGCGTGCTTGCTAATAAAAACACTATTTCAATTTATGACGTTGCTTTGAATTCCGTTCACTTATTTTTCATTTGAAAATTCCATTAGTATTGAATATTCCAATCACCAGTGGCTAAATTTACGCACAGCGTCATTATTAATGTAAAATGTTCTGATTATTTCTGCCGAATTTACCGAGTTCGTGTAGGATATGGTGGCAATTGTTGAAGTTAAAGAAGAGCGTATGTGTTAAATAAACAAGAAATTCTTATGGTCAATTTATACATTACATCTACATTTCGTTCCAATTAAGGATAAACCTTCATTAGTTATCAAGGATTTTTTGACCAAACTAATGACAGGTAATTTTGTAAGAAATTTTTTGATAGATTACGAAGTGGGAAATGAAAATGTTCCATCAGAAATTTTCGAGAAACGGGTACATTTTGCTGGGAAATAGTGTTTAGAATTTTGTATTTCAGAATTCATAAAAAAAAAACTTTAATATGCAAAGCTTTATAACAAATAATACTGTCTTTTATATCCATTTTTCGTTCCATGTTGGAATTTTTCAGAAAGCCTTTTTGTGGGTTTCAGGTAAAAATGCAATTTGATGAGAAGGCCGGAGAGCTTTTATTTGTGGGCCGTCTGCAGTAAATGTAACACGGAATGTGTTAACGGGTAACACCTACATACATACATATGTAATCGGTTAAATTGGACTAAATAAAAATTCTACATTTTCTTTATTATAATACCTAAAAAAAAGAAATACGTAGTGAAAATATTTTTGATAAAATGGCAAGATATTAATACAAATTCTATTTTTCACGAAAAATTGAGTAAAAAAATTGTTTAGATACATACCTTAAAAGAGCTGTTTTGAGAAAAATACGTTTAAAGTTTGAGAGGAATATTTTTATAAAAATCATTTCGATTTTTTTAAATATTTTCATAGCATATGTTACCCCTCAATTGATAGATAAAAGTAACAAATACATTATAAAAGGAAAAACGTAGGTGACTTTTGTGAAAAATTTTCTCAGTAAACTCACGAATTACATCTTATCTTAAATGAAACGATCATCCAAACCCTTTCATTTATCGCAATAAAGCTCATGTTTCATCCAATAGATTAGAACGTAAATATCTTCGCAAATGCAAATTTTGAAAGTTTAGTACAGGTGAAAATGATTATTTAACAGAACGGGTAAATATGTTAACAAACGAAAATACTTCAATTTAAATTAGTTTTCAATTTACTGGTCAGGTTGCGAACTTTTCAATCCACCAATATTTTCTATTATATTCTGGAGTCCAATTTATGGATACATTTTTCGTATCTTAATATTATAATACAATACAGTCCTTGGATGTTTTTGAACCCATAGTCTATTCAAAATTTAATCCCGATTTGGCTCGATCCCAGGACTTGACAAAGTTAAGGTACAAGATACGAGTAGTTTTTAATATACGGTCGAATAGTTCTAGATCTGATGCCAATTGCTTTTTTGTATTTCCCGACAAATTAACCCCGTAAATCGTGAATCTAATGTAAATCTTGCTTTCTCGAAAACTTTAAATGAAGGTGCTTTTTATATTCCCATTCGAAGTCTAAAAAAATATTTTTAAAAATCACCTATCCTATTGTTATATATATATAGAAGAAAAATGTTGACCAGTGTCATTCATTTATATATCAAATATCAGTATTTTGAATGTCAAATTATGGGAGATATTATAGCTATAATATAATAATAATTATAATTTATCTATTGTTAAAATAAAACATAGCAAATTCATTTTTAGAAAACGTTGAGTTGGGTTAGTTAACATTTTTTTCGTGACTCGAATAACTAAATTTATAAGCAACGAAAGCTATGCAATTCGTAAGTATGATACCTTAGAAGATTTCTTATTCCTATATTTAATTAGCATCTTGTGCCTCATATTTCTTCAAACTCGATCGATTTTGGCAGGATGTTAAGAGTTTTACTCAATCGTGTTTACTCCCATTATTTGACTCTAAGATAGTAAATTCCGAAAAGTAAATAGCATATTTTGGAGATATTTATTGGGGAAAGATAAAATTAGACCCATTTTGTATATTATAAGACTCATACCAACTACCCAGTATGAATACAATTTCACAAAATTGTCTACAACTAAACAATATTTAATATTCCGAGCGAGTATTCTACAAAATAAAAAAAACCTGAATCATAATAAAAAGATACGATTTTTGTACGTAAAGGTATTAAAAGCTTTGAAGCTTCTCAAAGTCATATTTGTAAAACGCAGCAAATCTCTTACCATATTATCCTAAAATGCTGCCGCATAATCTTATCACTAATTAAACAATTTGGACATATTTGAGTGAGTACGAAACTTAAACTTTATAATATTACGAAAAATGAAATTGTTGATGGAGGTCTGCACGTTACATTTGACTGAGTGAATGCCCACTAAATGCGCCACAACATAAAATTTTTTTTTATAAAAATGCTTGATGATAATTGTACTTAAAAAACACTTTTAATCCAATTTAAAACTGCGGTAAACAGTAGGTCATAAAATATCTACTCTCTTTACTCAACATGTTCATCTCATTATAGAAACATCATTTCATATTCCATTTTTCTAAACGTTTAATTTACTTCCTAAAATTCTTATTTATATTACAAGTTTTAATTTTTATAATTCATACATTTGTAAATTATAACTACTTGGTCCTTAAAATGCAAATTATTATTTTGAATGATGGCATTATATTAACTTTTATAATCATCTCGATATTTCTCAATTTTACGAAATATGAGAAATATTCTTCGAAAAACTTATTTGGCTTTTTTGAGTACTCTAAAATTTATGGGTGTGTTTTTATTATTCACCCTATACACGTAGTTCTAGCGTTATTTAATAGTATATAATTCTTGCTTTTCTTGTTGCTTAACTGAAAAACTAGATTTCTTATCCGTTTTTAGTTTTTTGCTAAATTATCTTTTTCTAGAAAAACAAGTGTTAGGTGCCATTATGACTGAAACTTTAGAAACCCTAAAGGATCACCATTCATTTAATCCTAACACCCCTCTATAGTATAGTCTATAGCTGAGTAACGTCTCAACTGTCTATAAGATAAATATAGGAATGTTATAGGGTGATTTATAAAATCATTTTTGAAAATCTTAAAGAATTGAGGACTTTTCAAACCGTTCTCAGCGGTCAAAAGACTGGTCCTGACCATTGTGAACAAAAATCGGTTGTCTCGAATCATTTCGAAAATTTTAACAAATCTCGAGATTTTCCATCTTTCACAAAGAAAACCAAAAGTAAGTCCAATTAAAAGTCAAGTATTTTTATTTGAAATTGTATTTATTAAAACTTTTTCGTTTTATTCTTTTAAATTTTTCCAGTTTGTGCGTCACATTCCATTAAATCATACACCAAACACTGGCCATTCTGAGAATATGCAAAAAAGCCGGCTGCATAGAAATTTTGTAAATCAGAAGATAATACAGGTGAAACATTTGCCTTTATAATACTAAAATAAAATAGTGTTGTGTGTCAATAAAGAGCTTCAAAAAGAATACAACCGTTTGACCTAAAAGAAATTTTATATGTTTACAAATTGAAATCGAATAGACCCTTCGAGTATATTTGTAATTGTAGGAAATCATGCCGGCTGATTTCCCTTCTGTATGCTTTAATCACTCGTTTTTATTTTTGATTCGGTAAAATACAATTTTTCCTTAAGCAAAGCACTGAAATTTCCTTTTATATACGACGATTTCATCAATTTTATATGAACGAGTAAAAAGAATTAATAAAATGTAAATCAGACTTTTTGATACACCTACACAAGATACACGACCAATAATGTGAAGTTTAATAAAAAATAAAATACAAATAAATGGTAAAAAATCTCTACGCTATTAGGACGAGAAGCATATGATAAGATTTCATAGAGTTATTGAACTTTGTAGCTTAAATCATTGTTAATTACTTTTTGTATAGAACTTTTGAGAGGAGGCATAAAACTTGTGGAGTTTTTTAAAAGCGTATGAGAAAAAATATTGTAACTTCTGTCAATTACAAAAGTAGACTGGAATTTTCCAAGAAAATGTTAATAACACATTAATACAACAAAAATGAAAATTTAAAAAAAAAAAAATTATAAGTAGTACTAAAGAGATACTACACCGCTTAAAGTTCTTGTGAATTGATGACACTATGAAGACATAAAATATTGCATTTTATGTGAAATAAACTTTATTGAGGTTTGTTGTTAAAAACTGTTCCGTGTGAAGTGTATTTGTATTTGTTAGTTTGCACGTTTCGCTTTGTTAACTTACAATGAGTAGAAACAATTTTACTTTCGCTGATAAACTAGCAAATATGAAAATAAAAGGAAGTGAAGAATATGTACTCGTTTGTTTAACAAATAAGATATTCATTTAAAAAACAAAAAAAAAAAAAACTATGGGCTAAGTCTCTACAACCATAAAGCAAATAAAGATTCCTTTCAAGGATATTTTTCAAGAGTAAGACTCGAAAAGTGTAAACCGACATTTTCCACAGAGTTTTCATAAAAGCAACAGAAATAGAGTAAAAAAGCTTGTTAAAATTATATTTTTCTACAGACAAAGAAAACTGAGGAGTTATTTTTATGTCTAGGATTTGTATAAAAGTTACATAAATTTAACGTGACCACATAAGTATTCAAACTATTAGGTAATGATTCGTGTCTAGAAGCAGTAGATGCTAGAAGCTAACTGTTGAGTCAGAATTAAGGAATTGTTTCAAAAGAATTTGTTTATTTTGCTCCGAACTACTACAAGTAATTGTACCGTCTACAACTTTCTATAAAAAAAAAATACCTTCTTAGGTAAAGAATCCATTTCTGATTGATACCAATCAACATCATATGCATACAGCAAAAAAAAAAATGTTTTTCAATTTAATCTTAATTTGGGGAAAAACTGTCAGAAACGTTCGTTGCTACTAGGCTTTCTTTGTTTATTGAAAGCTAATTTTTCTAATACTGAAAATTCATATCAACTTTATATCTGGGATATTTCATTAATCCACATAACTACAGTCCCTTTTTCAAATAAAGGAGAATAACAAATCTTCGACCCATTTTTTCCCCATCCTTTCATCAAATTATTTATTCTAAATTCCGAACAAAAAATTGTGTGATGTAAAAGTTCTAAAACTTGAGAGTCAGGAGTTATTAAAATCAACAATTTTAAGAAATTGAAGTTGGTCCAAAGTAGCCCAAGGTTATCAAAAGATTTTTTCTTTGAGAATTTGAGAACATTCTCAAGATTTTGAACTTTCGTTTTCGTTAAAAAAAACAAAAAAATAAATAAATTGTTCAAAATTAAAAACGAGACACAACCAATAAAATAGTTTTTCTTTTAAATTAATCGTCCTGTATGTATCTCCTGAAGACTAACTCTGATCAAGTGTTTTAATATTGATGTCATATAATTTTTTGGTCAGAATTACTAATTTTGCCGCTTTCATACTCCGTTTTTCGTACAAATATGTTGGATGAAGACTTAAGCGAAAAGAAGGTATTCAAATTATGCTGCTGGTACCAGCAAACATTACAAAATAACAAAATGCTTAGTCATAAATAGGAAAAAAAAACTCATTTTACATCTTAAGATGTCATATCTTGAAATTTGTTAGTAATAATAATTGTTGAAAAGGTTCAGTTCGAAAAGAAAATAATAAAGTATTATGAAAAATAAGTTGGTAATCAGCGTAAGTTATCAATCAGTAGTTTGAGACGATTAATCACTACAAAAGGAAACAAAATGTTTGCATCAGTTGTAGCGGCTTTGCACGAATTTTCTGCTTGGATGCCATATTTGTAAGAGTACATAACCAAATATGTATAGGGGCTTATTTTAAGTGCATTTAAAAAATGAAAAATAACATGAAACAACAGATCACATAACATACAGAAACAATTAATTTTTGAGAATAAAATTTAATTTGTTGAAACACCTATGCATACCCCTTAATGTAAAAAAAAAAGTTAGATAAAATATATTCATATATATACATGATATTGGCTTTTTTTATTAATCTCCTTATTTTTAAGTAAATTATAAATTTAAACTCGCATCATCCGGAATTTCAAAGAGTATAGAAAAAGTTATTTTCTAAAAAAGATCACTGTTGAGTGATTAGTCCTGGATGGGTTAATATTTTTATGTCAAAAGCTGTATGAAACCATAAAATCAATTGGGTCTGCAAATTAGGCCTCTATATATCTAGAAAATCATAAAAATATTATATTTATTGTATTCTGAGCTACTTAATGGAAAAACTATCAGAAATCGTAGAACAATGATATTAAAATTGTGTTTTGTGCAGTTGTCTATTTAATTTACCTCAAACACGTTACTTAATATAGAAAAATAATATTTATGTCGGGTTTTTCCATTTGTCTAGTTGACCGTTGGCCTGTGCGCTTTATTTAGCTTCTCCGGTTTTTGTTCAACTTTTGAATAAAGGAAAACGAATTTTTACCCCATTAATGAAACACACGCCATCTTTGAGTTCTACGTAGAAAAATTTATGACATTTCAAGACGTCAAGACAAGATGATATTTTCATCGAAACGTCACTTCACACGTCCTTTTGTAAATCATTTCTAAAATTCTTGTTCGGTGCGAAGGTTTATTTTTGATATGGAGTCTCGCTTAGTTATTAAAGTGTTTTGTTTCCTGTTTTTATCATGGATCGGGATCGCAGCTGCCCTGGAGGAGGATGTAAGTCTATAGCATTTTCTGTTTGTGCGAAATTCCGCGGAGAAAGCAAAGAACGTAATTCGCTCGCTGATGTAAAAGTCAAACATTGGACAGCGGGTGCATACGCCTCAGCTCAAGGTGAATTAGCGAATCATTCGATAAATGACGAACGAATTGAGCTAATATTTGGTCAGAATTCCGGAACGGATCAAGCTAATGCAATTAAAATCAATTGGTAATTTTAAGTGTTTTGTTGCCAACGAAACCTTTGGAATAAGAAATTGCCTTCTACAAATGAAATTATCTCAAATGCAATTTCAGTAGATACTTTTATGCTTTAGGGGCATCTGGAAAAATTGGAGCAGTTACGGCCAGGTGCTGAGCAAAGCAAAAGATTTACAGCAAAAAACCAAAATAACGTAACGTTAGCTAGCATATCAGTTTCATAATTCAAACTATTTTGGCGCACCTGTGACCTTTCTGGAACAAGTTTAGAAGCCGGATTTTTATGAAATTTTATGCTATTTGAAAATATTAAAATTCGTCAATGTGTTTAGCGTCTTCCCTTTTTGATAATTATTAAACTAACTATTTTAAAATTCATGCCAATTTTATATTTCTATCCTTGAATTTGATGTAGGTTAAACAATGACACAAACTTCGATCTTGATCACATTTAAGAAAACCAAGTCATAAGACAAGCCTTGGGAAATGAAAAGCTGAAAAATAAAACACATTGCAAAAATTCTAGCGTTACTCTGCTTAATTTAACACTCGATTTACGGAACCCCATCAATTTGAGGGATTCCACGCTGAAATTTACACTAACCATAAATATTAATCATTAATGAAGTATATTATTTTTAATTGATGAGATTATGTCTTTATGTATTTTTTACCTCGAACCTCTCATTTCGAATATCCATAAATCTAATGTTAAAAATATGTAGATTTCTTTTTTTGCATTTCATCGTAAAATATTAGTGAAATTTTGTTGAATTATTGCCACGCTACGTTTAAATTTCCCCAGGGTGTTTTAGAAAAAAATATGTATTTAAGATTTTGGTTTCTGTACAAGTTACGGGGAAAGGAGAGCGGTGCATAAAATTTCCAGATTTTTTCACGTGACTTTTTGTTTATAAACAACATCATAATTTAACATCAATTAAAAAATGTGATAAAAGTATAAGATTTAATCAAATTAGCATTAGAAACATCTCTGATATCAGGTTATGACAAAAATGAAATGAAATAAAATGAGCAATTCTTACAACCGTCTACAAATCACTAGGAGTATTCATTTCAAGTTGATTCACAACTATTTCTAAAATAAAAAATAAAAATAAGTAAAAATTTGTGACATGAATAAAAAAAAACAAAAAGCAATTTACACGTGATTATTTGGCTAATAAGCTCAGCAAGTGGGTTATACCTGTTTCGTGATTTTGAAGCATTGTGATGTCTGCAATAGCTCTGTTCATCTTTGAATACTTTGTATCTTTTAAACAGCTTAACCTGAATTTATAAAAGAAGAAAACAAGCGCAGTATTTATTGCCAATAAATTAGCCAAACGTTTACAAATAAAGACATATGTAAAATAGTATTTTCAGTTATCAGTAATTGCGAAATCGAATGCCCAAAACGTTTGTTTAAACTCCAGAACAGATCCTTAAGGTTATAAAAACTATTGTACATATTTTTGGAATCGTCTTTTTATTAACTTTTATTTGTTTTGAGACATGGTATCAATTTTGTAAATTTTGATACATAGTTTGTTTTAGTTTGACGTTTAAAATAAATTTTTAAGACATTATTCTACGCCGAAGATTTGAATCTGCTTCTTACTATTTTTTAGTTTTCCTTTATTATGGTAGTTATTATGGAATCCAAAGCAAAATTGGAATCGTTCATTCAAGATTTATTAATTATTTGCTCATTAGTACTGTAATGTTTTTATTAACAAAGAACTTATTTTGTTATAAATCCGATTATTTTCACTTACAGGGCAGCAGAAATGTAGAACCATCGGTTGTTTCAGTTGACATAAGTAAATTGGGCGCCCCAGAATATTTGTCTCCACATTTGATCGAATTACAAAATTTTGTTCGGTCATATTTGCCGAAAAATCTCCGGCTAATTAACATAATTGAAGCGTATCGCGAAATTATTAATGGTGTGCGGTATGACTTATTAATTAAAACTCTCGATAGTCAGGACACAGAAGTCGTTTGCCATCTAGTTGTAAAAGAAAAGTGGGAGTTCAGTGTAATCGAACACACGAACTGCTCCTCATATTACAAGGACAACGATCCTTATATAAGCCAGTACGAAACAAGGACTATAAATCGACATAGAGATAACGGCGATAGACCTCTTAATCTTCGAGATTTAGAGCATCAAATTGTTCCCAAAAATAGGAACGGCTACTCTTCGCCTAAAGCGAGTGATGCCGGTGAGAATTTCGAAGGAAGTGCTGAAAATGATGAAAAATTAACTGACGCTGCTAAAGATGCTCTTGCAGAAATATTTGGTGATATACCCGATTCAAATTACATCCACAAGTCTCCCAATGAGAAAAGTACTTTTTACTAATGTGTAACGTTTTTAAACCAATAACTATTATTTATTTAAGTTCAGAGCGGTAAATCTTCCGAAGAAATTCCTCAAAATCGTCGGAAGAGAGCTGCCATCGAAAAGGGAAATACGAAATTACCATATTCGCTCAGTTCAAAGGTATGTGTAATGCCAAAAAACACATTTCCGTTTTATTATGCAACTCCTGCACCCACTAATTGGCAGTGCATGTCTTATTAACAATATAATTTAATTTGCACTTTCCTAAATCGTCCTTTTTTAACAACACTATTGCTTTTTATAAGCAATGTACTTTAGAAAGTCCGTTAATTATGCGACCTCTGCATTTCTTTGAGCAGCACTATCATCTCACCCCAAATATATTTAAAGGAACATAAAAAATTAACATTTCATCATAAAATAATTGCTAAAAAAATCTTAAAAAATTATATTTCCCAATTTTTTCAATTTGTTAAAATAAAAATTTTGAAAAAATTATAAAAATGAGACTTTGATGGTTTTACCTGTAAGGATATACCAAAAACTACTTCTTTGCCTAATATTTTAATAAATTAACGAATAACAAAAATAACGATATTCTCAATGTGGTAATAAGTTTTGCCAATTCGCGCACAGGGCCTTCACAACCTTTGAACTAGGCATTACTGGGCGTTTATTTATTTAACTTACGGATGGTAATAAAAATTCAAGATCTCATAGTGGTATGCTAACATTGATTTAATCACAAAGACGTAACTGCAGTATAGAGGTTTACCTTTCAACGATACCTTAATTACGACATTGGGAGAATGAAACAACACTGCATACCTTAGGTTAGTAATTAATCTTTCTAAACAATACATCAAGCTACTTTTAACAAAATAAATAACAAGTTGTATTCCAATCATTTTCCTTTCGCGCTTATAACTCATTGTCTTGTTTCATTTCACTAAAAGTGAGACACATTTGCATTAAATGTTATAAATTTAGTAACAATACTATGAACACAGTACTCCATTCTTCGTCGAAAGTAACAATTATAGATTTTCATATAATTCTTCGAATATCGATAAAATTAAGAAATTTTAAATTCGGCAACCAGATGTTCAAAAATTCTGTATCCCAATATCAACACAAATTATTCTGCAATTATAAAAATATTTAGCCATTAAAATCGCACAAATTTTAGGGAATTTTTTATATTCAGATCGGCAATTTTATCTTTATCCTGTAAACTTGTAATGAAAAATAGAGAAAAAGAGCAAAAGGCTAAATAATTGAAAATTTGAATAATTATTTTTTTTTCTATACATTATATAAATTAAAATAAAATTGATCCAAAGATTAATCGAGGTGAAACATCGTATTTTGAGAAAAATTCAAATTGAAGTTTTCTCGGGATACCTCTAGGAAGAAAAACGTCCAAACGTTGCTTAAAGCTCCTATTGGAAGATGAAATTATAAAATTAACTTTTTATTTATCTTATGTTTATTGTTCAACTATAATTTATCTATTACGGGTTAAGGAGATAAAATTAATAAATATACTATAGTATATAGTTTGGTGGAGGCTTTATATATTTAAAACTTTTAATTTTCATTGTAATGTTATTTATTTTAAAAGGGGTGTTGCTTAAAAATAATGAAAACATAAATACATACATTATTTTTTTATTTTATTTTTCCAGAGTCCGTTTTTTACTAAGTCTAACCTTTTGGACAAAGCAGAACACATGTTTGCCAAATATCAATTAAAGTACAATAAAAATTATGAGGCCTCTGAACTGAAGGAACGCTTTAACATATTTCGGGCCAACTTAGCGCTAATTGATGAACTTAACAGAAACGAACAAGGTAATTATCATAACTTCAATTTCATAATATCAAGTGTAGGTTTTTTTTTTATTATTATTTTGTATTAGTTCCTTATTATTTTTTCGTATTATCGGCTTAAGCCAGGGTTGAAAAATAAAAAGGTGTCCGGGCAATGCTTATAGCGTAAATCTATATTTTGAAAAACATCGTTGTATTATCACTATTATATTTTTAAATTTTTATGTTCCCCCATTCATCATCTCTAAAAGATAATTGTCACTCAAAAACATGTTCATATCTGAATTTCAGGCACTGCAAAATATGGAATGACAGAATTTACTGACATGACGCCAGAGGAGTACCGACAGCGGACGGGACTTATTTATAGTAAATCTTCAGAAAATAATGTAAAGAACCCTATAGCTGAAAGCCCTGACATTAAACTGCCTACGGATTTTGATTGGCGCAAAAGGGGCGCTATATCGGCGGTAAATTACAAAAAGGATTTAAGAAATTATATACCTCATTAAATATAAATTCAAGGTGAAAAATCAAGGAAGTTGTGGATCTTGCTGGGCGTTCAGTGTAACTGGGAATATTGAAGGCTTACATGCTATTAAAACAGGAACTCTGGAAGAGTACTCGGAACAAGAATTACTCGACTGCGACACAGTTGATACGGGCTGCAATGGTGGACTCCCCGACGATGCTTACAAGTATGCTTCAAAATTCCCTATTATTCCTAAAACACACCTTTAATTCATAATTTCCTTTTTTTGCAGAGCTATTGAACAGATAGGTGGATTGGAGTTGGAATCTGATTATCCCTACAAAGCCAAGAAACAACAGTGTGTCTTTAACGAAAATAAAGTTCGTGTTAAACTTTCCGGTGCAATTGATCTTCCAAAGAATGAAACTGCAATGGCATTGTGGCTGGTTGCAAATGGTCCTATTTCCATAGGTAAGATCCAAATTAGTTTTAATATTTTGCATATTTGAGCTGAGTCATGTTTTTATTAAGGAATAAACGCAAATGCTATGCAATTTTACCGAGGTGGCATATCGCATCCCTGGAAAGTACTCTGCCGAGCTGGAGGAATAGATCATGGTGTTTTAATTGTGGGCTTTGGCATCAGAGAATATCCCAAATTCAATAAAACTCTGCCCTATTGGATTGTAAAAAATTCGTGGGGTGCTAAATGGGGCGAACAAGGGTACTATAGAGTTTTTAGAGGAGACAACACTTGCGGAATTAGTTCCATGGCAAGCAGTGCTGTATTGGAATAAGTGTCTTATGATCAAAATAATTTCTTTTATGTTATTTTAAACTTTTAAATCGGCTACTTATATTTTATTGGTCATAAATAAGATCAAAATCGTATATAATTTGTGCAAAAGCACCCGGGAAAATATACTCAACATGGAAATCATGAACAATATTAATTTGACTCGAATATTTTTAGGATGTTTTATTGTGCCAGTAGATCAAAAATAGAAACTACGAACAATTTGTAAATAATGCTGTTAATTTTCTTATTAAAGTTTTTATCTTCAGTAAGGTATTTTCTACCTACTTTCGATTACAACTATTCCTGTACCCAAATTTTAATTGTTTTATTTAGAATAAATTTAATTTAAAGAAAACCTAATATAATATAGCATTAAATCAAATGAAAGTTGTAGGAAATTATGAGGACATTGTATTAAAAACTTTCCGATTCATGCAATGCTTCTGGAGATACTAACATCAAGTTCTTGTTTGCTTTTTAATATATTCATTTATTTCGTCCTGCTACGTTGGTTTTTATACCCTTAAAATATATACTGCAAATTTTTGCTCCGGTTTTAAACTATACATATATTTGAGCTATTATACAAATCCGACCAAATTATTACTTTGTAAAAATTACTAGTTAAAGTGATTTTTAATACAAAGTACAGTACAAGGAACTGGTGTAATAAAAAAGTAATTTCTCATGAAAGTAACCTGTTTGTGAAAATTGTATACCTACCCGAAAACATTTTCTTATAAGTAAAAGTTCCGAGTATTTATTACCCTATTACTTTAACCTCTAGGATGCTTTGATTATACTATTAATTGTTTACCAGGTAGTTTTTAAGAATTAATATTTTACTGAAGAATATCAACCTCATTTGCGAGTTGAAAAAGTTAAAGTGAAATTGGTTTTCGTAAAATTTGTAAAATTTAATATGACTTTAACAAAGAACATCAGTGACCTGTGGTTGTCGAAGCTAAAATTTCAACATACTTTGGGATTCATTTGGAAAAGGCACAAGTAAATAAAATTCTTCTATGAATATTATTTTGAAATTACACTTTTCAATAAGTTTGTCCTTCGAATTTATTCTTTTCTATTTTCAACTAGGCTGAATTCAACGACGAAAATGATTCTTTTCAACTTATTGAGAGGATAACGAATTCTTAAGAAAAAACATATGGGCTATTTATAAACAAAAATTCCCATTAACAAAATCAAAACCGAATGCAGCGATCAAAGAAATTTGGGAAAATTACACCGATGTGGCCGCAAAAGTAAAAAACGCTGTAAATGGAATGTTTCGTACCCAACTTTTGTTCAAAAAAGAAGCAAAAGGGTAAGTTCACTAAATACTAACCAGTCTAATTATGTGTAAGTTCAAAAGCAAGTAGGTGATCATAGGTATAAAATGTCTTCTAAACGTTTATCTTTAACTTCGTTTTTTACACTATCAAATGATTATTATAACACTATCAAGGGCACCCTACTTCCAATAACGCAATTCAAAAGACACGCCTTGTTACCCAAACAAATCACTCGTTTGTCCTGTGCACCCATAAAACTATAATGATCCTAACAAAAGCAACCCAAGACAATACAATACAAACGTATTCGGATCATCCCTTGTCCATTGCCAGGCAGTAAGCCCACAGAATGTCCTTCATCAGGGTACGTGTCCAGAAATTTGATTTTCGAGGCAATACGATATGTTTTTTTTTTAAATTTCCTTAGAGGTTTCATTTCGTTGGTTTTTTCCATTTTTCTTTCCGACGACGGGTCACTGCATAATAAACTGATTATTTATGGTGATCGGGTTCACGTAAACGTCACGGATCGCTTAAAAGAATCAAAACTTTTACAGAACACTCCATGGAGAGAAGATGCTGTAAATATAACAAAGAAGTCGTAAAATTGTAAAATTTTGTGCACGTGCACAAAGTGATTATGATCGATCATTTTGGGTCTCTGCATTTCTTTAGAGTTCGAAGTTTTTCGGCTCAAGATCGTTCGTTTCCTTGTCGATGTTTTATGCTTCTTCAGATAAAAATGGTTAGGGCGTATATTTGGGATCACTTTCTACCTGCTCCCTTTTTTTTTGGGTCGTGTAGTAGTTATACGTGGATTTATCACATACATATAATACTTTGTTTAGCTAATGGGTTTTGGGATTGCTTAGTCTGAACGAGCTGACTGTCATTTATAAAATAACTAGAGCTGTAAGTGTTAATAATAACGTGTGCTGAATATTTGACCTGGTTTTTCAGGATAAAGATCCCTTTGTTTGCTATGACGGCCAACTTCTTCGAATTTCTTTCAATTAAAATTTGCTTTCCCGATTTGGTAAAACCTTGAGCCAAATTTGGCCTAGAACTCAGTAGGTGCACAATTCGCTCATACTGATTTTTGTTAGTTATCGGAATTTTAAATGTTCTATTTTTACGCAAACGGTTTTTAAAAGGTTACAAAATCGTGCATTTTAAAAAAAATTATTTAGATCTTGTAACCTTAAGAATGATCAGTAGAAAAATAATTCTGAGCTTAGTTTGGAGGTAAAGGAATTGATTTTTTTTTATGATGAAAATCAATTAAATCCGATGTCTTTCGTATTTCTGATTCGCTATCGATTGATTTACATATGTAAAGGATATGTTTCTTAGTCACATCAGAATGGTGTAAATTGGTTGAGGGTGAGGCGCTACTCTCATTCCTAAAAATGATCAATCGAACATTAATCTCTTAATAAAACAAAAAAATTCAACAAATGTGTAGTTTGAGCTAATCAAACTACGAGTAGATTAGGTAATCAATATAATAAATTAATCGGTTATTTTGTATCGATTTAATTGTGTTACAACTATTGCGGCTTTAACCGAATGAACGATAAATCGATTAATAAAGAGTTTTTGCAATTTCTATGTTTAGTTGAAAACCTTAAACAGAAAAACAAATTGAGTATGAAGCTTATCTTAATTATTACTTTTCCGGTAAACCATAAAAAGCTTACAAAGATTTCAAGGCAATTACCAAATCTCATCCTAAAGAATTTCATAATATCCTCAAAAACAATAACTCCGTACCCAACCCCTACCCTCACACACAATATCTTTTGTGATTTCATAACTGGCCTAATCACCTCACGAGTTTCCATATAGCCTGAGTCCGGCAATCGGTCCAAGTACCAAAAATGAGAAGAAATCGAATTGATAGAAAAAAAAACAAGAATTAACCTTAAAAGACCCTCAAATCTCCCCCTTTCTTCAGAAATTACACTTGGGATATGGTGCAGATTGCACAAAAACCGATATAGCCGCGCGATAAAAAGACAACTCAACAGAAAGACCAGGAACAGTGGCGGCAGCAGCCAAGATCTTTCCATGACACAGGAGAAGAGACGGAAGACGCTCGAATGAAAAACTCTGCGGAATACAAAAAAGGTCAATTTATTCAACAACATCCCGTCTCTGCAGAAGACCTCAGCAGTCAGTCAGGTAGACCCCAATCGGATCGTGAGAAAATGGTTTGGAACGTGGTTCTCACACGATCGACACACCTGCCCTGCTTTTTTCCGCCGTCTTCTTTTCGTATCTTCTTATTTTCTTGATATTTTTTTTACCCTTTTTGTATTTTTCTCGTACCGCATGCCGCTGCTTGCTGCCGCCTATTGCATTCAGCAGTAATTTTCAATTCACCCGGTTTTTGCTTTTCAGTAAAGATCTGATCTGAATTATCGTGTTTTGGCCTGTTTTTACCGCGGATTTTTTGTCGTTCTCGTTTTCGGTTTCTGCTTTTCAGTTTTAACATTTGCAATGGCTTCATTTTTGTTCCCTGGTAATTTTGGATTGCACACGCTGAAAATCTTCCGCAAAAGCTCCTCACCTTTTTCTGGTATGCTCCAGCTTCTTCTTCGATCCGACGCACCGAGATCGTCTTGAACGGGTTGCGCATGATCATTTCATAAACTGCCCCTCCGTTAAATAATCGCATAATACCTGTTCCGTCCAGGTCACAAGTCCCTCCGCGAAACCAGTGGCGCTTGTTGATTTAATAAGGAGGAAGTGTGTAATTACAGCGGCGATCTTCGAAGACCTGCGATCGTCTTCATGCGCCGAGAGGCTGGGGTGAAATGAAGACAGGTAGAAGAAGCGATGCGATGAAACCGGAGAAGATAACGTTGAACAGAGATTTAATCGGTAGATTTGAGTAATTTTCTTCTTGACAGATAAGATCAGAGCTCAAGAAGTGGCGGATGCTGATGAGCCGTTCATATGTTTAGGATTGGAGAACGTGCCAATAATAAGGAGTTTGATGCCAGTAGCAAACCTAGTGATTGAAGATCGTCTCAAAGATAGGTATGTCGTTATTAAAGACGAAACGTTAAATGACGAGATGAGGCGAAAACTAGATATCATTTTACAATTTCACTAATTAAAGCGAAGCGGAAATGAAAATTGGTTTGGGGTGTCGGTAATTTATAAAAGTAATGCGCAATATTTCAAACTAACTTTTATTGCAAATAGTAATGGTAAAGGTTGTTATGTACTTTGAATATGCAACACTTCCTTGCGAATTAAAACAGATTCCAGTTCACATTGCTAGAGTATTTTTGTTTTAAAGTAAAGTAACTTATATAGGTTCAAATAAGAATCAATGTCATTAATAAAACAGGAATTACGCGCATGAAAACGAGTAGGAACAGCAAATTTAATCTCAACGTTGTTTAAAGTTCATATTACGAAGAATTATGCACGAAGGAGTACCTACTACATAAAAAATTTCTTCGCGAATTTGAGTCTAAAGCCCCAGTACTTTGTACTATTGTACTATAAATATTGTATAAAAATGATTTAACTACCTATGAGTTGTTAAAAAAAATAAAAATTATTACACACGCTTATGATGGATCTTGTTCCTAGCCCAGATACTTATAAAGGGCTAAAAATTAGTACTACAGTTTATATTCGAAAAACTCAACTTTTCTGAATCGATATTTTTTAAAAGGTTGCAATTTAGGAATAATACAATTTTTAAATAATGGTGACTAATTAAATAGACATGCATGAAGTTGAAATCAATTAATAAATTTTTGAATTCTTACAAAGTATAATTTAAAGCAAGAAAACTTTATATCGCACGAAACATTTTAGAATATGATAAAGTAAATAGACTAGACTCTAGAAAAATTCGTTTGTTTTATTGATTTTTCAAAACGATACGATTTAGTGTCCTTTTAATCCCAGCTTTGCAGAAATGAGGACTGATGGAGTAATTTCGTTTAGAATTCTTCACAAAAATTGATTTCTTGAAGAATTCGTAATAACTATGCGAAGGATTATAATTCGTCCTCATTGGGCCCTTTTTATTAAAAAATTTAGAAATAGGTATCAGTTATTTTCTGATAGGTTTTGGGACGTTTTGGGACTATGATAAAATAATTCCGTCAGAAAATCTTCAGCCAATAGACATTATGTAGAAAGGAAAAAGTGAGCGAAATATAAGTTTTTTTTTTTAAATGTTATAAGTTCAATCTGAACTTAGTGGACCCATATCACTTTTAAAAAATAGCAGCTCATATACATATTTCGAAATATGCTTCGAAAATCGTTTTGAATTCAATTCAGAGAATCTGTAAAATGGGAACAATAAATATTTTATGGATTTTTGTCAACATTATTTATTAACTTAACCGTAAAAGATCACAACAATCAAAAAATTGCCTATGCCTAAAACAAACAACATTTGAAACTGTTTAAAGCTACCGTACGGGGGGTATCACAAAATAATTGTCCTATTACTAAATTAAAGCTTCTTGAAACAGTCTTGGAAATCCTGAGTTATGCAAAACCGCGTGACGTCACGCACTAAATCACCACGGCCTCCAAACACTGTCCTCGGATTCCGGGCTGCTCTGGGGGATTTCCGTCTGCTTGGTGCTGTCTGGACGTGGACTTCCGGAAAAACTTGAGATTGGTGAAAGAGGTACGGAGTAAGGCGCCGACGCTCCAGAGTAGCCGCAGTTGACGGTTAGTGGATGCATGACGGATGCCATCTTCGCGGGAGGCTGGATTTGATTTAAACGCTGTCCCAAATGCGTCATCAGTTGCGTTCCCAGCGACACGTTGACTCCTGGGATCCTTGAGAGGGTCTTCGAGACCTCGTTAGCGGCGTGAATGTAGCCGGATCGGAATGCTTCCGTTTGCGAAAGTGATCCGCTTCCATTCAGCCTCTTCTGCTGCTTCAATTTTTGAAGATGTGTTACGGTCAACTCTAAGATGTCGGCCTTCTCCAATCGCGTGACGTGCTCACCCTCCGACTCGAGGGTGGTCACCATTAAATCCTTGAGTTCGTCCAGGCACTTGTTGATCCTCGCCCGGCGCTTGCGCTCCAACATCGGCTTCATCACTTTTCTGTATTGGTAAGTCTTGGACATTTCCATTTCAATAGCTGCCATTATTCTTGCACGTCGCACAAGACTCCTTTAAACTTATATCACGCACTAAAGTTAGACTAAAAATCCTTGTCTGAAGGAGATCCTTCCTCCTCGAGCTGTCTGCTGCGAATGCATCGGATTCGAGCGAACCTCTGTATTTATACCTGTCCTCGGGCTGGTCTATGTCTTCCTTGAAGATATCACGTCACCCCAGCCCTGTGCCCTACACACAGCCCGTCTTGATATTTGAGGACCTTACTGATCCCTATTCGGTGCGATCGTGGGAAACTTTCTCGACTTCAGTTTCTCACAGCAAAATTTGCCCACCTGCCAAAGGTTTCGATCGTACCCGAGGACCGGGAGCGCAGCTGTTTTTGAGGGCTGCATAGAAATCTTTAAAGAGGACGAAGGGTTACTTAAGAAGATCGCCCGAGTGAGGAATAGGAGGATAAAACGAAAAAAAAAAATGTATTTCTTGACCGATAACTTTATAAAAAAAGGGGCCCATCAATTCCCCCAGTGGTTCGGGTGTCTGTCACGTGAACCAGCATAAAGCCAAGCGGCATAGCACCCTTTTTTGGGATTCTTGCGTTATTTTTGTGTGCGGTTATTCGTGCCAGCGGACGGACACACTCTTGGCACGGTGGTGACGAAAGTAAGCCCTACGCGCCGATCGAACAGCCCGAGCCCTTTGCTTTTGTATACCCTCTCAATTGTCTTGAGGTATTCAAAAGAAATTATTTTACTTGATGATTAAGGCATACTATGGGTATTCATGGGTAGGAATCAATTGGATATGATTGCGACATATTTTGAAAGAGATGCGCAACTTACTTTTGGCCCATGGTGTTTATTTGAAGTATTTATAAAATAGACAGTTTTATGTATAATCACAATCACTATTTTATGTAGCATGATAATGATTGTCTTTAAGCTGGTACGATAAATAAAAGAGAATGAGCTATTTATACTAACAAAACAATTGGTTCGATTTACTTATTAATTTTGTTCTTTATGATCGGGCAAGAAATCTTCAAGTTTGGTGTTTTTCTTTTTGAGGAAAATACTCCGACGTTTTTTATGGATTTATTTTTATTTTACTTGCTCGACGTTTCGGGTCCTATTGCGAAACCCTTCATCAGGAGCTTTTTTGTTTTTTTATAAAAATTTGTTTTATATACATATATTATTATATCACAAAAAAGAAACACAACTTTCAAACATCTTAACCTGTTAAGTTAAGATGTTGTGTTTCTTTTCTGTGGTTCGATTTAGTCATAGGTAGATACAATATCCCTAGAAGTATTTTTTAGGGCTAGCCCTACTATGATCTGAACCGGATCAGGGTGTGCTCCTATATGTTGTAGTAGGGTACTGAACATTCGGGTTTAAGTAGAAACTTCTCAGGAATGTTCTTTTCCTTGGTTCCTTATTTTAGCCCTAAATTCAATACCTTATTTAAACCCTAATACAGAATATCCCTATTTGGGCTTATCCAGCCCTGATATCAAGAACTTATTTATTTATTTATTTATTTATTGAACCAGTTTTTACAGTGTACCTGTACCCACAGAGGCAAGCGAGATTGCCTGTGCGTGGGACTGGTATGGAATACAAAAAATAAAATTACAAAACACTTACATGACTGAATCTTACAAACTAAAATATATACATTTGTGTTTAGACTGTTATTGTTCTAATTTACATTTTAATATATACATGTATGTTGGCGTATTTATACATTTGTAGAGTACTATTATTGCTAGGATTTACAAAACTTTGTACATTATGTGAGGATATTAGTTTTTATCCAATTTTTAAATTTATTTCTGTTTGAGTTTTTTGTTATCGTTAATGTTTTATATTCTATTGGTAATTCATTAAAGAGTTTTATTGTTTTGTTGTAACAGTTTTTGTCACTAATCGCTTTATGCATTTTTGGTAGTTGAATATTTTTATTTCTTGTTACACTGTTATTATTTAAAAAATTTTCTTTATCTATGTTGTAGTAATAACATAAAGATTCAAAGGTAAATAATTGTCTGATGTTCATTGGAATGTCTTTATTAAAGGTGTTTTTCTGAATTATTTTGAATATTCTTGTTTGTACTCTTTGGAGTATTTTTAAATTATTGAGATAAACTCCTCCCCATGCTATAATTCCATAACTTATAATACTATGGAAAAATGCATAGTAAATCATTTTTAAAGTTTCCGTCTGCATGATCCTTGATAATTTATAAAATAGATATACTATATACTTTGTTTTATTTATCAAGTACTCAACATGCTTATCCCATTTGAGGTTATAATCTATGATTACTCCTAAATATTTACATTGTTCTACCTTATTTAGTTGGGTATCTTGTATTTTAATGTCTAGGTTATCTGGGACAATGTCATAGTGTTTACCAAAGGTCATGTAGACAGTTTTTTGTACGTTTAGCGTTAACTTATTGAGTACTAGCCAGTCATTTACCTTAATTAATAAGCTATTCAATTTGTTTTCAACCTCTTTCCAATTTTTACCTTCAGAAATAATTACTGTGTCATCAGCATAGGAGATGATAGTGTCGCTAGGCATATCCTTTAGTAAATCATTTATATAAATTATAAAAAATAGCGGCCCAAGTATTGCTCCTTGGGGGACGCCTGTATTTATTAATACATAGTCACTTTCCTCATCTCATATTCTAACTTTCTGACGCCTATTACTTAAATAATTTTTTAGAAAATCGTAAGATTTTCCTCTAATCCCGTAGCTATATAGTTTTTCTAATAGGATATCGTGATTTACGTAATCAAATGCTTTAGCTAGATCTAAGAACGCCACTGCAGTTTTTTTGCTTTTGTCAAGATTATCGTATATTTTGTTTGTAAATACATAAACTCAGCGCATCTTTTGTGCCTTTATTCTTTATAAAGCCATACTGGTGGTTTGACAAAATTTAACTATTGTTGATAAAATTATATAATCTTTTATGTGTTATTTTCTCTAGTAATTTGGCGATATTTGATATTAGTGATATTGGTCTATAATTACTGGGTTCGTATTTGTAAATCCTTATCTCACCCTATTTGTATTAATCCGGTCCTTAATTAAATTTATTTTATTAACGAATTTTTTTTAACTTATATGTTCATTATGCAATTACAATAATATTTATAATATGACGATGATCCGAATCAAAGAAAACCTGAATCTAACCTGAAGAAACTGTTACTCAGGCTGTATTAAAAGTCTAACGAAAACTCTAACAGCCTTAACAACTCATAAATTAATCAATATTAAGTTGCATCTGAACATATCTAGAAGAACAACTCATACCAAAGAACTGCAGTAACCTGGCTTGCACGTAATTGTCTTATCCGCAGAAATTGCTACTTTAAATTTCTTTAAAAACTTTTAATATTCCTCCAACATCTTAATCGGCAACTAAAATGTATGTAGTTAATTTTAATTACGAGATTGACCTACTCAAATGGCTTAGGCTTAATCAATACCTAGGGTTTATATTTCTACTTTTTCATCTTTGTGCGACTAGATTACTCTCTCGTCTGTTTATCCGAGAAACATTAAAATACGCTGAGCATGACACTAATTTTATTTTATTTCGGTTCTTACACAGTACATCATTAGAGTCAAATGTAATAATATCTAATCAGCCTGTGGCATTCCTTATTTTATCGTTATGAAAGGTGTTTCATAGAATGTGTACCCTTTAGTTTCTGAGAAAATCCTATATACGTCTGCTTCCCGTTTTCATAGTTCATATATTCTTCTTCGGTCATCCCTTCATTAACTTTTAATTTTTTTCTAAATTTATTCAATTTAACTTTCTTGATCTGATCTCAATGAAAAGGGGCAATCTAACGTAAATATCTGCGATTTCAATTTGCATCTGGCGTCTTTCAGGTAGCGTTACCTACTGCCTTTGCGTGTTAAGCTCTATTCAAGAAATTAATTCAACTTTTTCAATCCTTTCTAGATAGGAACTTTATACAGAGTATACCACAAGAAAACCTTAAAAGTGGAATTTTATGTGGCTTATATTCTGAAAATAACGATTTTTTGGTTAAAAGAAAAAACTAAACGCTTAAAACGCATCCCTATCGGTTCATTGGTTTTCGATTCGAGATATTTTTGGTACCACTTTAAAATTTTTTGAAGTGTTGTCTCGTGTTAACAACTGCTGATCTCTCATTTTTCTTGATTGCTTAGCTTTGTAGCAGTCGCAATAAATAGTTTCTAGCGAAAGGAAATAAATATGATATAATGTCATAAGCGATATAATCGCTAACTTGTTGAAGCATAGTCGTAATTTTTGCTATTTCTAAAAGTAAATTCGAAGTAAGTAATATTGAAGTAATGGAAAATTAATGATTAGCTTTTTACATATAGAAAGCCACGTGGAAAAATATTTTTATGTGAAGAGATTGGAAAAATTAAAGCATATAGAGTGTGGTTGGTCCATTAGAACTATTGCGAAAAAACTGAAGAGATCACATTTCGAAGTTGCAAAATTATGGACAAAAAAAAATCAGACTGACCCCTAAAGGATGAGGCTGTTAGCTTATGGTTTGGGCTGCTTTCTGTTACAAAAGCCAAACACCGATTTGATCTTTTGGATAATGTGCTCCTGGTGTTATTTAACAACAAGAGTTCAGTATCATCCTTCATTAAGTCCCGATCTCAAACCAATTGAAAATATTTGGGGGATCATGTAAAATCGAATTTACTCAAATGGGCGGCAGTACAGAAAGCTTACAACAAGTCAAATTTGAAATTAGCCGAATCTGAAGGTCATACACACTATTAATTTTTTTTATTCTATTGGATTTATATAGAAAGAGGATTACTTTGAGAAAAATTAAAAAATCAAATTTTCACTTGACTTAAAAAGTACTCAAAATCTTATATAATAGTTATTTAGAATAAAGTATATTATTCTATATAATAAAAGAATATCGGCTATCCTCATTTGTAATAATATTATGGAAAAATCTTCCGAATAATCAGAAAAAAATTTTTTGTTATATTCATTCAATCACCATTTTATCCAAAATCTATTCAGGACTACCAAAAATAATTTTGTATTACAAAAAAACGCAACTCGATCTCTTCCTTTTTGAAACGTCTTCCCACGGTTGCTAAATCTCCTGCCTGTAAAAATTTATTGCAAAAGTCAACGATAAGAAAAAAGCGGCCGCCACAATGCCCGGCCGACGAAATGAATGTAAACAAAGCGGACAAACTTAACTCCCTCGAGGGTTGGCGTTTGTTGAAAAACCCTTTTCCTGCAACAACCCCGCGCATGCGTCCCTGGAATGTGGTGTATGACCTGCGCTGGTCAACTGATGACTTCCCTTCCAAATTTGAGCCGGCCGCGCCGATCCATCAAAGCCGAAAAGTTCCCCCGGAGGTGTAATCACGAGCTTATCTTATGGCCCTAAAGTGCGGTCATTCCTGCGACCGGATGTGATGATTCGGGCTGCCCTCGGTCGGTACGGTCTGGTGCGACAAAAAATTTGAGAAGCAGCCAAATCAAAAACTTAAGAAGGTCACCGTCTCGGACAAAAGGTTCCGCACTTTTACTACGGTTTACTCGTGCGTGTACGGCGCAGGGAGCAGGAAAAAGCGACGAACCGTTCAAGAAGGAAGTAAGAAACCAGCGCGGCATGCGTGAGTCGATCGTGAGAATCACAAACCTAACGAACCCTGTAAAATGATCCGAAGACATTCCGCAGATAGGGCCCAAAACAGTGAGCGCACTTAGAAGAAGGGAGGAACCACTCACGGCTGGAAAAGGGACTTTTTTCCTGGGCTCGTTCGAAGGTACACCGGGGGAATTGAGCGAGCAACAGCTGCAGTGGTGCAGGTGATTTTAGCCCAGAGTATGTGGGAATTTCGTCAGAGAAGTTTCTCACGATCCTCAATGAAAGGGAATTGTCCAAATGCCAGCACTACGGCGGATTGTTGAGCACACTTGGGAGCTGGGAGCAGGGCCCATGACGTCGGCCGTACACACGACCCAGCAAATACCCCTACACACGAGAAGGGCACGCATTCTGGCTGCAAGCAGAACGTGAGCCACCAAAGGAGGTATACAAAAGGATCAGAGCGTGTATTTTGGATATCATTCCAAGTTGGGCACTGGACGAGACCAGGTCGTCGGCTACCGGTCGATCGCAGGAAGATCGCTTCTTTCATTTTCGATTTGCGTAAAAAGTAAACCATGGCAATCGAGGGTCAGCGAACCATGTCTAAGACACAGCACTACCGCAAGGTGACCAAGCCTTTGCTAGAGAGGAAGCGACGAGCACGCATGAACCACTATTTGGACGAACTCAAGGAACTGATCGTGGACAGCATGGAGGCTCAGGGCGAGCACGTCACGAAGCTAGAAAAGGCGGATATACTCGAACTAACTGTGACCTATTTGAAGAGCAAGAAGCACCATCAAGGGAGCTCCGCAAAGCCCTTAAATGTCGAGAAGTTCCGCGAAGGTTACACCCAGGCGGCGTACGAAGTTTCCCGGATATTCGCATCAGTCCCAGATATTGATCTCAAGTTCGGCTCCAGAGTTATGAAACATTTGGGGCACCAGATGAAAGATATTGAGCCGACGTTATCACACCAGGACTCGGACCCTAAACACACCCCTGGACAGTCACCTGACCTAAAAGAACCATACCTCGACAGGGAGGATCACCACGAAGGAACCTCCGGCGATGTATGGCGCCCGTGGTAATTGGTGGTATTTTGAATCTAGCCGCCAATTGATCGAAAGCTTTAATTCTTGTGACCTACTTAGTGTTTACTTAGTACGTAAGTTGTGTTTTTAGCGGTAGACGAAGCTTTAATTTTCGCACATAAGGTTTTAAATAGAACGTAGGCTGATCTCCTGCACTTTTAACTGCTTTAACTGTAGAGGTTTTGTGATAGGTCTGTGATAATCATTTTTGTGCCCACATCGTTTATATTTTTGTAATATTTTTCCCATTCGCATCACGAGAGCATTGTAATTTGTGTGAAATAAATAAATAAAGTAAAATTAACTTTATCGCCTTTACTTTCTATCCAACAAAATTTAGATGATTAGTGATCTTCATTTGCGAAGTGATTTGGATGTTGGGGCAAAATGTAACCCTTAAACTCTTTAATAATGTAACACAGCAATGTGAAATTGAATTTTGAATGAAAATTAATTTTTTTTATCATATATTGATAGAAAACATGTTTAAAGGCCAAAATAGGCTTATATGATACATACATATGTTATTATAAAAACATTTATCAAATGTATGTATTTTAGTTTTCCAAATAAATTTAGCTTTCAAAATTAAAACTGCTTTATTCAACATAAATTTCAAAAGAATCATTTAAAGGTGAGAGGCAATTTAAGTATTATATTTCTTCAAGTGGTAATACAAATTTATGCCGAAAAGAGCCATGATATTAGTAAATATAATAAATTTAAATAAAATTGAGTCCAAGAAGTATCATAAAATAAAGAAAATGTTTTAATTTTGTTTTAAATGTCTGCCATCAACTTGGTAATACTCGACGTTCTAATTTTATTAGAATATGCGTACTATTCTGTAATTCTCGATAATACTTCAGTGTTGTAAGTACCACCTTACATCAACTAAAATATTCGATCAAACATGAGCATTATTTAAACCGATAATATCAAATCGCAATACAGCGAAATTACCACAATATGTTTTTTAATTTAATTAGATCATAGTTCCTCCGTTTTTAAAATATATATTTCGTAAATTCATCAATCCATTGTACAGCAATTATATATTTTGAGATTGTAAATCTGTTAGCTCTGATTTTATAATAGTTTTCTATATACTTGATTATAATTGATTTAATTATGAACTCTCCACAAAAGGAATTTGAAGAGATTTACCACTTACAATTTTATTACTTATACAAATTGTACAAGGCAACAACATTTTATAAATATAGTCTTTTATATAGTTATAAGATAATATTTTTTCGAATAACTACTTTTTGCGGCAAAAGAAACAAAATTTGTTATGTTTATAGTGTTTCAAGAGATTTTAGAGACGCAAGTCCAATTGAAGGAGCAGTTTTCGCATTAGTGGATTTAAAAAAGTTAAAACACTTAAATAATCTAAAAAGCAATTTTATATATTTAAATATCAATTAAATTCAATTGGAAATTTTCACTTTATGAAGCAAATAGACAAAATCCTGTTCGCGCATAACATATTTTGGTATAATTGGTATAATTTAATTGCATTTGTAAAAACAGGAAGATTAATAAAAAAAATCTACCTTCACTTGCTTTCGTAATTTAAGAAGTAACTAGTGTGACTAAAGATTTCTCTTGTACAATATATTTTTTTAAATGAAGATCTCCCTTCTTTCCAAGTCAAACTAGTACGAAAAACGAACTCGTGCCAAAAGAGGTTTTTTTTAAAGGTGTCCTGTTTGAAATTGAATGGTTTTATCGATTAATTTTAGTTCCCAGCATTATTTTTCATCTACATCCATTTATAGAAGTAAAATATGCTGTCTGTTCTAGAAACTTTATAAAGAAAAGTGTTGATCTTGAGAAAAATTTTATGTGGTATATTAAGAATCTTATCCAACCTTCGAAGATCCTAAAAATTAAATGGATCTGAAAAATAATTATAGTAAGAAAACAAGATGAATGCTTTAAAATTGCCATTTATTTTTCTCCTTCTTTCTATTTCTTATTGGTTCTTCCGAAGAAGACTGATTGCAATATTAACAATATGTTTTACAATAATATTATCACAGCAGGAAAACAGTAAAAATTTTCAAAAAATAATAAGCACAGCCATTAAAAGACGTTACAAAAAAAAATATGCAACTAATTTTAGAGGTTTTTGGGGACTGAATTTCATCACCAGGGCCTCCAAACAGAGCTGGATTCACTTGGTGTGGGGCTGTTTCCCCGATCGCTGCTGCAATCCGACGGTGGGGGTGTTACAATTTGAATACCACTGCGGCTCGAATCCTCAAAGTAGTTAGGCGAACTGTTGCAGAACAGATTTGTTGGGGATGTCGAGGGCACGGCAATTGTGGCTGTGGCTGCTGCTAGACTTCTCTGGGGCTGGGGTGGGAAGATTGCCGTTTTTGGCTGAACTGCGGGAGTGACCACTTGGAGGTAGTTGAGACGGTGTCCCAAGTGACTCATTAGCTGGGTGCCTAGGTCCACGCTGACTCCTGGCTGGGAAGCTAGCGCCTTCGAGACCTCGTTCGCTGCGTGAACGTATCCTGCACGAAAGCTTTCGATCACCGAAATTTTTGGATCTTGATTGATCCTCAGCTGTTTTCGCTGCTTCAGTTTCTTCATGTGTTCCACAGTGAGTTCTAAGATATCTGCTTTCTCTAGGCGAGTGATGTGCTCACCTTCTTGTGTAAGGCACTCGACCATAATATCCTTAAGTTCGTCCAGGCACTTGTTAATCCTGGCGCGTCGCTTCCGTTCGAGCATCGGCTTCATCACCTTCCGGTACTGGTATGTCTTGGACATCTCCATTTCTAAAACCATGTCTCTTCTATTACTTTAAACTACGATCACTGATCTTCACTAATTAAAAAAATGTCACTTGATATATGCGTTAATCCGTGTCGCACTGCACCAAAATAATCACTTATCTTCGCTTGTCGCAATTATTCGTTTATGTTTTATCTCGATCGGTGCTGCTTCAAACTCCAGCAAAGATTGCGTAAAATATCGAAGAGAACCTCTGACTGATCTCGCCTGCGACTGCGCAATGAATGAATCGGTCCGACCATTTGTCGTCCCCTTTTAAATGCGCATGGGGACCGCGCGGTGGCGCGGTGATGGCATGGCGTGTCAAGCGGGCAAAGAAAACGGCGCGCTGCTAACAGCACGTTTAGTCCGACTCGTGGGAAACTATTCCGGAGTCGATTTCTCACAGTATTTGGCCACATGCCTTCAATAACGAGACGACGTGCGGCATGCACAAAAAACGAGGAGGAAAGCACAAAAAAAGACACTCTGAAAATTGAACAGAAGGAGCACGAACAACAAAATGAGCCAAAAGAGAATAAAACAAAAAAATAAAAAGTTAAAAGAAAAAAAAAAAAATAAAGAAACGAAAAATAAAATAATAAAAACCCAAGCGAGCTAAGAAGACGAAGAAGTTATCAGAGCCTAATGCGGTTTCTTTATCTCTTTTTGGCGTAGAGGATAGCCATTTCGAGCCCGGATTTTATGTGGATGCGGCTTAAGATTTGTTTTCCTGTTTTGATTATTCTCCGCGCGATCTTTTACTGGTGTGGCCTGTGCCGTGCCATTTTAATTCCCTGCGGGGCGACCACAAAAAGAGATTTTTATTAGATATCTCTGCCTGCAGCCGTTCAGGTTTAATTACTACGTGTGGTCGCGCAAGGTACCATCAATGCGCTTTTGCACTGTCCACGCAGGTCTAGCGACTAGTTGCCATTAGCGAGAAGATTTTAGTCCAGAAGCATAGGACGCACTAATTGATCTTAGTGGTCACTAATCGGACCGAGTGAAGTGAAATTGCTTCAAAAGATCGCGGTAATTTCTACCGCCTGCGTAACGAATTTCAATTAGATAAAGTGGTGGCATAGATAAGTCTCTAATAAATATGTAAATATAGATATAAGCAAAAAAACCGACATTTTTTAGAATCATCAATTTATAAAACAGCCAGGCCTTTGATCTAAGCAGATCTTCAACATCAAATTATAGTATAAATATTCGTTAAACGAGATCAAAACAATGTTGGTTCGTTCTCACATATTTTTTATAATAGTTTTCTTAATTTTTTTTTTTTGAATTTCCTTTGTCTTTAACCGTCTGTCTGCTCAGAAATGAAATTCATTTAAGGGGATATTCTACAGTAAAACCCTAAAAGATATGGGGTTTATTTGTACAAGATTTTCGTTTTATGACAGTTATTTACTGCTACTGCTCATAGTTTAGCCCATGTATAGAAAGCTTTCAATTTGCAAAAGCTGCATTTTTTTCGTCTATCCAACGGGATTGTTGATTGCAATAAATATTAATGATATATTTTTGGAATGTACGTTTAATTTAATATTCGTTCGCTACCCCACACGATGAGGTTGGAAAAAAATTGCAAATTAAAATTTTTCTTCTTTAGTAAGGTTATGTTTAGATCAATATAAGTATTAATTATGTCAAAATTCAACTATCTATGTATGTTACCAAATCTTTGAGCAAATAGGTTTTAACAGACGGATAGACCTAATAATACTTACATATGTAATCCGTTTTTCAAAATTTGGTAAGGAGCACTAAAAAGTGGTTTTTATGGTATTTATGCAAAAAATTATAATTTTGATTTGCTAATATAGAGGCAAGGTTTTATATCAACGTCTTTCAGTTACCTACTCTGAAAAATGAATCAGTGATTTCTTTTTTTTAAATCGTATTATCCGTTGTGAACGTCCGAGCTGAAATAAGCGAATGCGTCACAGTTTCAATTTAAAGGCCGACGCTGTCGACTTTTATAATCATTTGCATTTTATTCGCCTGATATAACGAAGAGGCCCCAAACAGATTCGTGACTCCGCCGGTGACGAACAAATTTCAATTTGAATCTGAACTGAGACCCAGTCGTGCACGAGCCAATATCTTGCCGAGGTCCAATTCAGTTCGATGTCTTCGAGTCTTTCATAATTGGAAACGAGTTTAGCGTGGCCGTGCGCATAACGCGGATAGGGCGAGGGGGTGGCGGGTGCCGGCTTGAGCAAGCGACTCAAAACATAAGAAACCAAACCAAAACCATGTGGGAATCGTCGCACTCGTTTATGGCCACTTCTGACTCCAGTCAACTGATGCTATTAGTCCAATTGACTAATGGCGTTTTCGGAAAGAAACGGACCGGGGTCCGGTGCAAAGTGTTACTACTTTACTACCGTCCGACCGTCAGCGGCGACTTTGTTGTCCACAATAAAAAAAACGAAAGCCCTCTTGACTGCTTTCAATTAAGACTATAGATACAGATACTAGTAGATAGCGATCTTTCTAGCACGCTTTCAGCAGCGTTAAAAGGAAGTGTCGATCACTGGAGATCGGTTACGGGTGCCGGGTGCTCCGCTACACGGTGATGCTGCGCCGCTTCTGGTGCTTGTTCGAAGCTTTTTATTCCTATTAACGGCTTGATATTTGACATATGTGTCAAGCGCGTGCTCGTGCTGAGATTAATGTTGTTTTGCCGCTACCTTTAATTACCTTTGATTGACGGAGCAGTTTTCCCGATTGAAGATATCGTAGCAATTATTTTAAATTAGCCGATATCATCTGATGTAGAAAGTAACTTTGAATTTCATTATTATTTTTTATTTCATACTTGTCCACAAATAACAGATATTTGTAAGATTGGATAGAAATAAAATGTTTTATTTTCTACACATACTGCATGTATGAAAGTCTACTAAGTAAAACGGATTATATGCATATTTTTCGAATAATTAGCGATAAACTATACGATTTACTTTTTTCTAACTACGTACCTTTTGAGTATAGACTCATGCTAAATTTTCAAATCTACAATTTCTAATTCTATAATATAATATCATTCGTATGGTTTAAACTTTCAGTTAGCGTACAATACGAACAGTATAAATTTAAGAAAAGGTCTGGGAGATTCAAAGTGGTTGTGACGTCAGAATTCGTGATATTTCGTATTTATTGAATATAAATATGAGTAATATCTTATTATCTACATATGTTTAATTCAAAATCCGGCATAAGATTTTAATATTGCTATGAATTTGCACAAAATTTCGTATGCTCATTATAATTGTCTCTTTTAATACGATTAAAATACCGCAAATAATATACATACATACAGTCAAAATCTGTTATAACGACATCGTTTAGAACAACATACCGGTTATATTGACCAAAATCATAGGTCCCGCCTGAATGCTATATGACCGCCTTATAAAAAACACTGCTTTTTACGACATTGCTTATTACGACATATCTCATTAAACGACTACATTTAACTAATATCTTCGGAGAATTATATCTGTTAGAACGACCAGCTGTATTATAAAAAACAATTTGACAATTTGAACAATGGTCAATGGCTACTAAGATTGCTAAAGTAAACAAAAACGTGTCGAGTTTAGGGTCTTTTGTAATTCTTAGAAACAAAATACACGTGCATGCAGTATAATCAAAGCCCAATTTCTCATATCTCTTCTCAGTCAGTTTGTTACTTAGCTGTACACAAGACGCACCAAAACATATTGTTGAATTATTTGTGAAACTTTTAACATGTCGCAAAGAAAACGAAAACAAATTAATATCGAAGAAAAATCGCGTATTATATCAAAGCTAGAGAACGGAATTCCAAATAAAGATTTGATCTCAATGCTGTTAGTGTATTACGAAAGATTTTTCTTTTTAATGAACAGTTTCACATGCAGGGAAATTATGACGATACACTAATTAAAATCCAACGTAAACTACAAAATTCGTACGCCCGAGAGAAGTGTTCCAAACAGACTAAAATTACAGATTTTTTGAATACAGAAAAATGATAATATTCTTTCATATTATACGTTTTATGTGAAATAAACAAAATGTAGTTTTATTTTATACATGAATATACACGAAGATATTATTCCTATTAATATCTATGGTTTTATATGTACCTATGCATTCAATAATACTAAATAAAAATTACTTTGTACCTCGAAAACATCACCGGTTACTACGACTATCGGTTTTTACGACCAAATATGAGTAGTCCCTTCAATGTCGTTATAACAGATTTTGACTGTATATGTATTATATTGTTGTTTTCCAAGGGATATAATATATGTATGTGTAAGTAGTTACACCACTGTTCTTTAATTTTTTTCATATATTATGAATTCGTAAATAAAATACTTAATCAGCTCCCGTAATTAGGTAATTTTTGAAAAGTTAATTTAAAATTGTTCATCATAGAATTTTTTAGCGTAGCTTAAATAAAAGCGTCAGCCCTATTTTTGGAATACCAAATACAAATTATCTCTGTAGCCCTTGTTTTTACACATCTTGGGGAACAAGTTTTTTATGAGTTTGCGTTTGTCTTTTTTTTTATTTACCATCTATTGTATGAAATAATCTGTTTATGGAATAAAGTAAATTTCGAAATGTTTTAAATCTTAAGATTTCAGCTATCATTTGAACACCGTTATAAAATGTTATCTTATGCACAACATTTAATCTCATTTTTTTTCCAAAACTGGAGCTGATTACGCATTTTTACCAATATCTCACTCATTACTCATCTAGAAGAAAACCATAATTTATTCATCCTCAAAAAGAATGTTTTTTTCAATTTTACTTCAATGGGTTAGGCCACTCTAGAGGCCGTAAAAATAGGTTTTTTTTGTGATTTTTTTTCAGGAAAAATATAAAATAAATCGAGTTTTCAATTGTAGAAGTTTATTGTACATATGATTGACTGTAAAACATAAATTTTATAGAATAATTTATTTAAAAATGGCTGTGCAGCGTTTCTCAGATGACCTATTTTTTTTTTGGAAGGGTCTACGGCCGTACCAACAGCACCTGTAAATTTTGAATTATGATGAATCACTAAATATTTTTTGTTGTACATAACAACAGCTAGAGAAGTGCGTAGGATTTTTTTGATATATTGATTTTTGGCCGAATGGTGTACTTTCAAAGTCAAAGTTGCAAAATGCGCAGAAAAATCGCCAGAAAATTGTTAATAACAAATGAACTATGCCATATAAAAAAAATCCTACGCACTTATTTAGGCAATAGATTTTTAAAGATCTACTTAAAATTTGAAGTGAATTGGTTGAAAATTGTTCGAGTTATGGGTGCGGCCAACTTGAAAAATGCAGTTTTGAGATAAATGCGTTTAAAATTTCGTTTCGGTCATAAGAGGCTCGCTGCCTACCTGGCGGCCTTGTACTATACTTTGAAAAACAAATACTTCGAGATATTTCCCGACCATAATCTTTTGAAATATAGTTTTTGAGGTCCTAAGGGACCATTAAAAGCAATAAAAAAAAATCGATTTTTTGAAAATCCGTTCAAGTCAGTTCAAAATTGATAGAATGTTGTACCTTGGATGATGGCCAATGGTGGGCCTTTTAAGAATGTTTATTTTGTCGCCAAAAATAACCTAATTTGTAGCAGTTAAAGGGTTTGTTTTTTTTAAAAAAAGGCCTATATAGTTAAGGTACAATAGGTATTTTATACCTTGGGCGCAAAAAACTACTCTATTGTCGCTGTATGTAATTTGTAATTGAGTTACTAATAACTAATAACGACAAACTTTATAAAATTCTTACTGCTTCCGGCCTTTACCTCTTCCTTCAACAAATTAAGAAAAACCCCAAAGACAACGAAACGATTTATGTTACCTTCAATCTCATAATGCATCAATTAAAACTTGAAGCTTGCCGTTCTTGCGCCGGAATCATGCCGAGCCTACGCCTTACCGCAGCTACTCACGAAAGCGAATCACGCACGTGTTGGCAAAGTCATTCTCAAAGGCAGTCACCGTCCTCATCATCATTCATTAAGGGCCCCATGAGAAGCTCGGTGATCACGTCTTGAAAAGGTCGCCAGAAGCAACCGGGCCAGGCCCAGACAATGCACCGAGCAGCCAGCATCTTACCTACTCCGGCCGGGATAAGAATTTTTTCTTTGGTGCCGTGGTCCTCGTAATCGCTTCCGCTACAATTGGCCGTCCCATCAATCGAGGCTTCGTCAATGGCAGGCCAACAGACGGTCACACGTGTGAGTCCTTTTTATCGAAAAAAAATATCCTCGGATATATGTATAAAAATAAGAAAAGAAAAAAAAAAGAAAAAAACCCTTGGTAGTGGCACAATTTTATTGCAAGCCTCTCTGCGTGGGAATTTGGGAAAACTTCACTTTCCCACGCATTCTCAAAGGCACCAAAAGACCAAAGTGCACAATTATTTCGGACTTGTTGTCCCACTCTGGTCGGTGCAAGTGCAGCTAAGGGTGTCCCACTTCCCTTAAGGGACTCATCGAAAATTTTGAACACCTGCCGTTTTTTATGATCACCTTGATTGAGAAAGAGGCGGGCGGGCGACGGGTAAACGGGGTGCCTGGTGCCTGTAGCTAAAAGCAAGGTTTACCCAACGCAAATGCAGGGCCCAGGTCCTTTGCTTTTTTTGTCGCTTATCGACGCGTTTCAGCAGGGCTTCAAGGCACACCATCGCGACATGATCGTTCGAGTTCCGCTGGTGCCTTTTGACGTGCAGGGCTCGGGAAGTTGGGTGTGAAGGAATCCGAAGAAGTGAAGACTACCGACGTATAAAAGGGAGGTGGTTTGAAATTCTGAATCATTCGGAAGTGAGCCTTCCTTCAAGAAACTGCAACAGGAGAAGATCAGTAAAATTCATAAAAATAATATCTCGTAAAATGTGCGTAGATAATATTCAAATTACACGTGACGGAATGGAGTTCACCAAGAAGTCAAAGACGACATCCTACAGTATCAAAAAAGTGTTAAAGACGCTCTTCAAGAAGCAGACTCGTACCAACAGCGGCGATTTGAAGTCATCAAACTCTTTAGAGTCACTGGACAACATGAGAAACTCCCAGGTAGAGGATCACTACGAGGAGATCGAGGAGAACGCCGCTAACGAGAAGCTGCTGTCTTGCATTTACGACGAAGTCAACCGACATCCGGAAGCGTTTGAGTGGGACATTAACGCTTCGACCGGTGAGGATGAGGTTTACGTTCCCGTCCGGTTCGCGCGGACTGAGGCCGGCACCTTCTTCTGGACGACAAACCTGCAACCTGTCGACGTTGATCTTGTCCAGCCCGCCTACTGCTACTCGACCTGCCAACATCCGGAGCTGCAGTTCCAAGATCGATGGGCCCAGGCCTAGTCGAGATTGAGACAACTGTCGAGGACAAGAACCAGACCTCCGTTTCTCTGACCTCGTCGATTGTGAAGCTTTAATTGATATGTGATAAATTGTTTTCCCCGCTATTCGCTATCTTTCTAGCTTTAAGACGCCGCTTTAATTTTGCACATGTATAGCTTGAAACTTTGTGATATAAACATTTTTCTTTTTGTTAACTTTAAGGCATTTACACATTTTAAAGGAATTATAAAATAAAATGATTTATAAATACTCATATCTTTTAACTTTGCTTTCATAATATTTGAAACAGCCCAGCCCTTTGTTCGAAAAAACTGTTGTGTTGACCTAAACATTTTATTCGCTGAATTAGTCAATTCTTTCATGGCAAATTGTTTTGATCCGACTATTAAAAATTTAGGGGAATAGAAGTGATATGGGTAGCAGAAGAGTCAGTGTAGATTTTTCACAATTTCCATCATTTTTGCTTCTTATCTTGTATGGAGTTTATTTTGATTGAGTATTGATTGTTTTGATGTAATATTGTACCATGGGCAGTTTTGGACTTAAGTTCTGATTTCACTAAACATTCGACCTTTTGAGACGCAGATTAAATAATTCCATCATATGTTTTAAAGAACAACGATTCTAATTTCCCTCCACATAATGTTTTTTTTTTTTTTTGAATAGAAATTGCAATTAATTTTAGTTAATCCAGACATACTGCAATTACTGGAATGTCTTGTTAAGGTTTTTTGACTTAAAAGACAATTGGTTTGCGTTTGATTTTTGTAAGGAACTACCAACGATTTTTGATTGAATTAACCAAGTTTAACTATGGGTAGAGCCTTAATTGATTTAATGTCTTGTCCATCATTTTACACCGCTCGCCAGAGTTTTCAATCGTGGTTTATTTTGTTTGGCAGGCACTTAACCCGAATAGCAATTCCGCAACATTATGTTTTGGGATGAAATTTTATGCAGTATTAAAAAAATAACATTTCCCCTCCCCAATTACCTATTAGTGGAATTACGGAATAAAAATATAGCCCTTTTTGAACCTCAAATACAATAAATAACTGCTTCATAAATAAAATAGTGAGTTTTGTTTAATAAAATTAACAGTGCACCATGATACGAACAAAATTTGTGAAAACTGCCCCCTAAATGTCGAAGAGTTTGCTGAAAATAGACTCAATTTTTAATTAAAGTAGGTGCGCAATTACTTTTTATTTGTATAATGCGATCAGACCTGCAATATGAAGCAAAAAATGCGTACCATGGTATTAATTAACGGTCCGCAAAAGGGGAGGAAGTGGCAATAGGTGAAGGTCGCGTTGCTTCTCAGTTATCAGCAGCAGCAGCGGTATCGAGTATGCGAAATTCGCTGGATATTGTGAAATTTTTTTGGGTAAGGTCGCCAAGTGTGTCGCCGACAAGCGCCTCCGATGATCGCGTAGTGCTGGTCATCATGCGACAGCGCAACTGTCGATCGCACAATGAGAGAGCCGTGCCCAGGCCAGGCCGCATCGAATTAGCATAAAAGCGCGATAAACGGTGCTTCTAGAGACGTTCCAGGGAATTAATTAGCTGAATAAAAAAAAAAAAAAAACGAAAAGAAGAAGAAAGGAAAAAAAAAATTTTCTTTTTTTTCCGCGCAAATTTCGCCTGAAGCGCCCGTATTTATCGCGATCTCAAATTATGCGGCCAACTGCGTCTACACCGCCAGAATACCCGCGACGACGTCTTTTCAAATTTTCAATTCGTCTAATCACGTCGCCGGTCGCTCCATTCGATTCGAGGCTTATTTGTCATTCGAATCGCTCGAAAATGAGTATAAAGTCGCAGCTAATAGCAACACGTGTTGTGGCCTTTTAAATATTCCGCAGCGGTGCCCCACGGTTTATGTCTTCACGCGATAGAGGAGCCTCCAAAGAAACCCACAATGCGCCGCCCGGACAAGAAGAAGAAGAAAAAGACAAAAAGAAGAATAAGTAAAACGACCAAGACGGATGGGGCGCGCAAAAGTAGAAATTAAATCCGACGAAGACGTTGAGGATCCCCAGCGTGGTGTGGCGCGGCGCGACGGTGGCGCGGGGCTTCTAGCGTCCGCGCGTCCGCGGCCGAGCCGAGGTCTATCCGCCTCCATGCGGCCCGAGCACGTTCTCAGGTTCCCACGGTCCGCCGAGCGAAGCAAAGGCAAAGCCAAAGCCAAAGCGAAGACATTCTTCTTAAGACGAAGACCGTTGCGTCAATTGTTCGTTCGTGCGGTGGAATTAGCCTGACGTGCAGCAGCAACCAGCTTGTGCTGCGGAGTTATGTGGCCCGGGCCGGCGCGGCGCGGCGCGGCGCGGCTCCGCGTTCCCGAGAAGGCGAAGGCAAGGCAGCAACAACTCGTGCTTATCGCGTGTAAAGAGCGCGACCAGTGCATGATAATTGCGCCGCCGACAAGATACGGCTGACGAGGCCAAATTATGCATTCAAGAAGTCAACTACAGCGCTCACCGCGGTTCCCAGGCAATCAACGGCCTTTAAGGCCGGCCCAGAGGAGCCCCCTGAGATGTGTGCAGGCATCTCGTCTTGTGTGTGCCCCGCGCAGCAGCGCGCTGCACTGTTCAAGTTTGAAGAGGCTACCTCAAGACGTCTTTCTTACGTGTGCGGTCGGACGTCTTCGCGGCCTCTGGTCGTTCCGTCGCCTTCTTTCGCACACCACATCATCCAAACGGATGGGGGGGAGGGGCAGTAAAATCGAAAAATCAAATTAAGTCGGTTGCGCAGTGCGCACACGTTTTTTTGTCGGTGGCAACTTTCCCACGAGTCAAAATGTTAATAACGGCTATGCCGGCGACGTCTGAGCGCCGTTTGTGGCGGATATTAAGAAGGAGGCCTGATCGCATCGAAGATCAGATCTTTCTTGGGATAACCCACTCCGGCTGGTGTGTGGCGGTGCGGCTCTAAAGGGATAGGCTGCGAGGCCAGCTCCCCGGCTTGCGGCGACTCGGGGAAGAATTGAAGCCAATGAAGATCACTTAGTGATTTTTTTAGCGCGACCTGCTTTGATTTTCTTATTCAGAACGCGTCGCGGTATGTGGGCCTGAAATTTATTAGTAATGGGGCACTGACGGGCACAGCTTTAACGGCTTCTCTTTGGTAAGTCGTCGTTGGTGTCGGGTTGATTCTTTTTTTCCCTGCGTATACCTCCAGATTTCTTCAAACTGGACTTCTTTACAACTTCTGAGTCTTCTGGGTGACGACCTGATGGCGCAATTAAGCACCTTTTTTTCATCTTGTAGATTTTTAGATAAATTTTCAAAGTAACGATCTGTCTAGACGTATATTTTTAATTGGCTAACCTTTTTCTCTTCTTCTTATTGCTATAACTGTGACCTCACCATTGTCATAATGCATATGAACTTATTTAGAAACTCAAAGCCTTTGGGTTACCATTTTTCGTCTAATTAACTTTTTATGTCTTTGTAAACAAAGTCCTACCGCAAAACAACTATTACTATTCTACAGCTAATTAGTAAACAACATCGCATTTTAACTGTGTTCTAACCTTTTAGCCCAAAGCGAAAGAAGCTAGGCGATACAAGGTCGCATATTATTAAACATCCGGTATAATTTCCATTCTCTTAGAAGCCTATTGAAATTCTTAAGAGGCGTCTTCACCAACCACATAAAATTAAGTATTTTGGTTTTTAACATTTACTGGGCCCCTAATTAATTAAAATCATCATAAGAATTTGGTAGACTCGATCTTGCATTTTATAGGAATTTTTAAGATTAATTAATTCAAGTATGTATTAACCGCAAATAATACAAACCTTTTTGATTCAATATTTATTGAGCAAAACATTAGTAAATTAAAGCGATTTTCATCTATTTCAGGCTAAAAAAAAATTAGAATTGTGATGAGTGTTTTATGTCTGAATATCATGGAAAGACTTAAAGAAAAGATAAAACAACTTCATAATTCTGCTTTTTCGTGAGTAAAAATGTTATGTTTCAAAAAATTTTCTACAATAAATAGAGTTAAAGGATAGTAAACGGGTAGGATTTGATAATATCTGCTATAATGTCAGATCGACAGATACAGAGATATTTATAAAAAATTGGGACCCAATTATTAAAATCTATTAAAAAGTAAAAATATGCCAAAAAGGAAGTAAACCTCATATAAAATAATTAAATCAGGGCCGTTGACAAATTCTAATGCGCAGTAAATTTTTAAATAAATATTATGCATCACATAATAATATTTTGAGCATAAGACTAGTTTCAACCGTTTGATTCATACATTTTTTGCTGCAATCCTCAACATAATCGAAGCAAATTAGAGTCTCTTATCTAATCTCACAAATTAATATATGTAAATTATAGTGTAAAAATATGTCATCATTTTTCTTTCCATTTTATATCTCTCAAATCTCAAAATTTGTCAAGGTCGACTTATCATGACATGATCCTTACCGCCAAATACATATATTGTAGTCATATATATATATATATTTGATCGTTTCTAGTAATGCCAATGATACGATTTATGACTATTAAATTATATCACATTTCATTCTGCCATATTCATGGCCATTCAGGTATAAATAATAAAATGCCACAAGTTAACGAACCCGACAGTGTGCATTCTGATCCTAAAGACACTTAATTCAAAAAACGAGTATCATCAATCAAAATGTACGGACAAAAGTGGTATTAATTTGGAATTGTGTTTAGGTAATAATTCTATGAGGGATTGTAATTAGAAAACAGTCAAAGTATATTTAATAACAATTTTTATTTTTTTTTATGAAAAAAAGCAAACAATTGGCGGCAAAATATCACAAACATTAAAGCTTTGAGTTCCAAAGGAAGACAAATAAATTTCTCGGTGGATTCTCTCAAGCCTGAGCCCATCGGTCTAAGAATTGGAGGGTGGGTACTTGGTGGCTGGTGAAGCAGGTCCCGGACTGGACGAGGTCGGCGTCGACGTCCTGCGGGTTTGTGGTCGACCAGAAAAATGTTCCGTGGACGGTGCGAACGAAGTTGACTGGAACTATGGTGTCGGTTTCATCCTGAAGGTCCAAGCGGGAGAAGTGTTCGAGCCGCTCATTAGCCTCATTGTCTGCGGTCTCATCGGTTTGCTCCTCGACTTGAGAATTTCGGATGTTATCAATCGACTCAAGGGATGTTGACTTGCAGGTCTTCCTCGGTTTCTTGAAGATCACTTTTAAAAGTTTCTTGATGCTGTAATTCGCCATGTTGAATTTCTTGGTGTATTCGGCGCTGATCTTGTTGTTCTCAATTTCTACGCACATTTTCACTTTGATAAGTTTTCTTTAAACGTTTTCTTTAACTGACGACTGATTTTGGAATGCCTGTGATATCCCAGTCCACTTGCTTTTATACAAGTGTAGGGCACCCCCACTCTTGAGCAGGCGGGACCAGAAAATCCCGAGCCCACGAAAAGAAGGAGCCCTTCTTTACGGGATGGTATTAAAAGATGTTTTTCTCCTTTTTTTTTTGTATAATAACACCAAGCCTGGAAAAAAACGGCAGGTGTTCGAAATCTCGATGAAAGTGAGACGCTTCAATTGGGACCTGTATCTGTTGGAGGAGTATGGTAGCGAGATTTCTTAGTCCTGTAGGATAGATTTTTTGCTCCCGATGGATTCAGGAACGTGGGAAAACTGAGTTTCTCGATGTTCCCACACGTTAAATAGCAAATTTTTGCTTTGTTGGGTGAAGGAATCACTAAAACCGACAAAAAATTTGTTTTTATAGGATCCACTCGGGATGATGGATACTGAAAAGGGACACATGTGCTTTCAAAGAGAAATAATCTACGCCTTGATAGAGGGATCTGATCGCATAAGAAAAATTTTTAGGCGTGCTATGGGTCAGAAGTGTAATTTGAATCTTTTTCTTAGCCTATAGGTCATTTATACTCTTTGACAAGACCGTTTTTTACTTTATGATCCTGTTTCTGTTCCTGACCCACTCATCGCATTAGTCGTTCATCTTTATTTGTTAAGAAAGGGCATTTCGTCTCAGACTTAGAGAGCTATGAGTAAGAATCGAAACAAATTAACAATCTTCCGGTAAACCCTCGGGTTTGTGTGTACAAAACCTTTTTGTGGGATCACGCAAGCTATGTGCCACTGGACGCTCCTTTAGGGGTTGATTGAGTTTTTTAAGTTTTTTTTTGGGATATTATACCCTGGAAGGCTAGTGATTACCACAGAGGGTATTGGTTTCAGTACAGTTTCTTATTTCTGGATAATTTTTTTAACAGACGTTTTCCTTCGGGATGATTCACTGCACTTGTTTCTTTTCTTAGCAATGGTTGGGGTTGTTTATGTTGTTTAGAGATGTTTTGGTGAAGCCGTATATTTGTCACGATCATTTTTTCCCTGCACGTATTTTAAGACGATTTTATTTTAAAATGGACCACCACTCAAGGTTGGGAGGACATTAACTGATTAGAAATTATCAATTATTCAAAAGGAATGGGTACAATCTGATCTGATCTGTTAAATTTTTTGGTAGAATTAATAACACAGGTCAGCACCAAATTTGCGGCCAAACAAATAGCAGGTCATTTCTATAGGATGTTTTCCGTAGATTACGAATTATAAAATAAAAATACTTAATTGGATTTCGTTTTCAGGAAAAATAGGGTTAAAAAGCACAAAAGGCCGGATTTTTACCATTTATGAAAAATCATTATGAAATAACTAATTACATGTCTTAAAAAAAACTTGAATTTTAAGCTATCATATAAAATTACAAAAAGCTTTAGAACTTGTGAAAATATTACGTGAAATTGGCTTTTTTCCACAAATCAATAATTTCATACAGGCAAAAGGTGAATGAAAATCATAACAAGCGGACGACCACGAAAAACTTGTTCGGCAAACTGTTTGAAAAGATCTGTAGATATTAGTGGTATTTCATATTTCTAGATTAAAATTCTGGGTTTCAATTGAGCCATATTACAAGCTTCTATGATAAAGCTTTCTTTTATAATTATTTTTCAAAAAAGTCTTTACAGTATTTTGTATATCACTTTAAATTTATATTTCTTGAGAACGGGAACGAATTCACTTTCGTTTGAGGTTTTATAATCTATGAATAAAATGTATAGAAATGACCTATCACGTGTCTTACCGCAAAAAAAAAAAGTAATAATTTGTTCCCCTGTGTAATTTTTATTCTTTTTTGGAACGTTCATGGAATAATTAAATAAAATTTATGAATATTAAAAGTCATTTAAATTTAGGTTCTTTTTAAGTATTACAATACAATTACAATTAATACATTACAATTTTAAAAAAATATACCAATTACAATTTGGGAAAGTGTGTTTGTGGTTTACACCACTAGAAAATTTGTTCGGTCAGAGAAGTCAACCTTTATTAGTTCTTTTATTATACATATAAGGAAAGTTTACTTGTACGAATTCCAAATTTGCATGAAAATAACAAACTGAAAATAAAGAACAATATAAACATTCAACAGATTTTTTTTGTCGAGATCGTTAATAAAAAAAAATAATACCATGACTTTTATCAATACCGTCGGATGCTGGAAATCCGCTGAGAGCAACGCGGCTAATCGCGTTAGTGAAAGTGCAAGTATAAACAAATTTTTAAAGTATATCATAGAAATCCATGTTGATATTACTTAGTAAAGAGTCATTTTCAGGTTATTTATTTGATTTTTAATTGAGAAATAAATTCAAATAGAGAAACCACTTAAATTTTGTTATTTCGAGAACTTTTATTAGTATTCAAATCCAAAATTGTAAATATTCAAATTTTTTCGCATGGAATGGGAATGTATATTGTATTTTTGATTTAGTGTAGAAAAAGAATATGCGAATGAAAAAACAAAAAAAAATCGTGGTATAAGCAAGGAAAAAAGCTAGTGAAAATTAAAAAGTTATCGGGTACAGCGTATACCTTGTTCCTAAGGTTTAATAAACATTTAGAAATTCTTAGAGAATTAGGTACCTTTAGGAATTAGGTAATTATACTAAGTTTTTGAAATGCCAACTTTTAAGAGTTTGTTTTGTAATTTATTTTTTTCATTTCAAGCTTCTATTATTGTCCGAAAAAAACACCGTCGGTAAAATGCGACACTAACATAACAGTCATTAAGAGCATATAAACTCGATTTTTTTGTTGGAGTCGAGGCACGAATAATACCTACCTAGTCTAGCTCTGCTATGTTGATTTTAAACAATTTCAAAAATTATTCTATTAATACTACTTCTACATATTCTACCCAAAAGTCTTAAGAATTGTTGAAGTAGCATGATTTTAAAACAAATTTCAAGTTTTATACAACATTTTTGAGTTATTTTACGAATGTATAGTGATATTAAAATAAGACGTTTTCGTTAACCATCGAGGACCTGAAATGGAAAATATTTCTTAAAATCAAATCAACTAGGGCTTATTCTTGATTTTGACGGAATTTCGTAAGGAATCAAGAATAGTAGAGAATTCAAATATAAGCGAAGGCGAGAAGCAACCTTTTGCAGTATATACAAGACCAATTTCAGCATTAACCCTTTGCGGTCCACTGTCCAGTGTTGAGACCTGACTATAAGCAGTCTAATAATATCAATGGACCGCAGAGTTAAAGCCAACAAATTTTATGTAATTGACCTCTAAATGGAATATTACACCATTGTCGTTAGGGCAGTGCTTTGTTTTTATCGAATTGCCCATTCAACAAAAGTAACAACGTGACAAGAAATCCGATAAGAGAGGAAACCTGACCCATTCCCAAAAATACTTCTCAGCACAACAATTCAAGAAAAATAACGCATTTGTTTAGAACATAGTTTATTCGTTGTATTTTTTTTTTATCTCTTTCGGATTTTTCAAATTTTTATCATTAAAGCTTTCCCCATATCACAGTAAAAAAAGGAAGAAAATTGCTTTCTCTGCTTTGTTCAGAATTGCACAGCCTCATAGGTCTCCGGTTGTCCAGCAGAATGGCGGATGCTACCAGGGCCTCCAGACGGGATCCTTCGACAGGTCCATCACTGAATGTTTAAATTCGATAGGTCGTCGATCGCAAAATATGGCTGTGGGCACGTGTTGACTTGTCGTCCAGGTCGGTGGGTAGTTGTAGCTGAAGCTGATGCTGCATGGTGATGAAGGCGATTGTGGGGGAGTCGATGGGGTTCTTTCAACCCCTAAATTTTGTAAGTCGTTCAGTCGTTGTCCCAAGTATGTCATCAGTTTTGTTCCGAGTTCGACATCAACTCCAGGTGTTGAGGCGAGAACTTTTGAGATTTGATCGGCTGCGTGAACGTATCCTGAGCGGAAGCAGTCAGTGCTGGATGGGGACTGTTTTGATCCTAGAGATAGTGCTCCGCGACGTTTAAGCTTTTTCATATGCTCGACTGTTAGTTCTAAAATATCTGCTTTCTCCAGCCTGGTTACATGCTCCCCTTCTTGTGTAAGGCACTCTACCATAAGGTCCTTAAGATCGTCTAGACACTTGTTGATCCTCGCCCTCCGTTTTCGCTCCAGCATCGGTTTCATCACCTTCCTGTACTGGTAGGTCTTCGACATTTCCATTTCCATAACCATTTCCTTTTATTGGCAAATTCACCCAATTACTCGCTGCTTTTTTTTTTTCGCTATTGTTCTCCGATAATTTTTGTTATATCGACTTGCGATTGCGCGTGCCCGCGGGCTACCTCACTTAATCCACTTGAATCACTCGAAACCTCGACTGGCTTGTCGGCGAAAGTCCCATGAACCGCTCGAACCGTGCCTGTCTTGCCTGCAACCTTACTTGAGAATGACTCAAAAACCCGTTTGACATCCTCTTAAATATAATTCCAGACCGTGGGAAACAGATTTGTCGTGTGATTCCCACACGATGCCGACCACCTGCCCTAGCTGTGGCTCAGAGCGAAGGCATGCCATACCCATACAAGCGGGCCACTCATGAATCCGGCTTAACTTCTCCTGACTCCAGAATTAACGCCGACATTGTTCGGCATTGCTGCGGTATACCGTGGGCCCCTACAGCGGGGACGGCCGATCGGACGGTCGGTCGGTCGGACGGTCGCCGGGGCGTGAGGTTGGTTTGCGCCGCTTTGTTGGCGCAGGGTCCCTCCCGAGGAGCGATCTCTGCGCAAGAGTCTCGGGTAGGGCCGGTAGTTGTTAGCCCCTGGACAATCTCGCCCCAATCTTGTCGTTTTCTTATTACGGCGTCCGTCTTGCCATTAATCTTGGCATGCATAAATGCGGCGGGTAAGACCTGCTTCGTCTTTCCTCTTTCTGACTTCGGACCGCTTGCCGGGGGTCGTCACCGTGAGAAGCGAGCACCGCTTGCGAAGAGCACGGCACCATAAAATGAAACGATCGTGAATTGGATTGATCGCGCTCTAAACACGCGATCGGCACGGGTTATTGCGTCTTGTTGCTGTTGTTTTTTCCATGCTCCATGCCGCCGCCGTGGGACCGGAGACCGGAGACCGAAGATCGGACTGCTTCAAGTCTGTGACTCGACGACGACGACGACTTGTCCGTTGGGCACTTGCGCGATTGCGGGCCTCCGAGGCCCCCCTTTCCTCATGGGGGCCCCTCGCCGTCCCCGGCCCTGTCCCTGTCCCGGTGGATATTTAATGGGCGGCCATGAGGAACGTGGGATCAGGCCGAGATGATCTTATGACGGCAACTTAACTGCACACGCTCGGATTGGAGGTTGTTGCCGTTATGCTTTTTCTTTTAGTTGTTGTTGGCGGCTAAGATGACGATGCCGCCGATGGTGCCGTTGATGCCGAAGGAAGTGAGCGCTGCTCGCCTGATTGACGTGAAGGAGTTAAGATGCCACTTCTGGTTCACATGTGGCTGCAACAGCCACCGCCAATGGGAAATCTCGCTCCATTTCGACGGCGCGATGCATATAATCATCATCAGTTGCACTAATGAATTTTATAACCTGAAAGAGCTGCTGATGACTGCAGATCGTTTTCTTTCGAAGTGACGATTGCGCTCCATTGAAACTGATACCGTGGTGGGGGAGCCGTGGATTGTTGCGACCGAATCGTGGGAAATTTTCGATTTTTCACTGCAAGGTGATCTGTCTGAGTTTAGCAATTATATGCCCGTTTTTGTTCCCCCAAGATCTTATCGTTGGCCTTCTCCCGGCGCGTTGACCATACTTTTTCAGATCCGTAAATGAGCGGATGGAGCCGGTGATAAGGTGAAAACTGTTCTATGGGAAAAGCTTAACTGCGGAAGTCGCCCTAAATGTGGCCTGGAGAAATTAGAAGGCCTCTCCTTAAGCGCAACATAAAACTCATAATTTCTTTAATAGTGGGTGACTGACTCAAGTCGTGCGAAGTTTAGTTTTACTTCTCTTCAAAGAAAATGAGAAAGAAAAAGGGACCGCTGTGATTTCACATTTATGTGCTGTAGGCATACAGTTAAAAAAAAATAATCGTAACTTTAACGAACTTGCTTTGCAACGAAAAATTTATTTGTTTTTGAAACATTTTGAGATGTGAATAGTTTTGCGGCAATTTAACTCGTATGTTCTAGAGACTGAACGAAGAGTTTATCGAAAAATTGAAGTTTAACAAAATAGCGACTGTATGATCGAAAAAATAAAATCTTTCGTTTCGTAATACATATATACGAGTACAATGCGTCTACCTCTAAAAACATTTAACATTTTATGAAAATTAGAAAAAAGATAAACCTATTTTCCGAACTTCATGCCAAGGCGTGACGCCTGTATAAAAAAAAACGAACAAGTGCGAGTAGGACTCGCACCCTGAGGATTCCATACTATTTTATAGGGTGTACAATTAGAAATTAAAGATTTTCGTATTTTTTCCTTTAATGTTGCTATTATAGTTGACCTTCCTTCGTACCAAATTTCAAGATTTTAGCTCAACGGGAAGTACCCTTTATGTAGGTTTTGACGCGTCAGTCAATCATTGAGTTGACATAGTGTTACTATTAAAATACACTTTGAAAGGCCGTATTTCTTTATTGCGTTCAGTTAGAGACTTTTTTACAGGACTATGAGGCTGTACAATTTAGTATTTGGTATTAATTTAAAACAAAAAAAAGCCTTAACATTTATGTTTCACATTAATGTCTTTTGAAGTAATAACAGTCATTTTAAAATTTACTTAGTTCAATACTTTATCATTTTTGTTGAAAAACTTTAGCAGTTTTGTTAGATTGACTCAAAATGCAAAGTATCTTTGATTAATTTTCGTAGTAAATTATGTATGAAAATGCCTTTATAGTTGTAAATAAAAACTATGGAACTATCTTTGGATTGAAATCTAAATACGTAGCAAAGAAATTCATAGTTGAAAAATATAAATTAAGAAATAATTTTGATAACAAGAAATAAAATAAATAAATGATAAAGTTGTTATTTTTAGTAGAGTTAAAGTCCCATAAAATGGTTAATATTAAAATTGAAAAAGTCTAGTCATTTCTGATAAAATAAAGATACCTACACTTAATTCTGTTTTTACACGATAGATACATTCCCGAAAAAATATGTTTAAAAAAAATTCGTGTAAAAAAATATATTGCATCTATGGAAAAATAGAAGATTGGTTCCAGTACTAAGTAATCAGCAAAAATAATACAATAAACCATGCGGTTTCATGTTAGGGTGCACGAATTTTATTTTAATTTTTATTATATGTAGTTTATAAACATCAAAAAGGTACTTTTCACTTTGAACACCAAACTCAAAATGCAGACAAAGCAGACAAAATTCCATATTGAGGTAATAAAAGTGGGTGAATTTTCACAAATGGAAATCGCAATGTCGTAGTTATAAAAATAAAAGTAAAGCAAAATTTTTTTCTTAGAATTTGGGTTGATCGTGTTAAATCAAAATAAGTCGTGTAAAAAGAGAATTAAATTATTTTTATAATTCGTGTGAAAACAAAATCGTGCAAAAGAAGTTCGTGTAAAAACAGAATTGGCTATATATCCGAAAATAATTAAAGAACCCTAGAAAGAAAACATCCTAAATTAAATTTGTCTATTAGACCTTGACCCAATTTCCCCTTCGAATACCACACAATTTAAAATAGGTGGGTAATAAACTCACCCAGAGTTACTTTCACCTAGCATCCAAATTCGTGGACACGTAGGCCCTTAAAAAAAAAAAATACAGGTAGTTGGGAAAAAAAAACCAACCTGAGCCGAAGAAATCACAAAATCTTACTGGGACACTGGGTGCGTGGGAATCCAACTGAAATCCTTCTTCCCACGACCGATTTCTATTCCTCAGGTTCACATCCTTTTCAAATCTTCTCAAAGATTCGTGCAGCTGCACCTGTTTTTCCTTCAACCCGAGATTTCGTTCCCAGGGATTTTCCGGTCAGAATCCCACGATCGATGCTAAAAAGGATCTCGTCGTGTTGTATAAAAACCCGGTCCACGAGGATCCTCAGCATCAGAACATCGGTGTTCGTTGCAGCGAGAACATCTTGGCTAAGGACCTCACTACTTACTTTACGCAGAGTGCGAGAAAAGACGAAATTTAAAATGTTTACGGAAGTGAAGACGTACAACAACGGCCAGATCCAGCAGAGGAAGACGAGGAAGCAGTGCAGCGGAATGAAGAGAATTCTTAAGCCGCTGCTAAGGATGCTAGGCGGAAGAGGCGGCAAAAAGCGCACCACGGACGTCCCCAACAACTTGAAGGAGGCGACAATTGAGGACTACGCCTCGGTTATAAGAAAAGCAGCCAAAGAAGAGTCCTTCCTCCAGAGTTACTATGAGATCGACCCTTTCAGCGAGGAACCCTTCTGCGGGGACTTTCAAGACTACGCTTACTGCGAAATCGAAAACCGGCAGGTCGTCATCCCTGTGAACTACATCCGAACGGACGCTGGGACCTTCTTCTGGACAAGTGCCCAGGGAAGAATCGACGACGATTTGATAGAGCCGCTCTACTGCGCCACCAAAAATCAGATCGCCCAGATGCAGTGGAACAGCGGAACCGGATGCAGGCAATGCAAGTGACGTCCTCTTGCAGTTTTGTGATTTATTGCACTCCCAGTGATAACTCCTTGAGGCCCTGGCAATAACTTGTGATATATTTGTAAGCAGTAGCAAAATGTTAATAGATTTTACATTTAATTATGTTGAGAGGCTTTTTTAACTCTTTGCGGTCCATTGATATTATTAGACTGTTTGTAGTCAGGTCTCAACACTGGACAGTGGACCGCAAAGGGTTAATAGATGAATTATTGGATCGAAAATACCTAAATATAAACATAAACAACTAAATTATTTTTCAATTATGTCTGTTAAATTTCGTTTGAGTCAAGTATTTTTTGTACGAAATACATACATAGTTGCCTTGAATTGATTTTCAATTGTGAATCAGACCTCCTACCAAATTTCTATTACATTTTCTTCACCCAGCCTCTAAAAAGGGCAGGAGCAGGGGAATATTTCTAACAAAAAGGGTCAATGCCTTATATGACCTTTTTTCTTGGATAATTTTTTCGTCACCCTCTTCAGATTTATTTATTACTTTATTTTAGGCCCCATACCCCTGTCTGCCTCCCCCTCAATTTATTTTTAAATGACAAATTTTATTTGTTGAGTTTCATATGAATCATTTGATGATGACTTTCTTTGATTTTTCGTGAAGAATTTTATATAATTTCTATTTTGTTTTCTGTTTAACTGACTTTACAACCTTGACCAAAGATCTTTTCACTATCAGATGACTCCTTTGGCTACTTTTGTTTAAACTTGTTTTAGTGAGAGATCATTCAATGACCGATAAAATAATTGAAACAAAAACCTATTCATGAAAAGCTGAATTTGAAAGGACTTGATCCTAAATTTACAAAAACAGAATACCAATTTCTGCGATACAAAATTTTGTTTGGTAATAGGAAGACGATTTGTTATGGTAATTGCTATATAGAAAAGGATCTAGATAATATATAGTGTTAATATTAATTCCTTTATCTAGCTTAATACATATTATTGTTTGAATTACATATTTCTATCAGTTAATGATTCAGTAGCAATTTGCTTATAAGCTTATGAATATAACCACGGTGCAGAGATGAATTAAAAGTCTGAATTAAACTGCATTTAAATATTACTTCTTCTGTTCTTCTCTCATGTATTCAAATAGTTTACTTTATTATTTTTAGGGTTCTCTACCAAAAAGGTTAAAAATGAGGCCTTATAGTAATACTGGCTGTATATGTTACACCTAATCTAGAGCTTAGAATAAAAGATATATTTTTGTCCTCTTTTTCGGGAACCAAACGATGAACAAAAATAGTGCAATTTTTTAAATCTTTTTATTTCTCTATAAGTAGAAAAATAAGGGAAGAGAGTTATTAAAAACAAAACAAATCCAAACAACAAAATAATTTAATTTAAAACAACATATAAAAAATAGCATTATTAATTGTGTTATAGGCCATTATTGTCTGATAAAATTCTTCCGTATAGGTATATGTATGTATTATAATAAATTTATAAAAGTCAAAAATTAATTCAGACCGGATTATTCAGAATAGAAAAATTAATTCGTACCGCAAAGGGCTAAAGTGAACACTAAAATGAATAGAAGACTGTGATTGAGGTCTTAAGTTTATATTTATCGAATCTTATTATTTTCCTGGTAACAGTACTCTGCATACATGTAACATAGGTTTACATAGAAATAAGCATTAACTTAACATAAATAATACTGCCTTAGTTTTAATGCAGTTTCGCAGAATTGTTAACTAAATCCAATATACCCAGGAATAATTGCGAGCTACTAATTAGCATGCAGCACGAAACATTCGCATAAAATGGAATTCTCTGCTTCTTCAACAATGAGGTGGTAAAACAAGCAAAGTGCGATCGCGCATCAATTGCCGGACGGATCACTATGCACCTTTTTCAGTGCAGATAGCCTCACCTCACCTGGAATCAATTTTGTTCCGTTTTAACATCTATCGCTTCACCTCGGCATAATCACAGCTGGCCATTAACAAAGAAATGATATAAAAATGCCGATGACGTGTCTTTAAATTCGAGTAGCTCCGGCCTCAGGAGGCCACGACGTCGACGTTGTGTGCCTTCGGAACCGTGGGAACGGATTTTGTCGTGTGTTTCCCACGCGATTCGAACACCTGCCCCTTTTACAAAAAGTACTTACTTACGGGCCGGAGCCAGCCGGCAGGCAGCCAAGGGGCCCCGGTCAAAAGATACCTTCAAGACTCGAGGCGCACTCTGCTGATTGCTGCTCTTCCGTTCCGCCGCGATCGGCTCGACACTCCGCCCCTCCTCAAGACGCTGGGAATCGTTCGAAATATCGCAAGGAGCGATATAAGAAAAGAACGAAACCAGTGCGCAATCGGCGGGCCCAAGAGTGGCCAGCGCTGCCCGTCAGCATGATCTTTCTTGATGCAACTCGTTTGCGCATGTTTTGCCTATTTGTAGCGGCGGCGGCACCAAGACCTCTCCGCACTATCTTAAAACGTCTTAAGACGGCCAGCCGAGGGGCAGAGGGGCCCGGGCCCGGCATAGAAGGCCCCTTTCATGCCAACGACGATCGTGCTGCACGATCGCACGGCAAAAGGCCTAAAGACGGCGCACAAAGTGTGGTGCGCGTAGTGCGCAATGTCAAGAAAATTAACTGGTATTGAAGGAACGGAAGCATGACTTACCTGGCCGCAATCGACTTAACAAGGGGCACGTGTGAAATTTATGTATTTTGCGCTTTGCACGACGATGCAATGACCCAACTGTACGGCTTGACATGTTGCGACTTGTTCAGACTGCGATGGGCGCAGCTCGTTATGGAAAATATTAAATCATAAATGGTCAACATTCGAGATAGGGGTCTTTTGTCTTTTTCGTACCTTTTTACTGAAATCATCTCTAATCTTCTACTATATGAATTTTATTCACCCTCTACTTAAAAACTATTAAAACGAAAAATCGCCCGACTAAAATTATGGGTTTGCGAAAGATATATAACTTCGTCATGAAATCAATAGGCGTATTAAAATGCAACTTATTCTATGTATTCCTTATTTCTCTTATATATATATCACACCTATGTATGTATGTATGTGCTGGTCAATTTTAACCCTTCACGTACACCTCAGTCGGAATTTCGGCCTACATTTCTATTCCTGAGCCTTCGAAAAACCCCCTTTGCTGTTTATTTTTTATTAGTTTTCATTGCTTGTTTTCATTTCTCTTGAATATACATATGTATGTAAAATTATAAAATATTATAAAAAACAATTAAATGGTCAAATCTAGAACCTCTAGAACACATTCTCTATGGCGAATGAAGTTATATCGAAATACAAATTTTGCAACCGTGAGCTTTATATCACCTATTCCATATGTATGTATATTCAACTACATACATAACTCTAAATATTTTCATAAAAACAATTTTTTTGGTAAAAAAAAAAGTATTATTCTCAAAATATAATATGTATCTTAAAACTTTCAGATCAAAATATTAAAAAATATTCATGTTATAAATATTTTAAGCCATTGGGAAGGCCCCTACTCCTTGGGGTTAACACTCTCAAGGGTTAATACAAAAAAATAGTGTTTTATTTATTAATTTATTAACCCTTTCAGTAATTTAAGAAGAATGTAATTTCTCGAGAAATTTTTAGTGAATATTCTTTTCGTGGTCCGCACCGTAAGTAGTCGAGTAGTTCTTCGATTTTACGCAGGAATTAAAAAGTTAACTTGGTAGAGTACCTCAGGTGAATTTATCTAACATTTTGAGGTAAAAGTAGAGTTCATGGATCTTCTGTCTCAGGAAAATTTTCCAAATTTTTTGGTTGCTGTAATCGTCCTCACTGTCACCACTTAATTGGTTTTTCAGAAATTCTTTTCATGAGACAGTGTGATCAAATTTCGAATTAAAAAACTTTTTTATGTAACATTTACCATTAAAATACCATTAGAACCCAATTAAACAGACGCAATAAATTTAAAGTGTACTTTTATATTTTTTATATATGTATGCAGTATGCACTATAAGTCCCCGAAATCAGGCATCATCACTAATTTTAATTATTGCGTTATACTAATTTAAATATTAAATGCAGGCGATATTTTGCGGTGCATACCAAAATATAGTAATAATTTCCATTAAAATTGTAAAATTAATTGAAATTTTGGGTGAAAAAAATAATATATATTATATAGAAAACAACTAATTGAAGAAATTGGTTTTAAATTCTGCAATATGTATATATTGAAATATTTAAAATCCTTTCGAAGCAATATTACAAAAGTTAATCAAAAAAGAAGAGGATTGCGTTGAATAACTTCATTTCAGATTCATCAGTAAACTAAAAAAAGAAAAATTACATTAAGAAGTTAATTATCAAAATTGCAATATAACTGCCACTTTCTCTTTTCTCAAAGATTAACAAAAACAGAGAAAATCCCTAAGATGCCAAATAATAATTCGTATACATAATTACAAAATCCCAAACTAACAAGAAAAACACATAACAGAAATAATAAACAAATGATCCAAAATTTCAACCTTTTCCTAATTGTGTAAGAGGTAAAATTGCAGAAAATTGCGAATAGTGGAAAATTACCAAAAAATTTCGGAGATAATAAGATACAAAGATCAGTTGCAATTAGTCCGCGATGTTGGATTACTGTGGCACTTAAGGTCTAAATATTTACTTAAACAATTGGTCTTTTTCTATTTTGATTTATTTTATTTGAAAATATAATTCATAAAATCTTATAGCAAATATCACAATTGGCGCTTTATAGTGATAGCTACAGGGTGTCCCTGTACTGGCAAGTATAGTATGGCTTAATGTAATACAATTGATTTATCACAAGGTTAAAGCTATTTTCGGATCCTTATTTAATTAACTTATTTTTCTGATGATTTTACAGATGAACCAGCATCTTCTATGCCTGGGCTTGTGGATGGTGATGATTTTGTGGATTTTCTGGTTCAAACAAATCTCTATCAACAGGTGTTGATCGCAACTCCCAAAAGAATACGCCAGAGTCGGTCTTCAAGAAGTTCACGGGAAACATCTCCTCATCTCTGTCCGATGTAAGAATTGAAGATGCCAATGCTTCGTTTGCTTCATTTTCTGCAATCTCAGCGCTCTGGTCAATGATGCACTGGATGTTCGCAAAGTTAGTAGATGGTTTTTTAAAAACCGCCCTAATGACGCGCTTTAGGATTTTTGAGGCTTTCAAGCGGTTCTCACTCAACTTCTTAACAATGCACATCTTCAAAAAGTAGAACTCGTAACTCCTCCGGAATAAAAATAAATTCAAGATACAAAATAAATGCGTTGCTTCCACTCGACTACCGCACCGCGATGATTGCTTATTGAATGAACTGGAACGCGTCGGGACACCCCTTTTATACGGGCGGTGCGCTGATTATACACGAAGAAGCCTCTTCCCACATTTTGATATCAACGCACGCATACATTAAAAATGAAGCAATTTTTCCTGAATCGTATTTTATCTTGTGATTATTTTTTATTTATTTTTTTTTTTTTTTTCGCAAGATTGACGATGGCAGAGCGGTGGCACTGCGATGACGAAGACAACAGCAACGGCGGCAGTCGTCCAACCTTGCGCGAAGGATCAAATGTGAACCACACGCTTAACACAATCAAAGACTATAAAAGTGAAGATCACTCCGCGAGAGAGTGGTTTTCTTCCTTTTTCCATCGTTTTATTCATGGTATAATGAAAAAAGCGACAGATGTTCAAAAATTTAGCCCAGAAAGAGATACTTCACCCTATGTGTGTAAAAGCCGGGCAAGTCGCCCATATCCGAGCAGGTTGAAGGGGGATGCACACGATCGGGCTCTTCAATTCAGAATCGTGGGAAAGTTCAGCCTTTTCCACACGAACCCCTCGGCAAAGTGGATTGAGGGAAGGAAGAAAACGCCTGGGAAGAGATTATTTATTTATGGCCTGATGGGATGCCAGATACCGCGGGCATCTCTTGTTATTATTATATTACTCACTTTTGTGCCTCCTCGTTCGTGCCCCGAAGGCCCAGCGACTTGTTTCGTTGCTTCAGGATGTGAAATGATTGCCGCAGTGACAGCAGAGTAATTACCGAGGGCACCAAGGAGTGGTGAGGAGGGCTTAGGGAAGCGGTCCGGTAATTGCAGTTGATTACGACCCCTTTAAGGGTTGAGGGATTTTATTGAATCACTACCTGTTTTCAGAGATTAGTGCAAGCGATTAATGATGCACTTGTCTTCAACTGCCAAAAGAGAGGTGTCTTGTGGGAAAATTTTTCATAATTGTTTGCTCGTTTATATTTTACGATTGTTTTCCGTAGTTGTGCATAGTAAACTTTTTCCAACGAAAATTCACTATAACTAAATAAACGAACTACACCAAAGTACATACTTTGGAATTATCACTCTAAATATTTAGGCATCACCTTTAATAAGCCACTAATCTTCTTAATGTATGTACATACATTACATCAATTCAGCAATTCTAGCCCTAAAAATAAGCTTACTAATAATAGGTATTTACAACAAGTACGTGTTTGGTATCCCTTGTATCCAGGGGGTGCCTTCCTATACCCAAATCAGGTTTTTTTTTTAAATAGTTAATTAGATATTGAACATAACCCTTTCAGACTAAGTCAGTGCTCTAAACCACATTCCTAAAATTTCTTTCTAAAAATATTACTTTAAATTTTATCTAATTCAATAGATAGATGCTCTTCATTATTTTAATATACATATGTACATATTTTGTATGTTTCAGATACATACATATAGTATATGCTTTTCTAAATAAAGTATTAACTTTCAATTTTTAACACTAAGTATTCTTGAGATATTTTGTTCTATACTTCAGGATGGTCATGATTTTAAATTTCCACAACTCCAACATTTATAAAAAACAAAAAAATTATTTTCCAACTGGTAGAAAAACTTTAATTCTGGTTAAGGGTTAAGCTGAACTATAGAGAATATTCGCTCACTTAAATAATCTTCAATTCCACCACAAATTGTTTATAAACTAATTCGGGTGACTAGTCCTGGTTGCCGCGCGATAATTGATTCAAAAAATTAGCTTTATAACACAATATTTTAATTTCTCATAGCATATTTCTTCACGCTTGAACTAAATTTTCGGGCTGCCTCTAACCTCTTCAGGGACGAATTTTTTAAAGGTGGAAAAAGTGGTTTCATGTTTTATTTGATTACTTATTTACTTATTTTTTATCGACAGCTACCCAGTAAGTAAGAAAAATTTGGAAAAACAATTAGTATAAAAAAGAAAACTGAGTTCAAATATTGCACAGTAAAGTGCTATTAGTAAAAAAATAAAAAGCCTAATTATGCAGATTAATTTTTTCAAAATAAAGCACTTATTTAAACTAACCAAATGTTATACATTGGATAGTTTATTTATCAGAGATTTACAATAAACTAAAAAGAAACCTCGTGGTAATCAGAGGCAACTTTGAAATATTTTGAAAGCAGTTAATTTTCAGTAGAATAAAATGCTATCCATACTGCCATACTACAATTGTTTGGTTTTATTGTTGAAATATAATCTAATGAGTAGTTCTTTAACAGATTTTAATTTGTTTTTCAGTTAAAATAATTTTAATTTCTAAAAAACTAAACGTACACATACTCGTATGTTCCAATGTCCCTGAAGAGGTTAAAGAAATATTAAATAATTAGTAAAATCTATCGAAAGATGTAATGATTCAGTAAATCCCTTTATAACGCAGGTAGTATGAAAACTGTAGGATTAGTGAAATAGATAAATATATTATCTTACTTACTTTTGCAAATTAAAAGGATGATGTCCGCCCAATTGTTAATTTTTGTTTTAATTAGTCTTAAATAACTATTCTTCAAATTAAATGTTTAGATTTGTTAAAAACCCTTATTCGAAATGACCGCTAGCTCTTAGATTGTTACTAATAACACTGAACAACATTTTTTATGTTTATTTATGTAACAGAACAAGTAATAGGTAACTTCAATAGAATTTTTTCAGTAGATTACAAAACCGAAAATTAAAATTTTCTGTCACGTGTCGTGTTTGAGAAAAATAGGGTTAAAACCTAAAACAGTTCGTATTTTGAGTACTTTTGAAGATTAAAAAACATTAATGAAACGTGAAAGGAGTTCGCAACGTGGCTCAAATGAAAGCCTAAATCCTTATCTCGATGTATGAAATACCCCTTTCCATAGCTCTTGCTAAGCATATTAGGAAACTAATTTTTCGTGAGCGTTCGCTTGTTGTGATCATCATACACTATACCAATTGTATGAGGTAATCGATTAACAGAAAAAATTGAAATTCATAGAGTATTCCAGAAAGTCTCAAGGACTTCAGTATTTTTATATAATAGCTAAAGGTTCAAATTTTAATTTGACCCACATTTCAATCTCCTATAAAAATCGGTTATTTTCTAACGAATTTTTAAAAATGTCGAAAATATGATATTTTATACTTTTCAAACCTATTTTTCTCCAAAACTTGACGTGTTAGGACATTTTCGTTCATGAATTCGTAATCTACGGAAAAACTCTTATAGAAATGATATATCACTTGTTCTGTGTCAAAATTTTGTTGACCAGTGTAATATTTAACGAAATCTTCAAAATATAATGAAAATCATAGAAAACAATTTTATACATTTCATAGTTGAGAAGAGTCGTTCCGAAAAAAACTTATTTCCATATTTCAAAGAAAATTAATTTTAAGTTATCTAGTTTAGTTCATTCAAAAATCAAAATATCACTTTAATTCTTCCCTTTCCTATAAACATTAGCCCTCGAAAAACACGGACTTAGTTTTTTAATTTAGAAAAAAAAAACAATTCTTAATTCCAAACTAGGAATTTTCATATCTTTCAAAATAATTGGCTTAAAATTAATATGAGGGATATATGTATATACTAATAAGTAAAATAAAATAGTCTATCTTTTTTACTGCATTCGAAAATTAAAAGAGTTCCAAAAATATCCCCCAGAACCTTATCTGCCCTGCCGGCTAAAGCGATATCTGATGGCTTTGTTTTATTGTAAGTAAACCAAGGGTTAGATTTTGGGTATACTAACTGAGTCTAATCTATTATATAATTAAACTTTTCTTTTTATAGAAGGTTACGAACTGCAATTATGGGATTTCAGTGTATTGCTCCAATCCAATAAATAGAAAATGCCGAAAAGTAGGTTTAAACGTCGTTTAGAGCAATCTAAACTTAAGTGGCTTTTAAACTATGTCTAAGAGAAAAAATTTCTCGATTGTGTAATGCAAGTTTATTCTATTCCATGCCCGTCAATTGTCGATTTATCAACTCATCAATAATTGAAATTTGATCGAACGGTCATCGGTGAAAAGTGATCTTTCCGAGCGAGTGATCTTGAATGCATAGCGGCGGACACACGAGCCCCAGAAAAACAGCGGAGGCAGCTTCTTCCAGACATCGGATCAGCATAACCCGTGCTTATCACGTGTGAGGAATGAGGCTGATAGCCCGCTCGCTGGCCGGGAAGGTAGGGCACGTTCAGAGGCCGAACGAGGATAGGGAGCAGAACGGGAAGAGGAAAAGGGCGCTGAGCCCCACGTGAAGCGAGCAGCTATCTTGCGGCGTCGAATTAACCGGCGCAGGGGCCGGGCAGGGTGCTGCGTGCGGTGAATTGAATGAAGCCCCGGCGGAGCGTTCCCAGGATGATGACGACGACGACGGCGACGATTGCTACCAGGATGAGAGTGTCCCTGGTGCAGCCAGGGCGAAAAAGGGAAGTGTGGTTGGCATGCCGAGGAGCGCACTTAAACCACAGCCCTGGTGCTGGGTTCGGGCGACGAAGGTCCAGGGTTTGGGACTGGGACTCCGCCGAAGTGAACCGTAAACGAGAGTTGAATAACAACAACAGCTGTGCGTACTTTGAAAAAGGGCAGGTGGCCAAAATTGTGTGGGAAACTCACTTCGAAATTGTTTCCCACGATGTAAGCCTCGGTAGTCAACACTCGGCAGACGTGGCTGATTGCTGTAAGCCGGGCAGGCTGGCAGGCAGTCAGGCCGCCAGGCCGCCAGTCTGGTTCCTGATTGGTCGAGGGGGCACACTTTCGGGCGATTCTCCTCGACGAGATCGTCACTTAAAAAGGGACTGTCGAACCTTATCAGGCTCATTCTGTGTTCAGAACTTGAACAGTCGACGTCTCTGGGAGCGCTGCACAATTCTGAACGATTAAGTCAGCCACGTGCTTAGTGTCGAGTTGAAATTTTTTTTGTGAAAAAATAATCTTAACTATCTTACAATGGAGTCTTACGAAATGTCCAAGACCTACCAATACCGGAAGGTGATGAAACCAATGCTGGAAAGGAAACGAAGGGCAAGGATTAATAAGTGCCTTGACGAACTCAAAGATTTGATGGTGGACTGTATGAAGGAGCAAGGGGACAATCTAGCGAAGTTAGAAAAAGCTGACATCCTCGAATTAACCGTGGAACATTTGAGGAAGTTGCGCCAAAATCGACATTCTCAGCCTTTGCGGGAGAGCTTCCGTTCCGGATTCGTTCATGCTGCCAACGAAGTGTCCAGAGCTCTAGCCACCGTACCTGGCGTGGACATCCAACTTGGAACCAAACTGATGACCCACTTGGGCACGCGCCTCAACCAAATTGAAGATTCGCAGAAGAAGCCCTCATCACAGACGAAGCCAGTCGTTGGACTGTTGACTGTCGTTTGCGGCTCCAGCAGCTTCCTGTCCTCGGCCCAGCTCAGTCCCGCATCCTCGGGATACGGCAGCGACAGCGAGTCCTGCTCCCCGGTGGAGGCTCAGCAGGGGCTCCTCAAGATTGCCCCAGTTCCTCAGAAGGGCGCTGTCTGGAGGCCGTGGTAGAATTAAGACGACCCAACGGAAAATGCTCATCGGCTGTGCGATCAATTGTTTGTTTTAATCTGTGATAGTAGTAAAGCTTTAATTTGTCTGTGAAGTAGATCTAATTTTTTTACAATAAATCCTATGTCCAATTTGAAACAATTTTACTTACTTTATCCATTTTTAACCTGTTTCGATTTCGAGCGACTAGTGGTAGTAGTCGAACAATCGGACGAACGCAGAAAAATTAGGGTGGGTTTTGTTGATTTGATCTGTTCTGTTTCTGAAAGGCATTTTGAGGAAATTTCTTCTAGAAAAATACAAAAGAATTTAATTTTGAATGCAGTAGTTTACTACATTAATAAAAATGCATACGATAAAGACTAAAGTCTTTTTCTGCGAATTTTCATACAATAAAAAAATTAATGATTAGCTCATTCAATCATCTTCTTCTATATACATATGTATATCTATATAAAAAAAAAGAAGATAAGTCTCTATCTTCATCTTAAAAGGCCAGTAGAGCTTGTTGTATTATTTTTAATTACTAAATTAATGCAAAAAATAAATATCACACATTCCCACTAACCAAATCAATTTACTTATTTTAAGGGCCGTTACTGCCGACATCGGAATTTATTGAAAATTTTATAAAACGATGTAATCTTGAAATTTACATATATTTTATCTAATTGGCTGAAGGTTAAGGAAAACTATTACTATATTACCAGACTTATTAAAAATTAAGTAAAAACGAAACATATCATTCATAGGTTTTTTTTTTTTTACATTTCTATAAATGACTATAAAATTTCCTAAAAATTTGACTATCCTGTATCCCACATATTGATTTTAAGTTGAAAATATGTGACTTTTAAAACTTCGAAGCTTAATTTTTTTTATAACATTATATTGGCCACGGCGTTTACAAATTCAATACGAAAGTTATTAGGGCTGTCTGAAAAACTTAAGGGGGATAGCCACTGTGACGGCCGAAAAAATGAGTGATTTTCAAAAATTTTTTTGACCGGGTAAATAAAGGAATTTTTGGATCGTGTTTTTTTATTTTATTAAGTACACATTCAATAATGTTTCCACAAATTTTTATTAAAAAATAATAAATAGTTTTAACAATGTAAACGATGCCGTAGAGCTTGAAAAAAAATTCCCCCTCCATGTTCGCATAGATTTTTCAAAAGCCGGTAATGTGAGAACAAAAACAAAAATTTTATTATAATCTGTATGAATGCAGTTATCGTTGTACGTAGCCGTTTTTTTTTTATTTTGATTTTTCGCAAAATGGCGATCGATTGAAAATATTTTCATTTTTTCGACCGTTTTTTTTTTGTTTTCAAACAGTTTAAAAAATAGTAAAAAACAAAATTTTCCAAATCGGCTACGCTTAACCTTAGCCACTACTAAGACGAACAAAACAAAAAAAAAAAAAAATTAAAAATCGGTTAAGAATTGTCCGAGTTATCGATGCGACCAGTTTTTAAAAAACGAGAAAAACGCGTTTAAAGTTTTTAGTCCATTTCTCTCGCAATGAAATCATGTATCTTTTAAAATTTTCATACCAATTTTAAACTATCGAATCCTGGACCTTTTGATCTGCAATTTTGTACACACATTTTTGAATATATTAACTTTGATTTAAGACAAAAAAAAAAAAATTTTTTTTTTTGACTCATCACAGTGGCTATCCGCCTTAAGGACATTTTTTTACTGTAAGTTTTTCCAATAAATGTAGATATCCTTCTTCTTTAGGTTTATAAAATATTTTAAGCCTTCGAAATTAAGTTGAATTGGAAACTGCGAAAGCGGTGTAATTAATGAGTTAACTTAAAATTTGAAACACCACTGAGTATTTTTATATTATTTACTTATATTACATTAATTAACGTAGGATTCTTTTGATTAAGGGGTCTACCCACTAACAAAACAATTTTTTTTATTTATTTAACATTGTTTTTTTTTTTTTTAAAAGGCAGTATAAACAAAATACGCCAAATCAGCTTGCGTCCTTAATATCTTGCTTTCGGATGATCTGAAACAGATTTTAGAGAAGATTCATGATCAGTAATGTAATGGCTATGGCCCGTACTAGAATTATTAATTTTTGGGCAAAAATAATAAAATGGCGGACCGTTAAACAAAAAAATTTAAAAATGACGTTATTTTTTTTAGCTATTTCATTGCAAAAAACAATTTTAAAATCAATATTTTTACTTGATTCTAGTACGGCCGATAGCAACACATGTATAAAAATATGTGGAAAAAATTTTAAGAGAATTGGTTGAGTAGATTCTGAAAAATTTAGGACGCAAGGCGTAAAAACGTTGGTTCCAGAAAAACGCGTTTAAAGTTTTTTTTTTACCATTACGCGGCCAAGCCAGTGGCGTAGCTACCTAGGGGCTAGGCGGGGCAGTGCCCCGGGGCCCTCAAGCTCAGGGGGCCGCTCAGGGGGCCCTCGAATCCTTACCAGAAAATCTCGATCGAACTGAACTTTTGAAAATTTTTGCGAAAACTAAAGCTAGGAAAAGATTGTAAATATAATTGTTATTTAGTCAGTTGGTAGGTCCGACCTTTATATAATAAACCCTTGAATCTTTTCTATTTCGTTTTATTGCCCAATACCTACACCAAGTATTAATTGTAATTTATGTTGTTACTGTTTAATATTTTTATTACCTGCCCTGCAGTGCACGAAAAAGAGCTGCTGATAAAGTAGCTTAGCATTTTTTAAGTATTTGTATATTTAATATTTTTACTTGATAAAACCTAACCAGTTTAGATAGCAGTGGGGCCCCATTTTTTTATTTGCCCAGGGCCCTTGGTTACCTAGCTACGCCATTGGGCCAAGCACTGACTTTCGAAAATCGCTTATAAATACGGAAGGCATTTTTTGATCTTCTTAACATTTTTACACAGTATTTTTGAAACACAATACTTTCGAAAAATGTATAAAAAATAATATTTTTTTGAAAGTTGAGAAGTGGGTAGACCCCTTAATTATTTCTATTTGCAAGATATTGACAAAAATCATAAAATGTAATGCAAAAAAAACTAACAACAAAACAATATTTTTAGAAATCGCTACTTAAATCAATAGTCAATAATCAACAATTTAATAAAATATTTAGTTTGGTAAACCGGCATGAGCCAGGTTGGTTTCTATCTTTAAAAGTTTAGTACATCTTAGTACGAGGTCAGGCAGGTATACAAAAAATTATTTTTTATATTAGAATTTTATTAATTTGGGGCTATTTTGGCAGAATAGTGCAATAGATTTAGAATCTATTTATGTAGTTATACTACAAATAGTTAATCATCGCGAGTCACGGCGGGATTTTGATATTTCAGCATAACAATTTAACCTCATACTCTTGAATAGTTTTATTAATTGTGGTATAATAATAAATTAAGTAAATGCTGTACATGGTTATTATATGGTTAATTTTTAAATTCTATTTTGAGAATACGATCGAAACTAGAAATCCTTTTTATATTTGGTGATTTCAAATGCAGCAATTTGTATCGACGTTTTCTTCGCCTAAACCGTACAAATGTCCGAACTATGCGCTGCAGCTGCCATCTACCGTCTCGCAGCGCCGTTGCGGAGCATGCAGTACGCTTGTCGCCGGGTTCATTTTGCTTCGCCAATAATCAAAATCAAGCGAAGCACGAGACGCGCCATTTTATTTTGCAATCTTCTTGGTCCGTCAATGTTGGTCGGTGTAAATTTGGCAGAAAGTGAATTAAATCGGGGCGATTTGTGTTTAAGTACAAAGTGGTCGATGTGAGGAAAAGCAAGGCATTGCTCTGTGGAGAAAATTTTTGTGTTTGTTACGTAAATCGCAACCGAGGCTATTTTTCCGGCTGAGAAAATTTGTTTTTGTGACTGAAAAATTTTTTCAAGTGAACGCGGCCAATTAATCGCACGTTCGGTGTGAATTAAATGGAAGGAGGTCCTCCACCGTCTCAATCGCATCAAGGACCACCACCAGGAATGAGAGGTGGTTTTAGGGGCCGGGGCGGCCCTCCGATGAGGGGATTTGACCGCGGTAGGGGCAGGGGGATGGGCCGTGGCGGGCCCATGGGCATGAGGGGCGGCATGGGTGGGCCCCCGATGATGCGGGGTCGCGGTGGTATGATGAGGGGCGGCCCACCCAGGGGGATGGGTTTCCAGAGAGGTTGCCCTCCGCGCGGTGGCGGGCCACCGATGAGAGGAGGCCGACCACCTGTACATGTGCAACGTAAGTAAAATTATTTTTCTGAAGTGAATACTAAACGAATCTCAACGAAGTCTGTAATTTTCCAGCTCCGCAGCAACCCCCCTCGTCCTCTGAGAACACATCGACACCAAATGCCGCGACTTCGACAACACCGGCGTCAACAACAAACACAACACAGCCGCCCCCAACGTCAGCGCCGCCACCATCTAGAGGTGGGCCTCCGCGCGGGCGTGGGGGACCACCGTCTAGAGGACGAGGTTCCTACATGTCGAGCACAAACGGCTCTGCGTCTATGTCGCAAGATTCAAAGATGGGAATGAATAAACCATATCGCGGCGGACCAAGCAGAGGAAGAGGGGGTTTCGGCCAAGGTCCATCGCGTCCACCACTAAATCACAGCGCTAACACACAAGTTGCTCCGGTTCCAACACTTAAGCGGGGCGCTCCGTCAGGACCCCCAGGGCCAAAACGGGGCCGATACGACCAGGGTCCTGTGAACCGGCAGCTGATTCCGAAGCATCATCCACAGGTTCAGGCTGTGCACCCACCACCACACAGCTACAATAATCAGTCCCAAGCCCAAAAGTGCGTATCATCCGTATTTTTTCCCACTAAACGCCTAGTCAGCTCAAATTTCTGTCTTACAAGCAGCCATCACGGTGGGTATCAAAACGATCAAATGCAGTCGGTCGATCATTACGGCCAACAGTCGTATAGCGCTCCTCCGCCCAATTCAGCGTACAACGGATACGGGCAGTCGTCGTACGGTTCCGGCGCCTCGAGTGGATACACTCAAACCTCTGAGTATGATCACAGTCAATACCAAAATTACAAGTAAATAAGCTTTTTCTCAAGTCTTATTCCTCCCCGAGACACGCTTTCGCCTGCCCATTAACTAGCCGCGGATCATTTTCATTTCATTGCTTTGACTAATCCCCACCAGTAGGCATGCACTAGCTCTGGTATTGATTTTCGCATTTTTTTCCAGTTCCTCGGGGTACGGTCAGCAGGACACAAGGTACCAGGGGTACTCGCAGGATTATAACCAGTCGTATGGAACGCCAGCTGTTGACTACAGTGCCCCACCGCCTGATTATTCTCAGCAGCCATCTTACGATGACAGGAATTATGGAAATTATGGTAAATTTTTGCATGATTTCTTTTCTATTTTAAAAGGACATTACGCTAAACAGGTAGCTGAAAATTTGCAGAATCAGCTGCCTCTAGTTATAAGAATTTGAGAAGGGTGCATGAGACACTACTGAATTCTCTTGGCAAACGTCGTTATTGCCCCTTCGGTTACTAAGTAAAAATATCCGATTTCCTGCGATATAATAACAAATAAAAAAATAAGCTCTTTCTGTTTAAAGACATAACAAAGAATATCTGATTAATTTTACTGAGAAATATGCGCAATGATATTCATATTCTTTAATAACGTTTGCAGCGATAAAAGGTTTCATATCGCTTTAACATCAAAATATGTAGAGAAATAAACAATTCACTAGAGGTCGTTTGGCTTTTTTCGCTGAACTTGTAGCATACAGTTTAATATTGGATTTTTTGTACACATCTACAAATACTATTTGATAAATATGTAAATTAAAAAAAATTGAAGGAAATACAACATATCAAATTACGGTCAAGGTCGAATAATACAAGGATCCTTTACCGTTTGAGTGCAGAAGAATTTTCTTGAATATGTAAATATTTTACAATGATAATAATTTAATTTATTATGTATTTATTTTGTACAAAAAATACATTTTACCAGCAAAAGTACTTATTTACAGGAAATGCAAAAATACCGTGATGTACATATTTTGATCTATTTAAACCTGAACTTAAAAGTCGGGGTTTCTCTTTTTCAATATAATGTATATATTGATTATTTTTAAATAATAATTTAATGTTATAAGTAAATTGCTTACATCGTGTACATTGTGCATTTCTAAATTTGCATTCCATCGTTTCGAAATTTGGTTAATAGTTTGGTTTTAATTTTTAATCTATGTAGTAGAAATTTCTTGCACTAATTGAGACTCACAACGATTTGACAAAAAGTACTGAGAAATTTTTTTGGAAAGGGCGAGTTTTGTTTACAATGGAAAAAATTACGATGTACTGCTTAAAGATATCAAATATATTTAGCTTAAATAACAGTACGTTACGTACAGTATTTGATTTTCGGAAACGCAAATGGTTGCATTTTCCAGGTTTTGTAACTACACAATTAATAAATTACAAACTAAGAGCAGCCTTATGGTTAGCAATGGGTCATATACTGACATAAAAAATTGAAAAAGAAAAATCAAAATTTTATGTTCAAAGTAGACTTCAAATGTATGTTAAAATTACTGAATTTGCTGATGTTATTGTAAATCCTACTCTATTTTAGCGAGTGCAGAACACATTGACATAATTTTTTTTATAATTTTTGTTTAAATCTACATTTTGCGCTTAAAACGGCAGCAAAATTGTTAAGTAAACAAGTTAACTAACTTCCATATAATGCATTTATGGTATAAAGTACCTCCAATTTACACTACATTATGGTTTTCATATGGCAATGTAAAAGTAAAAAAAGTAAAGAAATATTTTTAAAATGTAGATACTTTTAATAGGAAATCAAGAAAATATTGGTTAGATAGTAACAAAACAAACAAAATACTAAATATTCATACTACTAAATTTGCTTTTACTCTACTTACATTTATAAGGATCATTCTTATCATTCTTCGTCACCTATTTCATGAAAATATACCATGCCAATTTTTGTTACGTTTTTTACAGATGCTCAGTCAGCTTACGCCCAAAGTTACACAAATTCAGCAAGTGGTGGCTATTACTAAGAAATTAATTTAGCAGAAGAGAGTGTATTGATAATTCATAAAAGATAACAATAGATGTTAAGTATAAATCCAGCAGTTTTGACAACTATCGTGTTTGTTCCCGCTTTTTTTTTTTATCCAAATGAAGACGCAATAGAGCCAGAGGCCTCAGCCTAAAAAATGCTAATTTAAAACTCGGAAAAGTTACTTTTATAATAGACCAGAAAGTGTTTAAAAATTAAAATATAACTAGTGTTAAAACTAAGACTAAAGGGCTAGAAAATATTTTCCGTTAAAAAAAAAAACTATGACACCGCCGTAGACAAAGTTTTTATTCTTTGTTGACAAGAAATTTACTTTTTTTGATGCTATTGACAAACATTATTTTGCGATATAAGATTTAAGATGAGATCATACTTAGTAAGTAAAGGAAAAAAGAAGAAACACCGATCACCACAAAAACATATGAAGTGCAGAAGCTTTCTGCACGTAGAATTATGGGAAGTTATTTGGATGCAAACAGTTTTATTAATCAAAAGGCAAATACTTCAATTAAACTTACAAACATTGTGTTTATTTGTCTGAAGAAGGTGGAAACGATGCTGAGGTCACCTTTCAGCCTTTTAGTTATATAAGAGAAAGGTTTAGTGCTCTTTACCAATCAATGTTATTTAAAAAAAAAAAACAACAACAGAGATAATACATTTTCTAAATGAAACCAACAAAGTATCTCACATCAGTCAAGCTTAAAATAGAGACTGTTTAATTTAACTTTGGTAAATGTAAGTAATTTGTAGTTTATTTGTCCATTGCAAAAGATATGAAAGATATGCAAGATAAAATATAATAAAAAGATACAAATCGCAAAATATTTAAAGGCTTTACAAGCATAGTAATATTAAGAAACAGTTTCGGAAACCTACAACAAACAGGCTAATATCGAGCATATATTTATAAATATATTTTCCTCTTTCTATCAGTGTAATTTGATCCTCTTTATATGTTAAACAATTATTAAAAATAAACAAGTATTTTAAAAATAATTGACAATTGAAAATATTATTTAACGAGTGAAATGAGTTACATCTAAAATGATGCAAATAAATCAGAGGAATTTTAAAGGAAAGAAAGAAAATGCGATTTATCGAAAAACAAGCTACAGAGAGACTTTTAATGGTATCTATAATTTTAGTTTATTATATTAATTATTTATTTTCAAAATCATTCCGTTGATATTTACTTAAAATGTTTTAACAAAATCAAAAGTGTTTGTGAAAAATTGACGAGACAAGCGCTGAAAACTGTGTAAGGCTGAAAGGTATTCTGTATGTCTCTGCATATAGACCATTTATTTATTTATTTTTTCTTTTCAAAAGAATGATCAAGGAATGTTATTGTTTATTTTATGCCTTTATTTAATTTTTTTTTTTAGTAATTTTAGAAACATAAAAAAAAGTACAATTTTGTGGGCTATTTTGTGATATTTCATTTAAGAAGTCAATGATGATACAAATTTACTTGAAATTAAAAATCTTTGAATAAGGGAACTGAAAAGATAACACGTATATATATCAAATAAAAACAGAAAAATATGGACTAGTACAAAAGTTCTTTGGAATGTTGAAAGAAATTTATATTTAAAAAAATAAGTGAAAATAAGAAACAAGTTAAACAGAGATGAAAAAAAGATTTGAAATATTGAAGAAAGTCAAAACTAAGGGTATAAAAATTGATAAAAGGAACGTACTAAAATCAATTACAAAATTGCAATGAAATTAAATGCCATGCATATTAAATAAGAATAAGTACATATAAAAAACTAATAAAGAGAACATCTATGCGACAAAAAAGAGCTTATATAAAATTACAATATTCGAAATAGCCCAATTATTGATACATTTACTTTGTTTGTCTTCAAATTATTTTTGAAGTCCTTCTAGGACAAAATTATTTATAAGTGATTATGTACTTAAAAGTTGTGTTCCATGGACTGTGATATCGTCAAATCAACTTTACACGTGATGTGCTTCGCAGGCTGTTGCATCAATAGCGGTAAGAAACATTTTGTCTTTTTCTTATATTTATGAAATTTGAAGTATTAGATTATATAATTAAAATTTAACGAAGATTAAATTTAAATGGCTTAACAGCATAATTTAAAAAAGAAAAAGAAAAGAAAATACTTTGTAAACATGAAGGGATGTTTAAATTAATAGTATTAAATACTAAAAGTAGTGTGAAAAATTCCAAATAGCTATTTACGTTGCTAAATGTTGCAGTATCCGATGTTTGCATGGACGCTCGGCAACTAGTTAGTTTAATTGCTATCTGCACAGACTGTCACCAAATCGAAATGTTGACATAAATCGTAAATTATTTAATTAACTGTTTTACTAATACCTAATTCAGAGTATTTTTGATACAAGTATGCTACTATGATAATGATGATACTTAGTGATAACTTTAGATTGCTCTTACAATTTTTGAGAATCCTTCAACGAAATTCAAAACTCTTCATATTATGTTTATTAAAATTTTGGTTGAATTTATAGTTTTTAAATACATACAGTATTGGCTGAAACATTTGCAACAAATTTATAATTTTCGTTTTTTTTTTATAACAAATTTATTTTAGAGCTTAACAAAATAAAACACACATTTTATAATTCGTCTTTCTTTACTTAATAAAAAAACATAACAATAGTAATAAAAATCCACAACATCTAATAACAGTAACAAAAAATTTGAATTCAAGTCATATTTTGCTGGCAGAAACATTTGCAACAATTCAAAAGCAATAACTGTTTCGAACAACAAAGTTAACATTATATAGCTAATACTTTGTAGCATAACCCTTGTTTCGTAGTACGGCTGCGCACCTCCTAGGCATCGACTCAATCAGCTTCATTGTCGTTGTTGTTGAAATTTTTTTTCCACTCTTCTGATACCGCTCCAAATATAGCATCTTTAATTGAAAATTGTTGTCCTCGTAGCCTCTGTTTCACAATTTCCCACAGATTCTCTATCGGATTCAGGTCTGGGGATTGCGCAGGCCAATTCATAACTGAAATTTGATTATCCTGGAACCATTTTTTAACAATTTTTGCCGTATGCTTCGGATCATTATCTTGTTGGTATATCCATCTAAGAGGCATTTCGTCCTCAGCATACGGCAACATTACACTTTGCATTATATCCCTATATTGTATCTGGTCCATCAAACCATTTACTTTATGAATTGGTCCAACTCCCTCCCCAGAGAAACATCCCCAGACCATAACATTACCGCCTCCGTGTTTCACTGTTGTGTTACAAAATCGAGAATTGAAGCTCTCGCCCTTGGGTCGCCGTACACTGCGCATTCCATCTGAGTAAATCAAATTGAACTTGGATTCGTCAGAGAAAAGTACAGTCTTCCATTTAGTTAAATTCCAGCTAATATGGAGTTTTGCAAAGTCCAGTCTAGCTTTCCTATTTTTCTTCGAAATCATTGGCTTTTTAGCAGGTCTTCTTGATCGCAGTCCTGCCTCCACAGCTCTTGATCTAACGGTCCTTGCACTGATGTTTAAATTTAATTCAGTCGCTATCTTCTGGGAGCTTTTATCTGGTGTAGCACTAATTGTCCGAAGGATAAGTTTGTCTTGCCTTGGTGAAGTCTTCCTCGGACGTCCGCCAGCATGAAGCGTTTTTAATGATCTTGACTCTTTGAATTTTTTATTTGTCCGCGATACTAACGATTTATTAATAGAACATTTGTTCGCGATGTCTGACTGCTTCATACCATTTCTAAATTCAGTAATAATCCTCTTTTTAAACTCACTGTTGTATTTATTACCTGCCATTTTAAGGATCAGAACATTACTGAAATAATGCAACCAAAATGCTACAAAGTGCAGAGTTTATTCGGATACTGGGTCTATTTTAGACTAGAGGTAACGGTAATGTCAGAACTACCGAGAAATAATATTTTTGTTTGACGAAAATAACGAAACGCTCAAGAATTTGTGTTGTTGCAAATGTTTGTGCCAGTAAAAATATGACTTGAATTGAAATTTTTTGTTACTGTATTTACATGTTATGTATTTTTATTACTATTGTTATGTGTTTTTATTAAGTAAGGTAAGCCAAATTATAAAATGTGTGGTTTATTATGTTAAGCTCATAAATTAATTTTTTATAACAAAAAAAGCGAAAATTATATTTTTGTTGCAAATGTTTCGGCCAATATTGTATATATATTTAGGAGGTGAATATTTTCAACTTAAAACGTGAAACCAGAAACCAGAAACCAGAAAAAATAAATTCACAGTAAAAGGAAAATCTTTATTTAGTAGGCATTTTGTAAAAGGAAAATCTTTAGTTAATAGGCATTTTGTAATTTGAATGAATTTATTTTTTCTGGTTTCTGGTTTCTGGTTTCACGTTTTTTAAGGTGAAAATATTCACTCTCATATATTTATATATACTCATTTTTATATATAAATATAAGTCTACTATTTCATTATTCAGTTTATTATCAGAAGAAACAACAAAAGTTTGTCAGTAATAACAACTAATGCGTATATAAACAGTCCAAATGGATCAAGTTGCTTCAAACATAAACGGCTAAAAATAATATTAAAATTCAATAAAATGTTTAATTAAATAATTTGTTGTTACAATTGATATCATATTATAACATTTCCGGACTTTACTTCTACTATTATGTTTTTTATACTTACAATTAATAGTTTGTTTTCAAAGCTATAATGGAAGAAATAAGTTAGATAGTTAGTTTATTTTTCTCAAATAATTCCTGATGTTACTTAAGTTTGAGAAATTGTATGACTTCTAATTCGTGGAATTATGAATTTTTGCTTCTTACCACCGCTTATTTATATTATACCGTGTGTTCCAAAAGTCCGGAAACGGTCGAATATCTCGAAAAGAACGCATCATATCAGAAAACAAAAAAATAGGGGTTAAATATTTTTAAAAGAAGTATTGAACCGCATCAACCCCCACCCTCCACCCCCAACCATGAAGGGGGGGGGGGTAACTTTTTTTTTTTAAATGGGACCACCTATTTTTTTTGGCGGATTCGGATTCTTCATGAAAAAATACGTAACTTTTGTCTCAAACATGGAGAAAATTTTTATATTGTCAAATTTCTCGACCAGGAAACAGACGAAAATCAAACAAATAGGGGTCGAATATTTTCAAAAAAGTATTCAACTGTATCCGAACTCACTTCCCCACTCCACTGTGGGCGGGGGAGGGGGTGGAAATGATGTTTATCCTTTGAAATGAAACATCCCATATTTCTTAATTTTCCTTTTTTCGCACAGGGCCATGTATAGCGAATGTGGAAGAATATTTTTATCCGAAATATTCTTCCTCATTCGCTATACATGGCCCTGTGCGAAAAAAGGAAAATTAAGAAATATGGGATGTTTTATTTCAAAGGATAAACATCATTACCACATCCTCCCCCGCCCACAGTGGAGTGGGAAGTGAGTTCGGATACAGTTGAATACTTTTTTGAAAATATTCGACCCCTATTTGTTTGATTTTCGTCACATTGTTTCCTGCTCGAGAAATTTGACAATATAAAAATTTTCTCCATTTTTTACGAATACAGTGCCCCCTACGCCGAATAGAAAAAAATGTTTGAGACAAAAGTTACGTATTTTTTCATGATGAATCCGAATCCGCAAAAAAAAAATAGGTGGTCCCACTTAAAAAAAAAAGTTACCCCCCCACCCCCAACCCTGGGGGGGGGGGGGTAACTTTTTTTTTTTTGGGGTTGATGCGGTTCAATACTTCTTTTAAAAATATTTAACCCCTATTTTTTTGTTTTCTGATATGATGCGTTCTTTTCCAGATATTCGACCGTTTCCAGACTTGGAACACACGGTATATGTAAATTCCGTATATTACACACATAAATTTAAAATTCAGTCGCGATTTTCCACAAGTGATCTGCACATATTGCAACCGTGAGATTTTTCACAAGTGATCTGCATCACTTGCAGCCTTCGAAAACCTCGCGGCCGTGGTGGGATCCTGTTCATGTTATTCGGGGCACGTAGAAACTTAAAGGCAGTAGAATAAGGAAATTAATAAAATAATAATTGTTATTTGTAGCCGGTCTAAGATTACCGAGGATTGACCTTTTTCCAATTAGCTTATATCTCACACATCACCGCAGCGCATAGAACATATCGCGTCACTTATTTTTGAAGATTGCATTCTAGCGAACTTTTATAGATTGTAGCCAATTTTTGTTAGATTGTAGAAACATTCTTTCAGAGACTAGAATTCTAGCAAGTTTTTAACATTTTAATATAAATTCCAATACATGAAATACTAGAACGTTTAGTAAAAGGGGTTTTTTTCTTTGGAGTTATATTTAAGGGTTTTCCCTCCTACTATAGATGGACAAAAGATAGGATTTATTTTAAAAATGAATTAGTCAAAAACTACGGATGGAAATAAGTTTATATGAAGCAAGCGACATGTCAATGTAGTACATATTTATTAGTAAATAATTTGTAAAAATTTGAAAAGCAAAAAATATTTATTAAAAAAGAAAGTCGTTTCGCCCATGTGGTTTGTCAGAGCAATTACTTGTAATTTGAATTTTTTATAATTTTAGTATCTGTTTATGTCAACCATTTCGAACAAAAGTGCATTCAAAAAGATAAAATAAACTAAAGATAGCACAGTAGTGTCAGACAGTGAATGAATGAATGAAGTAACTAATTAGGAATTAATATAATAGAGGCTAAAAATCAAGGTCATAAACTATAAATATAGCAACGATTTTTATGTTGGAAGCTAGCTTGATCTTAGGTTAAAATCAAAATGATGTGGTATGAAGGTGTATTTCTAAGACGTAGGATTATGAATATTTGCTATTTTTATAATATTTAATTAGGAGTTAATTAACACTTTAATGAGTTCGATAATAAATTGTGTGCTCCTTGAATATAGAAAATCATCAATATTAGTTCTTGTTGAGCGTCAATTCTACGATAGAATGTATAATAATTTCAAAAAGCATTTTAAAACAAAAAAAAAAAAAAAAACTACACTGACAACTTATATTTAAATGAAAAACTAAAATAAATTGCCAAGGATTAAAAGGGTATAATTCTTAGATAATATTTTTAAATAATCATATAGGACTAATTCTAAATGAAAAAGATAATATAAATGTTGAAAATACATTACTTTTTTTGGTGTATACCATCCATATATTATTAATGGACAGAAAAATTAAATGACAAACACGAAAAAATAAGACACAAACAAGCTCTAAAAATTCACTACAAGTTAGGGGATGTCCTCTCAGGGTATTATATGAAATAAAAACATATAAACAAAATTAAAAATGTTAGCTAACAGATTAACAGTTCATGAGAAACACACATGTTTTTTTTATATTGATAAAAATGATTGAAGAAAAGAACTAAAAATAATTATGAGAATATTGTCACATTTAAAGCGTATTAATAATTTAAAAACGCAAAAAATTAAGGTATAATGGTAAGTTAAAAATTTTTTAAAATATTTATGAAGCTGCTTAAAATGCTTATTTTACAGAAAGGAGAAATGATAAAGTATTTTACAATGTGAGCACTTGTCAAATGACAATTAATGTTAATTAACAGGATAAACATAACATAGATAAACTGACAAGTTGCCGCATTTCAAAATCATCTGTGATATTAAGGCTGTAAAGAAATAACAATTTTTTCATACATAATAAATCTAAAGAATTTTTTGCAGCGTAATATACAATCAATTTTTTAATATTTTTAGAAGGAATCTATTTATCAAGAAATGGGACGAAAATATCATTCACATTTTTGGTGAGTTACGAGGAATTCATTCGTTTTATTTGAAAGAAAATTAATGAAGTGAATCGAAAAAGTCATTCGAATAAAGGAGCAAAAAACGCCCAATATGAATAACTATACAATTCTTTTAAAATAAATAAGAAATTAAACATTGAATGCTTCATTTTGAAGGAAAATCAAATCTATAAAAAGGATGCGCATCCCAAACTAGAATTTCTACACTAATATAAAAATTAAATTAAAAAATAAAAAATAAAATATTTAAAAGAAACGACATTTTACTGCAAAATGAGTTAAAGAAAAAGTTGAAACAATTACCTGGATCTCGTATTAATAAAATAAAAAGTATTAAACATAATATACGTATATATGTATGTACAAGGAAAAATCGCTTTTGTGATTGTTGTTCATTCACTATTCCAACGTAAGTTTAACAAATATCTTTACTATAGAAACAACGTATGACTTCAAATGAGAAGAACGAAGAAAATTCAATTAAATGAAATTATTAATTATAATGCGTGGTGATAACAAACCAAAACTTAAGCATTTAAAGGTGTGTTATAAAATACAAAATCCAATAGGAAACCACAATTATAACATGCTGTTTGTACAATAGGTACATTTGAACAATGTTAATCCGAATATGAAAAATTAATTACTTTTTCTTTTATTTCTTTTGTTTTTGCAAAAATTTTGTTTGTAGATTATTCCAGAAAATTGAAACGATTTGAAAAATGCCTCTGGAAAAGTTTATATTTCTTATGTCATAAGACATATTTATAATTGTTTTTTTTTTTTTCTTATTTAAGATGTATTTGGATAATTAAAATTAAAATTTTGTTTTATTTTACAAGACAGTTATTTTATTTTATATTTATTTTTTTCACCCTACTGTAATACATTAAAGAATTGAATAAATAAATTAAAATGGAAGTTTTGTTGTTTACTTGTTTAATGTTGAGTACATCTTGGTACATTCAATTATGAATTTTTGTAATTGAAGTAACTACAAAAATTCAATGATTAATAATTTCATGTAGAGATTGATTGATTTTATTTAATCCTTCTCGCTACCTGCTGATTAGAGGTGTAACTCCTTCAACCTCCCTCATGTTTTTCTCTTGCAAGTTTGTTGTGTTATAGTTCTTCGTTGGTTGCGACGTTGTGACTGACCCTTTGAATTTCTGAACTTACTATTTCCTCTCCTATATTACCTTGTTGATCTTTCAGACTCCTTCCCTTTTTATTTTACAAGATTTTAATTTATATTCTTGTTGATTGCTATTTGCTACAATAAATTAAATTTTTAATGTGAAAAAAAAAATGAGAAGTAAGAAGTATACAAAAATGATTATTTCATTCTCTGTTTTGAATTTTCGACCTCAAAAAATGAATACTAGGAAGTAATGTAAATTTTCCTTAATAGTATGAGGTTTAACGAAAATTTTAAAACCAAAATCAATTTTATTAATAAACTATGGTGTTTGAGATAATAATGTTGAACATTGAACTACATTTTAATATTTATGTACTTGCAAATCAAGGTAATCCCCAAATTTAAATTTTTTATAATTGTTAGTCGCAATCTTATGCCTTTCAGATAATAAAAATGAAAGAAATTGAAAATCATTAAAGTATTATTATTAACAATGCTCGGACAGCTGTTCCAACTATGCAATGTGAATACGATTTATATTTTTTCTTAAACAAAAAATTCCCAATTGACTCTTTTAAATAAAATTGTTTCTAAGGTAACTAGCTTTTTCCACTCCAACTACAAGCAAAGCAGATCTATCCTTAGATTTAAATTGAAAAAACCGTGTAAATTGAAGTCGATGATTTTTATACCTAAAACCGTGTAATTCGAAATAATCTCAAATATGCATATTCAATCATTTATTTCAATTTCAAAATTAAGGGAACTATACTTTGAAAACTGCAAATCATTTTATAGATATACAAGAAATATAAAATCTATAAATTACACAGGGGAACAAATTACTTTTTTTTTTACGGCAAGACACGTGATAGGTCATTTCTAGAGCACTTTTTCTATAGATTATGAATTCTCAAACGAAAATTCTAAATTTGCTCCCGTTTTTGAGAAAAATAAAGTCACAAAGTACAAAACTTATTTTATCCATTTTTGAAAATTAATTCTAAAATAGAGGGTTATTCATAGAAGCTTGTAACATGGTTCAACTGAAAGGCTGAACCTTAATCTAAAAATATGAAATACATACCAGTAATGTCTATAGATCTTTTTGAACTGTTTGGCGACCAAATTTTTCGTGGACGGGCGCTTGTTATGATTTGTATTCAGGTGAATAAACCTGAAATAATTGGTTTATAGGAAAATATAATTTTCAAGGAATATTTCGACAAATTTTAAACTTTTTAGATTCTTATGTAATAGCTTAAGATTGAAGCTTTTATTTAAGTTATGTTATTAACTCTTAGAACAATTCGTTATGTTTTAATGACTTCAAAAATTGTAAAATAGGGCATTTTGTACTTTCTAACCCTAGTTTTATTGAAAACTAGAGCCAATTGAGTATTTTTATTTTCAAATTCATAATCTACGGAAAATATCCTATAGAAATGTTGTGCTATTTGTTCGACCGCAAATTTGTTTTTGACCTGTGTTATTTAACCAAAAGTTTAACAATCCTTAATGCGATTCTGGTTTGATGGTTGACAAATTAAGAATAATTTCAGATCGGCGAGATTTGGTAATGAAATTTTTACTGTTTTCCCTATTCAAATATTAAATTTTTAATTAATATATTTTTAATAAGTTTATTTTATTTAAATAGTTTTCCGTTGTCGCTTTTGTAGGCGTTCTACACGTACGAAAATAGTGTCGAATTCGTATCGAAAGTGCGTTCAGGGTTAAAAGGACGGGCAGAACATTGCTTACCACCTGCTAAAGAAGGCGTAAAATAAAAATGTGCGATTAATGTGGATTTTCTGGTTCGTAAGCTCCCCAAAATTATTATTAGATTCGTTCTTCTTGCACTGGGAGAGTAATTTAGTAGTAGAGATAAACAAATAGAATCGGTATCAACTTGCGACTTCCTTCCGTATCTCGGCGCCATTCCGTCCGCTGTTCAATCACATCCCATTTAACTCTGCATTTGCTTATTTATTTCCAAATATATTTTCAATCGTTGTCGATTTCCGCCCAGCGAAGTGTGAATCACGAGATAAAGAGGCCGCATCGATGTGCGATCAAAAGCAGCAATTCCCTGGTGGCCCCGCGCCATCCGTCGCGTGTGACCCCCGATAACCTGGCATTCAGCGGGATTGATCTAATCTCCGGCTGAGGGAAACCAGCGCTACCTTCTACGTGTCGTCGCTTCTTATGACAACGTGCCGCCTCAATTACGATGTTTCCTGCAAGATTCCTTATAAAGGCCGGGATCTTTCCTGCGGGAGCAAGAAATCGCTGCCGCAGCTCCGAATGGCTTCGTACATTGTCTACGTAATCTGTGGAATCCATTAAACGAATCCGAGCTCAGGAGAGATGCAGAAAAACCCGCCACTGTTTTAATAAGCTGTTTTGGATGTTTCTCGCTGTTTTGATGGCCCCCAGCTTCCGTAAATAGAAAAGGCCGGTGATTTAGCTGGTGATGCTGATGAATGGAGCCGGGGATAGTCGCGCGTCTATTGATTAAATGCAACCATTTTCCCTTTGAGCATCCTCAATGGATGAATGACCGATAGTCATTATTGGACTCCTCTGTTCGCCTGCCTATCAATGGGGCTCCGCTTTTTTCTATGATGTTTTGTCGGTGGACAAACGTTCAGATAAAAACTTACCACCTCGTTATCGGTCCAAAGAAGAATGACTAGATTTGCACCGAGAACGTGAGCAGAATAACTTTTTGTTCTTTGAATGAAGCTATAAATTGAATATGCGCGCAAAACCATCCACCTTTTTTATTTTTTTTATATATATATTTTTTTTTTTTTTTCCATTAGAGACTCCAAAACTCCTAACGAGGATGGACAGTGGAGTGGAGGTGCATTGATCACAGTACCTGTGATGAAAAAAAATCTCAGCAGCTGTCTGACCGTAAGTACCTCGTCTAAAGAAGGAGTTCTTCAGGTGGATTTGCATATGATGATCTATCTGGTAGCTGGCACGAAGGTGCGGTGAACAGCCGATAAACGTCGTCATAAATTTTAGTCTGTTACCATCGATATTTATGGATCCAGCGTAATAGACAATAATGGCATGAAGATCAATTAACATTTGTGATGCACTACTCACTAAAGGTGATGAGGGTGAGTTATCGTGTCGGCACATTGTCTGAGCAAGAAAAATGAAAAATGCCTTGGATACTCCAAAACATGTAAGTCAAAACAGCACAAAATAAAAATAATTACAATTAATGGGCCCTATTCTGCAAGTCGACCAGTAAAGTCTCATTTTTAAACTCAGATGTAAAGTATTTATAGTGTGACTTGCAGAATGGTACCTACATAATATTTTTTACAGACCAGATAATTTTGCTTATGAACAGACTTGTAGAAAGTCGCGGATTAAATTTCTATCCTATTTTTTTATTATTACTTTTCATTTTGGACATTTTAACATTAATAAGAAAAGTACGACATGCTTACTGTCTTCCGATTCCAAAATCTAAATAAAAACACCGATTCGGCAATTCAAATGAAACAAGAGTTTTCTCAACAGATTTTCTACTTCTAGTCTCTTTTAAAAGTATAAACTTTATCTCCTGAAATTAATATTATGTTTTGATATTAAAATAAAAATTACCATACAGAGCTTTTTTCTCTGTAAAACTGTATAAAATTTTTTGTAAATACATGTTTAATAATTCGGATCGCGTAAATTTGTAAGAAAAATATTATTTTTCGGCATAATAATATAAAGCTTAATAACGATTCAAAATCAATAAAATTAATCTCTAGCTACATTAACGAAATTAGTACCAATAATACATTTTTAAAGATATTTTATATCGTTTTCGGATTGAAAGTAATTTTTAATATAATTATTTTTACTCTTTTCACAAAATTAAAAAGTTTTGCTCGGAGCCACTAGTTACAAATTTCAATTTAATACAAAATTTTGAAAATTTTAAGAGAAAACATTTTTTGGTCGTCTTAACTCGAATGAAAGTTGACACAATAATTAGGCGCTGGAAAAGTGCTAATTTAACATGTTGTTACAATAGATTTTTTTACACAATTATTACGAACACGACCACTGAACAAAATCGGAGGACCATTCGAAACATTTCAATGGTTTTGACAAATAACACCTCGTCAATCTTGGCATAAAAAAATTTAAATATATATATTGTAATTATGCTTTCACTATAAATATTTATGTTTTCAAGAAACGAGTGCTCAAAATGTGAAGCAAGTTCACCGAAAACAATTTTTCATATAATACATTTTTGTGGGATCGTTTCAAATCAACAATACACAAAACTCTCACGTGGCTCTTTTATACAAATCGTGTACCATTTATCATTTTAATTTTATTTTACCTTTCTATTGAAATGAATTCTGGTAATTACATATACAAAATATGTGAAATTTTCAACACTACCTTAAATTATAAAAGTACCAGTTGTTATATTTTTTTTTATGTTACATAGATTGAGCTAAGCAGTGATTTTTAGAACTGTCTACCTAATTTTTCTAACAAGACAACTAGCTGTGTTAACACACAACGAAGTTGTTTTTTAGTAACATTTCTAAATTAATTAGATCGGAGTAAAACATGGTCAAGTGAACGAAGCCTAAATCTGGTTGGGCTCAATCATTTTAAGCTCACTGAAGCCTCCACGTGCAATTATCCACGGTACAAGGTATTACAGCAATTTTAGATCCATCAGATTGAAAGATGAAGAAAAAACCTTGAGATCTCATGGAGCTTTTATTTATTGAACAGCACGAAAATAAATGGGCCAATTGTTGACCGCTGGCCGTATCTCTTATTAAAAAATCATAAATTTTACGCTGTGTCATGGCCAGTGGATCGAATCTGAATGGAGATGCTTCCAGAAGAAGGAGTGGTGGCTGCGACGAGCAGCACCGGAAAATAAACGAACTCATATAAGCCACTTTGCTAGCGGCAACTGAAGCGTTGCACCATGTAAAAATAGCTCGGTGTCCCAAAGGCAACTCCTTATGCTTCGCGGATGGTGTGCAATGTCCCATGTCCCAAGCCACCAAGAGGCCAATTTACGAATATGCTGAAGAAACCTTCGCCTAACGAAGGAGCTCTCGCTGATTCATGACACTTGACTTCATGACTTGGCCCGAAACTGAGCATAAATCACATGATTACGGCTCCGTCTTCTTTCGGACGAAGATATTTTTTGACGCTCGCCAGAGTGCCAGACTTAACTTGGACACGGCCAGAGATGATTTATTCAATTTTCCCATATGAATACGTTTTTTCAATCTATTTTTCGAATTTTCTTCAATTCAAGGGAGTATCTAACATCTTAGGATTTTAGTCGTCTTAATGAGGAAGGAAGTGATTCTCTGCATTTTGTTGGAATCTATGTATGGTAGGAATTCTAGGGTTAATGCGATTATAGCCGATTTTATATGCCTCGTTAGTAGAAGCAATCCCGACCAACACTAAGTATCTTAGCGTTGACGAATGACTGTTTTTAATTGAGAATTTATTGAACTATATACTGGAGTCACATCTCAAGAAATTTATATTTAAGCTTACCAATTAATTTGAGCGATTAAGTTGCTATGCTCTATTCAAGTCCAAATTTTGCGTAGGAGCAAATTGCATGAGTCTCAAATGAGTTTATTAAATCTGATTCAGTTAGCATAGCAAAAAAAAGTAGTTTAAACTGGCTGACGTCCATGTACACGCGCACAATTTGCTTTAAATTCCATTAATCAAAGCCATAATTATTTCAGCAGCGATTAAATGAGTATGTCACACTATCGCCCAAAATATTTCCCAACGCAGCCTCACTTTTTCCAGCCATGATAGATAGGCATCTCCTCTCGGAATTTGTGCGTTATATGTTTATATTTTACGAGAAATTGAATCGGTGCAAAAATATTACGTTATCTACAGAAATGGACGCACTCCAAGCGCCAGCCATCGTCGGAGTCCGATTGAATTATATGCAATCTGCAGTTTCTACGCAACCCACTCGCATATCTTTGGATAATCCCAAATATTTTGAAAATTCATGAAATTGTAAACATTCGTCGAACAATTATTTATGATGCGAATTTTCCTGTAAACGTTGGTTAAAGTAGGTTAAGTGGTATTGCACTGTTTGGAAAATTAATCAGCGCAAATCATATTGATATCGTAAGGTGTGTCGAGCCTACACCTAGAAAGTTTTTAATGAATTATCACTGGTCAACAAAATGTTGCCACAGAAAAAGTGATATACATATAAATTCCGTAGATTACGAAAATGTCTCAACATGTCACGTTTTGGAAGAAAAAAAATAGAAGAAAAAAAGAGAACAAAATTTGAAGAGTATAAATTATCGTATTTTCGACATTTTTAACACATTCGTAATTTGCAATAGCTGAATATATGGCTGAATATGCTCTCGGCAGCGAATGGGTTAAAAATTCATTACAAAATAACGGATTCTTATAGGAAATTGAAATGTGCACAGTAAATTTTTTCTAACTAGATATTGCTAAAATTCAACTAGATCAGAACTCCTAGGTTTTTCCATTTAAAAATCTAGTTAAAATTTCTTTACTGGATATCTAGTTCAACATTACTTAATGATTTTTGATACTTATGAATGAAATGCAGTTTATTTAACTGATTTTCATTTAGTAGATTTTGAACTGAAAACCAGTTAGTAGTATTGAAATTCATTTATTAAAAAATGCATTTTGTGCATGAAGTGAAACTGGAAAGCAGTTGGATATTAATTGCATAGAATTAAATTCAAATGAAAAACCATTATATAAATATATACAAATGGAATTCAGGGAGCAGAAATGCATTTTGTTGAATTTTGACTGAGACTTACTTTCAGTTTTTGTCTAATAACTGAGCTACTGCATGATAATCGGCAAAAAACTTATTGAACATTTTTATAAAAGTTCCAGACCATTTAATACTTATATGATAGTTCGTAAACTTACTTTATAAATTCAGAGAAGCGAACTAAAATTTGGACATTTAATATATGTATGGTTGCATGTAGTTCCAAGTTTTTACAAAGAGTTCTGCCTACACAACAGAACATTAATCAAAATGTGCTTATTATTTTTTCAGTAGAGGGAATTAAAAAGAATATGATTTTGATAAATATATATAAAAAAAACGTATATTTTCGTAAATGAAAATTATAAAAGTAAATATATTTCTTTATACATAGGAGTTTAATCAAAGTGCTGAAATTAAGTTTTTCTTAATGTCAAAGGTCAAAATAAATATTATAATGCATTATACAGAGTTGCACTTATCAATTAATTATCGATTTTAAAATCTTTAAAATTAGATAATTTTGTTTTCAAATTAACCGTGTACAAAATTATTTTTAACTATACTTATTAGTACAAAATGTTTACCATGGCACCCTTATAGTCCAAAATTCGAGGGAAGAATTTAACAATCTCGTGAAAAGACTTGCCCTCTAAAATAAGTGTGCGTCTTTGTGCAAAAGTTAACACCATCAAATTTTAAATTTTTTGTCGGTTTTTATCGACAGGTAATAATAATTTTAATTCTTCCAGATCAGTTTCTTTAAAATTGTTCTGAACAGGATAATCTTGTTTATTTCTCACTGGTGCACAGTTCTTCTTTTTTGATGGTGACAGCTTAAGCCTTATATTTTCGAGACGATACTCGATTTTTCCAGCTGCTCAGGTTCCATCTGTGGAACCTTTTGCATAAAACCAGAGAGCCTGAAATAAAATATGCTATTATGAAGAAGAAAAAAAGAAAAAGAAAACTCCTACATGTGCTGGTATGTTCTTATTTGTGTATTGCCCCAATTGCTTAAAAGTGCTGACTGTAGCTTTCGCTAAGTTTTCTTTATCGGTAGTTTTAGGATAGCTGAAATTTTAAACTTTAAAATAATAAATAGCAAAATTTTAAAACTTACTGTCCGCAAATTGTAATTAGATCTTCTACAATTATTCTGTTGAAAATATTAAGCTCTTTTTCAGTGAGATCTTCTTCCTTTAAGAGCTTATCGCAAATCATTTTTCCCTCCTGACTTGCTTCTAAAACAGCGATTAAATTACGGCCCTGTAAATAATATATTATTATTTAAGATTAAGTCGTATTACATAAATATCTTAGATAACCCATACCTGCGAATATGATGAACCAAATTTAGTTTCTGATACGGGGCTAGAAGGGGGAATTTGTGTTGTTAATGTTGAGACTGTAGAAACTTCTGATGAAAAATGGGCTAGGATATCCTCTAAAGCTATTATATTGCTTGAATTGTTGCAATTATTTTCTTGGCATACGAAAATGCCACGTGAGTCAGCATTAGTAAATTTAATACCATGTTTTAACACAAAATGTTTCTTCAGATTATTTGCGTGTCCTTCCACGGATTTTTTACAAATAAAACAAATCATTTTTAATCTATTGTTAAATAAAAATTAAAAATAAACAAGCCTTTTAGTAAAGCTGCAGTAATTTCATCAACTCCGTTTTTTATTAAAAACTGCTCAAATTCCTCTGCATTCATTTCGCCTAACTAAAACATAAAAGGTAAATCACCAATAAAATGTCTAGTATGCACTTACATTAACTTTGCTCAAACTGACAATTTCACAAAAACTAACTTTTCACTGTCACCTCATCGAATGCCACTCATTGAATGAATCACTGCCGCCTTAATGCAAATATCACATTAAAAAAAATTGGGTCGCGAAAGGCTTTGTTAAGCATGTATGAGTTTTAACATATTCTCCAACTAGATTTCTAGTTGGCATAACTGAAATGAAGTAAAAAACTACTAAAATCCCTTAAAACTTATACACATACATTCACTCGCACTTTTTTTTTAAAGGTAGCTGCAAAACTGGCAGAATCATACACCCATGATATTATTTGTGTGGTGTACAGTGAGCCACAAAATTTTTTGGACATCACAGCTATTAAGGGCTTATACGAAAACTTTTGTGAGCCACTGCATATTATGTTCAGGAACAAAACTAGTATATTTAGGTTCAATACAATTTGATAATTTTTAATTGGATTTCTATTTAACATTACTGAGTTTTATTTTTTGCAAAATTCTACTAGATATCATGTAGAAATAATTTCCAAATCTAGTTAGGAAAAACAGCAACAGAAAAAATCGTGCATTCGACCGAAAATGAAGTTAAAATTATGATTCATAATTGAATCCTAGTTAAATATTTCAACTAGATATTATCCACTTTTATTTAACTAGAATAATTTTTACTGTGTGGATCAAATTAAAGTTAGTTTAGCTAGGCTTTCATTTGAGCAACGTTCTTTTCACGTTCCATTATTTAAATACTCAAAATACGAACAGTTTTAGATTTTTATTTTACCATATTTTTCTCAAAAATGTTGCGTGATAAAACATTTTAATTTTCGGTATTGTAATATACGGAAAAAATTCTATTAAAGTTACCTATTTCTTGTTCTATTACATAAACGAACATAAAACATTTTGTTCAATTTTACTTGCAATTACTAAGAAGTATCAATAAGTCGTACTCATGTGGTATTTTTTGTGTTAACATTCGATTTTTTCTTTTTATTAAAATATTAAGCACTATACACAAAAACAAAAGATTTTTTTTTGTTAAAAAATTGGCTCAAATTGAATTTGAGATCTCGGCACAACTTTGAGTTTTGTATAGATAAAAATACATATTAATTTATTTATTTCAACATAAATACGTACAGGTGATTTGAAACTTAAAATTCAAAGGGATTCTTAACCTGAATGAGTGCCACTATACGAGTAGCCCGTACCTCAATTATTAATTTATTGTAATATAAATTTGGGGCGAAAACATAAGCCAAAATTAAAATATTACCACGATTGAGTTAATAGGCAAACCAATTGGTCAACCCGTGTTTGAGAAGAAGAAATGTTTTGAGGCGCTATACTGAGTCCAAAATGACTATACACCTAATTCTCTTTTTACATGATAGATACGTTCCCAAAAAATTCGTGTGAAAAAAGATATTGTCTAAATGGAAAAATAGTAGACCTAAAAAAGCAATTGAAAAGTACAATAAGCACTATTACAAAATTCTTGTTAGAGTTCACTTAAGAATTTATTTCGTGCTTACACATTTTAATTCATTAAATATATTATAAAAAAAAAAATAATACTTTGAAAAAAAGAAAATAATATCTGAAATTCATTCAAAAGTAAAAAATAATATAAACATAACAAAATGTTATGCATTATCACTTTCTAACAATAAACGCATTACGTTTGTATAAGACTACAATATCACTGCTATCACTAGAATTATTTTGTTCATCATCTTGTGAAATTATTTCTGTATTATCATCTCTAGTTTCGTGTATTGAAAATCGTGTTAAGGGGGGACAACCATTTAGAATCTTCAAAAAATCGAATTTTTTTTTTTTTTGCTTCAAAAGTTACTTTAATATGTCTAAAATCCGAATAACTTCATAACTTAGGCCAACGTCCATTCAAACCCAAAAGCCGAGCGCAGGTATACTCTTTCGTCTTTCGTGGTGCACGCATATATCAAAACTTTGAACGCGTTTTTCTCGAAACTTTTTTTTCACTTTTTAGGGTTCCGTACCTCGAAAGGAAAAAACGGAACCCTTATATATCACTTTGTTGTCCGTCCGTCTGTCTGTCTGTCAAGACCCTTTTTCTCAGGAACGCGTGGAGGCATCAAGCTGGAATTTATACCAAATACTCAGGTCTACTGTCCCTTGGAGCTGTGAAAAAATCAAACTTCTAAGCCAACGGAATCAAAAGATACAGCCGTTTATGCCGCAAATTTCCGCAAATTTTCGACACTCGCAAGGGAATCAAAACGTAAAGGGTACTTCCAGTCGACCTAGAATCTTAAAATTTGGCATGAAGCAATGTTTTATAGCACATATAAAGGAAAAATTCCGAAAACCTTAAATTTTTAGTTACATCACATATTTTTTATAATTCAAATTTAATAGATAATTATAAAGTATAACGATACGGAACCCTCAAGGCGTGAGTTCTACTCGCACTTGTCCGTCTTTTTTCGGTGCCAACGATTGCTCAGAGACTATTCAACCGATCGGGCCGAAATTTTGCACACGTTTTCCTAACATATCAGACCACTCGGTAGCCCTAAAAACAATAGAAATTTCTCAAAATGAACGATTTTTTTTGATCAGCAAAACGAAATTTTTGTCTTGAAAATATCGACTTTTTGATTTTATATCTGCCATTTCTACGATTCTTAACTTATTATCAAAAAAATAGGTCTTGCGAGTGACTGAAGGCGTATACTGACCGCATCCTTTTGCATTTCTGTTTTAGATCATTTTTCACGGCGACGCCACACTTGGCACCGTAAAAAGAATGCCTCCGCAACCATGTGGGTTCATCATGCTAGATCTCCGTCAATTTTCAATATTTTTTTATTAATAAAAATGGAAAATACTCGTTAAAATAAGTATAATCAACTGTAAAAATTTCAAAAAGATCCATTCATTTCTTCCCCTTCAAAAAAATTCCGAAAAAACTGCTCAATTTCGAGGTTCTAAATGGTTGTTCCCCCTTAAGGGGACAATCGCTTTCATAACTGAGAAAAAAAGCACATTTTCAAGATTTTTTTTTGAAAAAACTATAATATTTATTTAAAAAATTCGTTTTGAGCACTATTCTTTGAATATTAAAGAATACAACAATATTTTTTTTTTAATTTTTAGTAAGTTTTGGCGGCGGCAGAGGGTGTCTTGCAAAAGTCTCATTTTAGCTGGTACGCATCACTTTGGACTTCCGGGAAAAGATAAATGAAAAATTCAAAATGGGTTCTGTTCTTTAAGCTTTTTCCTGGGTCCTAAACCTAAAAAAATTAAGTTTTTAATTTTTTAAAATTGTTTTATCACTATTTTTCGAAAAACATAAAAAATCGGCCATGTTTTTGTGGAAAACTATCTCTATAAAAAAAAACAAGGGGTACTTTTCTGCATTTTTATAGGTTTAGGACCTAGTATTTATATCAACGAATAATATGCTCTTTGATTTCTTTTAATTCCATTGAGTAGAACTTGAGATATGGTGTGTACGAGTTAAAAAAAAGTAGTTTTGAGAAAATCGCGTTTAAAGTTTTTTTAAAATAATTTTTACTTGTAAAACCGTGTATAGATAATTTATTTGGGTTTATTACCACTAATCAGCCATCCTAATTTTTCAAAACGGTTTTGGGAGATGATTTCTATAATGTTAAGGAACACTTTTATGTAAAAAAAAAAAAAAAACGATTTTTGTTCACTTTTGAAAGCGATTGCCCCCTTAAAACAAAACAATTCGTGTAAAAAGAGAATTGTTTTTTCTTTGTAACTCGTGTTAAATCAAATTCGTGTAAAAAGGGAATTAGGTGTACTATGCGGTGGGATATTATTTCTACTATATGAGTAAATATCATCGATTTTTTAACTTGTCACACTTTAAAAGGCTCCTTGTGTTATGTTATTATCATTTTGGCGTAAATTTAGCGCTTATCTCTTTGCTCCATTGAAATTATAATTTTCTGAATTCACTTTCAGTGATTCCAAACACACGCATTATTAATTCTAATCTATGCCAGGAAATGGCTATATACATTTTTTTGGTAACGTAATTGAGATGTGACTTTCAGGTAAAAGCCATGCAGATAAGCGCCGCCAGTTGACTTCGCTTATCGCAAATTAACAAATCCCAACCGCGGCTGTGGAGCAATAGCGGAAAAGTGGCGATTCGGTCATTCGACTCTCAAGTTCAAGGACTTCCAAGTGGATGCCGATGTTAAAACGAAATATCGTAATAGAGGAAACGTACGGTATTTCCCCGCTTTTACCTGAGATCACATGAGTTCCTCCAGATAACACCTGGATGGCGGAGTGGTAGAATGAATTTGAATGCACCCGAAAATACTGCAACCCCTGCTCGTGGAAAAGGAATTCTTTTACCTGAAGGTGAGGGGCAATTTTATTGTTTTTTTTTTTTCGAAGTTTTTAGGCGCCTTTACAGATTTTGCGTGGTTATATTTAACTAAAATCTCTTCGGTTTTTGGTATCAGATTCATTTCAACAGTCGACCACGTGACCGCAGCGCATTGAGAGCTGAATATCGTCTGAATTCATTGGACCAAAACGGGGCTCCGGGTCTGTTCGTGTTCTCGGGATTCATTCCGAAGTTTGAGCTTTGCGCGAACGTGCGTTCGGTGCGGAGTTCTTTTCCACACTTCGGCGGAGGGAAAAGTCTCGTTTTCGAAAATCAGTTCATTTCCCATCGAAAGTGAAGGAGCTGTGCACGGCGTCTTTTGCAGTTGATATCAAGAGGAGCAGCACGCGTTTTCCTCCTCGCTGAGGCACTTCTTCATTTATTCGGCCGTGTGGTCGCCCGTCGACTAGAAATGCCGCAGCCAAGATTGTCGTGAGTCAGTCATCGCGGATACTTTGGGTCGGTGCGACGTGCAGTAATTTTGTCGAGCGTCGTCTTTAACATGTGTTTCTTCCTGAAGATATAAGACACAATTTTCATGTGTCTTCTCCGCTTAATAATTTCTCATCTAAATATTCTATTTATAAAATTTTTGCCAACATATCCAAGACAAGGAGGTGATCTGTGAAGACATAATAATTCTTTTTCCGTTCATTAAATCGACGGACGGACGGTTTATTACCCTCAAGCAGGGGTTCCTTTCAGTTAAAATCTTCCCCAAGATATCAGAAAAGAAACGTGCCGTTTTTTGTTTTTACAAAAAAAAAAAAAAAAATACGTGAGTCAAATTTATTCGCTTTAATGTGTTTTAAGTTTTTTTATTTTATTTTTTTTTGTTAGCATTAAGATTTATTTAAAATAACTCAATGTTGTGTTCGTAAATCGTTAAAAGTAGTTTCTTCTTAACCATTTCCTCTAAATTTGTATAAAATTATATAAAATATTCTTCAGTTCCTGGAAGAAAAAAAAAAAAAGTGTTAATTTTGTGATTGTGCTATTATCAGAAAAGTGTGTTTGATCGCAACTGACATTTTCCATCGTTCCGAAGACAAATTAAAGGTCACAGAGCGGCGCGGCGTGTCGATTTTCTTCTGGGTAAGTTTACCATTTCATAAAAATGCTTTTTTACCGGTTACTCAAAAAAAAAAAAAACAATAATCTGATATTCCCCGTGCTAATTAGAGACAGATAAAGACCGGTTCAATTTCATAAAATCATAAAAACAAAAAAATTTTTGTTGATAATCGGCTTAACGAATGTTGAAAAGTCGCGACAACGCACTCGGGGATCGGACGCATAAAACAATATCAATGTCGCTCGGCCCAATTAAATCCTCTAATTATGGTGGTTCAATGTTGTTTTTTTTTGTTTTTTCTTTTTCTCGATTTTGCATATTAATAAGCGTCACCGAATGCGTTCCCGACTTTTGGGCTAATTAATTGGGTTCGTCAAATTGTTTCATTCCGCTTCACTCGTCCGCGACGCCAGTGCGCTTTATTTATTTTTTATTATTTTCTAAACAAACATTTGAGCTGCACAGATGGCACACGATGACGGAGATGCTGATTATGTTCTTTATGTTCTTTGTTGATGCAGTGAGTTATTAAATCAATTCTGTTTGAGTTGACTAAGTTTTTTCACGAGCCACCCGACGACTGAGTGAAGTTGTTGCGGCTCGTCAGTTGCGAGCATTCGAAGAGTTTGGCGCATTGTGGGAAGGCCTCTTCGACAGAATTTAATTTTATCGTGTTTTTTTCTCGTTTTAGGCAACTAGTTTTTATTCGGCGGGTGATGTAATTTTGTTTCTAATAATTTTGGTGATTGTACCAATTTCTAGGCGAGCTTTTATTTCTTTTTATTTCATTCAACACATGGCGAAGTTGCATAATTTCGTTGAGTCTCAACTCGAATTGAATTACCAAATATTCAGATGTATACAGCATGAATATCGTTAATCGCTTTCAAACATAGCACACTTTAAGCAATTTTGAAGCAGTTATCATATATTACATCTTTGAAATATACAAAATCATTTAAACTTATGATGCTTAAATTTTTTTACCTTTTAAACTAGTTACAAATTTGAAATTCGATTTTTAAAATTCACAACATATCATCCAAAGCATTCATTTTTAAGGTTCCGTACCTCGAATTGTAAAAAAAAAAAAATCCTGATATAGGATCACTTTACCCGTCTGTCTGAGTGTCTATTCGTGAAAACCTTTCTGCAGGAGGGTCTAGAGGTGTCAAGTTGAAATTAATATCAAATACTAAGGTCTATTGCCTTATAGTCCTGTAAAAAGCTGAATTTTATAAATCAATCAAGGTACGACCTTTTAAAGTGTATTATGATAATGTTGGCACGAAGGTAATTGTGACAATTTTTTTTTTAGATATATCACAGGTGATCGATTTTTTATTTGTCTTTATGCTACGTGAAACATACAAAAGTAGCTTAAAATATTAATTATATTAATTATATTAATTTTCAACTGGCTTTTAATTTTTTTTATTAGCCTAAAGGCTCTTTTTGTTTGACACACATTTTTACTTTATAAGAATTAAATAAATTTCGGCGATATTGGGGAAATTGAGAACTCGAAAAAGTTGTATGTCTTTTATAGCGTGTGGGCCTTGGGGTATTATTCGAAAATAATTGCTTTAAGGTTCCAAAATGTTTTAATTTTATACCGCATTAATTTTTGACTTATAACTACCCAAAAATATACGAAACTTATATTGGAAATTATAATATCTAAATCAATTATTTTACTTCTATTCCTTCAGCATATAAGAATAATTTTACAATATTGCAAATAGTGTGATTTAGAGCGATTTAATTTTACATGGAGATAAATTAATTAAAATTAACCGAAGATTTATGTATCTATGGATATTCAAAAGATATCCTTGGCATAAAATAAAATTATCCATTAAAAAGTCCAAAAAGTAATTACCGCGAATGTAATTTTTATGGAAGCTAATCCATCATTATTTGGATTGACCCAAAATTTTCGTTGGCGATTAATTTTAGCAAAACATATTCGAGTAACAACATTTATTTTATAGCTCTCTTGGATTCCGCGCGTGAATAGAAACTCGTTCTACCGCTAAATGCACGGAGCTATTATAAAATCTTCCATCACTACTTTTGCATCCGTTTTTCGATAGTTTAAGAACGAGTATTGATGTCTGTCTTGCTTTGCAATATTAATTGAACTGATGGATTTCTATGCCCATTTATTTTGTATTTTTAATAAAAGAGGCATTTATCATTCTAAAACTATGCAAATTAATTTGAATAACATGATTTTTATCTTTAATTATATTCCTTCATAACGCTTTTGATGGACAATAGGTTGTTTGTTCTATTGGTTTTAGAAGGAACAGGCACTTTATAAATTATAATATTTAATCAGAAATTAGATTTAATAGTATTTTTTTTTATACAGAATATATAAGCTATAGTTATTACGGTTTCCGATGTATCGGAGTATAAAAATGATATATTCTAATAACTAAATTTATATACTCTCAAATACGATGAGTTTAAAATGTTACGTGCGTACTTACAATGCCTTTTACTTGAAAGATTATTTTTTCCGATGAAAAGAAATGGAATTTGGATGGCCCTGATGGTTTTGCCCACTACTGGCGTGATTTGAGAAAGGAACCACAGTATTTTTCAAAGAGAAATTTTGGAGGAGGTTCAGTCATGCTGTGGGGTGCTTTCTGCGAAGATGGTCCGTTGGAAGTACAATTTACTTCATCAAAAATGAAAAGCTGCGACTGGTTAAGGGAAAATAACATCAAGATGTTGGACTGGCCGGCCTGCTCACCCGATCTTAACCCAATAGAAAATATTTGGGGAATTTTAGTGAGGGCTGTTTATGCCGAAAATCGTCAATCCGACTCGGTAAATGAACTTAAAAGTGCGATTTTGAGGGAGTGGGAAACTTTGGACAAAAATTTGTTTAAAACAATGGCTCAGTCAATGAAACAAAGAATTTTTAACTGTATTAAAGCAAAGGGCGGTATAATTAGTTAGTAAGCATTTGTTTTTTCCTTAATAAAAAATACAAAACGTTGAATTTTTACTAGTTTTTTAAAATGTGCTATATTTATGAAACGCAAAAAAGAAGAGCGAAAAGTGCAATGTCTCACTCCTCATAACAGCACTACCGAATGATCGACACATTCTACCAAAGAATTTTTTTTTCTCAAAGAGGAAGAGTATAAGAATCTCCTATAGTACAGGGTGTTCTCGACAAAGCGCAAAATTAATGAATTTTTGAATTAACTACAAGAAATTAATAACTGTGATATAATTATGAAACGCACCTTATAAAGAACAATTTTATTGGAAACAGTTTTCTGTTTGCCCTAATATTTTGCTGCTAACCAGTAGTCGTTATTATTAAGTATGTTTTAGATAGTTTAAATATTAGTTCATGACATGAATTAAACCGATTTTCATAGAACTACTCTAAAATAATAATCCTCTGCAGTTAAATTCGTAATGAAATCGTAAAAAAAATTCAATCACAAGCCTCTTTAATTTAGTGGCAATAAATCCCATGAATACTTTTGCCGTGGAATCTCACAGGAAAAAAGGGAAACTCATTTTTGTTAGCTTAAACAATTTCACACAACATTTAGAATTGCCCAACCAGTCGTAATTGATGTTGCACGGCCCATCGCATCCCGGCGCAGGGCACTAAAGTGCATTTTAAGGGGCCGTGCATCCTCCCAAAATCAGAGGAACAAACAATGAAAAATAAAAGCGCACCCAACGTCAAGAGCCTGGGACACAATTCTAATCCAAATTAAGGAAATGGGGCCGATTTAGCGTGCGAAGCACCTCTTTGGCCCCCGGCGGCTAGTTCTGCGGCCCAAGAGCGGCGCACACAATGGGAACATGGAACTGCAGGGCTGCACGGAACCTCTTCAGACGGACGTTGCAAAATTTGAAAGTCAATTGTGCTCTTCGGTCGTCGGAGACCCGAGACTGGATGCTGGGTTCGGACGGGTGAATGAGGCGACGACGAGCCCACCGCGCCCCGCTCCTCGTCACAATTGCGAAATATGTTTCTGCTGAATTTCAGGTATTTTCAATTCGTTTAAGTAATTTGCCATCCCACGACGCACGGGAGAGTGCAACTCATGGACCACCGGATCCCCAGCGGCAATTTACCATTTGCTGCGGGAGGGGTGCGGGCTGAAGTCGTGCGGTACGGGCTAAATTTGAAGATTCCAATCAAAAGCTCGACGTTTTGCTGCTATTTCAGGACACCAATTGATCTTAGTCTCCAGAGCGCCATGGACCCCAAAATTTCCCATTTTCCTTCGTCATTCTTAGAAACAGGGTGAAATGGTGCGCCCCTCGCCCATTTAAGGAGCATCAGCTGCTCGGATGCATTTAATTAATTGCATCATTTCACAGGCGATTGATCACTGCAGAGCGGAGGGGGGGGGGGTTTCGGTTGCACCGTGCGGCATAAATAACGGCTGTCTGAAAGGTTCGTTCGTTGGTGCGTCCGTTCCGTTGCGGCGAACCCACCGCACACACGGCGCGGCGCGCCAACCTGGGAAAAATTGTCCTCGCCGCGGCTGCCATCCATAGACAAGTCTGGCGCGTTATCACGGCTCCTTTCGATTTGATACAAAACTTGTTTGCGTTGCGCGATTGTTTCGTGGCGCAGCGCGGGAAAAAAGTAAGCAACAAAAACTCGTTTGGCTGCAAATCTCCAAAGATTTTCAATTTATTTTTATTTTTTTCCCATGTAGCCTTAGTCGCGCCGCGCCGCCGCGCACCATACGCGCAAGAGAAATGTGCGATGCGCAATCGCTCAAACTGAAATCTAGAAAGGCTAGCGCTAGGGTGACCAATCCATGCAATAACATTCTAGAATATAAAAAGGATAAAAGAAAGAGGGAAAATTAGATTTTACAATTCAGACTGCATTACCAACAATATTAGCTCTTCCTATAGTATAGACAATCCGGACCTTACTTCAAAGATTATTATGTCAAATAGTTCAAAACCTACTTCTTTGCAAAGTGTTGTATATTTAGCCATAAAAAAAAAATATCCTTTTGAAGCCGATTCTACGAGGTCTTATAATTTTTGAGATATTCACGATATTTACGAATGGAGAAATTTCAAACTAGTCCAGACGATTTTAAATATAGTGATATCAGCATATGTTACATAGTTTGTTTCTATACAGTGCACCCTCGGTAATCCGGCCCCTGTCTAATCCGGCACCCCCTGTAATCCGACATGATTTTTGTTCATAATTTTTGATTATTTTAGTATGTACATTTGTTATTGTATTATTTCCTAATGTGAAGTTATTATTTTTTGTAAGTTCTATAGCATTAATGACGTTAATTTTATATTAAAACGTAAGCTCTCAATTGTGTTGTTTAATTTACTAAATTTGACATACATAATGAAGTATGATTTGTACTTCAAAGTATAACATATAGAATCTTATCATTGGATCTGTAATTTTTCGGATTACATGGTACTCTTTTGTAAAAAATTCCGGACTATAGGGGGTCTTAGGCAGTACTCTATAATCCGACAAATTCGATAGTTCGACACTGCCCTGCAAAACGTTTGTCGGATTACCGGGGGTCCACTGTATTTCATTATAAGTTTGTATGTTATTATTTTGATTTTTTAAATTTTGGCATATAAGGTCAGAACTCATTGGCACCCACCCTCTAACTTAATTAAGGGGGGCACCTAGTCTAACAGCTAAAAAAAAACCGCTTATGTCAAGCATTTTATTTTTAAGCTAACTATATTTTTACGATATTTTAATGAATTAAGTAGGTCTTATAGAACATCTTTAAAAGTTTTAAAAAAATTTTTTATTAATTTTTTCGGTACAAAATGGCGGTGTGGTAAGCATTTCTATCAGACCTAATTTTCGAAATTTGTGGGAGTAATATCTCAAAAACTATTAAAGATTTTGGGCTGAAATTTTTACCAGATTTAAAAAACAACTTTTATTCGTAGTTGAACCTACTTTTTTGGTAAATTATTGTTATAAATTTTATTTATAAATGTTTATAGGTCAACATTTTACGCGAAAAATCGAAAAACATTTTCAAACTTCAAATTAAATCCTTTTTTTTTCAATTTTTTATACATATATTTTATAGGTTTAACTACGAATTATAAATGTTATTAACAAGGGCTGTAATTACTCCCACAAATTGGACATCGCAACTGCAACACGTCTGATAGAAATGCTTACCACGCCGCAATTTTGTACCGAAAATATTAATAAAATTGTTTTTTTAAGAATTTTAAATGTACTATAAGGCCTAATTCATTAAAATATCCTAAAAATATAGTTAGTCTAAAAATAAAATGTTTGAAATAAGCGTTTTTTTGAGCTGTTACACTAGATGCCCCCCTTAAAGGTATGTATTATAGGAATATCTAATTTATTTGCTCCTAAAAAGGTTTTTTAGTATTTAATTGCGTCCTTCGTTACCTTGAAGTTCATTGCTACATTTTGCTTTTTGACTCAAAAGAGTCAAAAGGTCACTGCTTGCAATAAAATAAGTAAAATGCAATTACTAATAAATAAATTTATTTCATTTTGGTATGTGTGGTAGATGATCCTTTAACTATCAGCTACATATTTACATGATTGCTTTTAAAGAAGCGAACGAAATGGAAACTGAATTTAAAAAAAAAAAAGATAATACTTTCATATTTTTGGGGTTGGTCACCTTAGGCCTATAGTGTTACACTGCTCACATCGCATCATCTGAAGAGCGCGGGAAGAAGAAATCGAGGTTCACATTCTCTGCCTAACAAGCGGATTGTTCATTACTTCTTCTGGTGGTGCACGTCGCGATCATCTCGCTGCATCTTGCACAAGTTGCGGTGGATTCTTTACAAAATTCTGTCTCGATTCTGGGCAAAGTATCTTCTGCCGCAGGGTGCCGACGCACGGCACAGATCCAGCAAATTTTTTGTTTAATTTTTTTCGTGCGATTCACCCGTACCTCCGTCTGGATTATCCGCTTGCAGCGGACGGGGCATTGAGAATCGAGGGATATGCGAACCTCCAGCCACCACAGAACCACGGACGGAGGTCGTGAATTTTTGATCGCCTCCTTCTCGGTCGGAAATCCTTGAACGGTCACCGATTTCATTATGAATGAAATGCACCAAACGAGTTCTCCACGGATTTTGCCTTCCTTCTAAATTTCATCGAAGAGGTCGGAGCAACCCGTTTCGTGCAACTTGAAACCAGGTACGAATCTGATGATGGTCTTTACACTGTCTCAAGAAACTTCTTGGTGTCGTTGCCGGCGTGTTTTCCTCATTCCGATCTTGTGGGTGACGATCACTGATCGAGCTCAAAAAAAAAAACAAAAAACGACAAGGCCTTTTCGAAGAACTAACGATTTCTTCGTTAGTCAGGAGAAAATTTATGGTGGCATTGTTGCAAAAACGAATGACCCATATATTCCTGGAAATAGGAGTCGTCTTTTGCGATGATTTTAATCCACGGAATTCTTGAGTGGGATTTCTAAGAACCAGTATAAAGAATAGAATAATTGAACTATAACCCTTACCTTTCAAGACCCTTTTCCGCATCAACGGCTACAGGTATTGAGTTGAAATTAATACCAAATACTAAAGCCCACAACCTCATAGTACTGTAATTCAAGTTTGTAACTCAATGCATTAAAAATATACGGCCTACTAATTCACTAACTGATTGAAACATCAAAAGGTATAGGATAATTTCGGTAGACCTAACATCTTGAAATTTGGATCAGGAAAAAAATCTAAAATCATTAACTTCTAACCCTATATAGCGGTATGGAGCCCACCTTCTCGCACTTGTCCATCCTTTTCAGGTCGGAAATCTAAAACTATTTTATGTTGTCGTCGCGTAACGAAACGACAATTTGTACATTTCTATACATTTCGCTACAATGCATCTAAAACACTGAAACTACTAAAAACCGGATGTATTTAACAATAATTGATATATAATAAAAAATTAAAATGTTGCGACATCTGACAATTTCCATTAGCCAAATGTACGTTAGGATGTATAATTTAAAAATTAGTACGAAAAAATACTTGGCATTTAGCCCAATTTGTGAAATTGTATTGTTAAAATAATGATCCCTTAAGTAGAATTTCATCTTGCATCTTCATTCGATGTTAAAAACAAAACTTAAAAACGGGTCAAAAATAACTAGGCATCGGAGCAATATTTTACTAAGGTTCATTGCATCGTTGGTAGAATCATTAAAAATAAATCGTTGAAATCTGGAAGATTTGACATGGAGTGAGTCTTCTCGAGAAATGTTGTAATCTAAAACATGCTTACTTAATCAGAATTGTCAGAATTTAACATGTATGCGGGAGTTCTGGAAATGTGACGAGCTGCATTGAGGTGGGAATTAAACCTGCTATCTTTGGATTTTCGCTCCAATTCTCTGACCGCTGAGCTTACTGAAGTCTTCTTTGCATAAATGTAGTTTTGAAGAGAATTGCAACCGGACCCACGTGTATGGTAACATTTTCGTAAGCTGGGTATTGTTGGTAAAAATGGCTCGAAGTTTTAATTAGAAATTGTTTCAGCCACATTTTCCAGAAGCTCCGAAAATTCCTTTCCATTGCAGAAGATCATAATGGCAAGCAACTAAGATTTGTTTCAAAAAGGGAAAACTTTTACTCCCGGAGCACTCTATCACCTCGGAATTCTTCGGTTCGGTCGTTTTCGCTTGCAAAATTGGCATAGAAACTACTGCTCCCTGGCAGTTTCACTTCCTTGCCTTATGCACCGAACTCAGTCTCAGCGGGAGAAAATTTACGACGGCGAAGTTATCAAAACTTTACGAAAGATGATGACTTTCTTCACCTCAAGAAAGCGTAAACTTCCCGGCCGTGGAGCATTTACTTTGCGCGGATAATGTGCACATTCCCCGAGACAGAGCAGCAGATAAAATTGCAACTGCAATTCATGGGGAGCGCCGTGCATCTGTTCCCCTTTCCCAATAGTTGCGGTCGCGCGGGTGCATCCATCCGCAGCTTCCAAAGTGAGATAAGTTTTTCAACTGCCGCAGCATGTAACACTCTGGCGCAACTCGCGGAACTCCTTTCTGGTTCGGCTGGAGTTTCATGTTTCATTTGGTAAGACATCGGAGATATTACCGTTATTGTTGTTACATTCTCATTTATTTTGTTCCGGCTCTAATTAAACATAAATCCCAGAAAGGCTTCGGAATCTTTCTGGCATCACTGGAGCCCTCGCTGATGGCTCAGTCCACCCGCTCCATTTCCTTCCTGACCGCTTGCTGCGGTTTCTGATGAGAAAATTTCTAATTGCTTTCTTTCATCGGAGGTGGATGCTTTCTCAATAGTTTCGTGAAATTGCTAGTTTCCTATGAGATTACCCATCACCCGCAGTTCACATCTAAAATTGTTCTTTTCTTCGCGTCCTTAGAGATCTTATTTTAATTAATAAGAGCACATTTCCGAACACATCACGGAAAGATTAATCCTCTGATTTAAACTTTCAAAGATTTAATACAATCCTAAAGTCCTAAGGGGTCATTCTGGTTTTGGGTTTGGAAGGATAAACAATAATTTTTTTGAAATTCTCTTAATTATTATTAATATTTTTATTCTTTACTAATTACACATATGTACAATGGTTAAAAAAAATAATTTTTTTCCGAAAATTTTGATCTTTTAAAGTTGACCCCTCGAAGAAGTTTCGTTCGTAAGAGAGCGTAGAAGAAATATTTGAAATAATAGTATTCGATATTAATTTCAACTTGGTACCTCAAGCCGTTTTTTTTAGAACAAGGGCCTTGACACACGGACAGACGGACAATAAAGTGAGGGTTTCATTTTTCCATTATAAGGTACGGAACCATAAAAAATTTGTATGAATATGAGGATATAGGATAAAAAGGACTCATTACCCGTTTTTATTTTAAATCATAAATGAAGTTTTTTATATGGTCTTATAATATTACACAGGTCGATATGAAGAAAAACATGTCCTGTTCTTGTTGTTTTTAATAATGTTTATTTTTAACGTTGTTTTTATAAATAAAAGGTTGTTAAATTGCTTCAACTGAAAAATTTTTGAGGTACATTTTAAACCTTGCCACTGAGTGAAATTTCACTCACTATGGTTTGTTCCTACTTCTAGTTAGAAGTAGGAACAAACCATAAGTTTTACTGTGGTCCTATCTTTTTACATAATAGGTACTGTAGATATAAAAGAATTTGTAAAACATTATCATATCAAAACCTTGTGGTGCGAGTACCACAAGGAATTACTCTATGAAATTTTCAAAATAAAAATATGATCAAGGTTTATACGATAGTTAATACTTTACAGAATAATGTTTAAATATTTTATTTTGACCGGATGGTTGGTTTGCTTTATATTTATGAATTTACGTTTTATTGGTAATTATTTTATTTTATTTAAGTTTCTCTAGTTGTAAGTAGTTTTAGTCAGATTACACATTTGTATACAAAAATAATATGAAATTCTGTAAATAAAAACTTTAATATAGACGTAAAATTAAGAATTGTTAGTCAAAATGAAGTTTCACATTTTCGAAACAAAGCTTCAATACGTAAAATTATATTTAATTTATAGTTGAAGTATAGTCTTTTATTTTATATTTAATTGTGATATATTGTATAATACATACATATGTAAGTATCTAAAGTGCTGGTAGTATTATTACAAATTCATTTATTATATTGTATATTAGCGTCATAAATGTCTGCACTAATTAATACATATTGCATTTAATTTATGCGATTCTCAGAAAATTCGTATGGCATAGATTTCAATCCTTTGTTAACATATTTTGTACATACTTGATTTTCTTTAAAATTTCTTTGATATGCGACCCTCAAACAAAAAAATTCCCTTGTAACCCTTTTTGGTTGCTCCACTGCGGGGTAAAAGCCTTGAAATATGAACTCACCTGGAATGGTGAAACAATCGTACAAAAAAATAAATAAAAATAAAAATATCAAGAGAAAGCAACAACACATCAAAACGATTTTCGTTCGTAGATTTTTCTTTTTTAATTCTGGTGAAGCAAAAGTATGCACCTGTCGATTTCCGGTTTTTGCATCTGCTCCCAAAAATTCTTTTGGGTTGAGATCCCTCAAGGGAATATTAAATTTTAACAAGGCGGTGAGGTATACGTGCATAAATATAATAAAATGTATGGGGGAATGGTCACTTCAATCGTTGGAAATGTGTTGCTGTTCAAAAAGTTAAGGAAGTGTGTAAAAATCCAATTTTTATGCAAAAAATCTAGCTGTGGAATGAGCGAAATAAAATAAAATCTCGACTACCACTAAAGTAAGTGAAGAACGATACGTTGCCTAGTTATTAGCCATTATCACGGCCGGAGACAATGGTCCTTACCCTTCCAAGGCGCAGCTTCGAAACAAAAAAGTCTGAAAAGTAAAGCAGAGCCCAACGAAATCCTGAAAAAGTGGAATAGTTATTCTGGGCTGCGAGGAGTTATTTACATATTGTACAAGGCATATAATAGCCCAGTGGTTCTTCTAGGCCGCATCACCTCCATTGTGAACCCAATTTGCATATTCATCCTGAACGAACCCACTTCACCCACTTCCTCGATGGCTCTGGTTGCTGCTGGTAGATGTGCTCAAAATTAGTTGCGGTAATCAGAGTGAAGAATATCGTGGTGTTATTCTGGGTAGTTGCTACCTGCCTCCAGGAAGGTGGTTACCCTACACCTGTATGCCCTGACGGTTTTATGCCTCCCTTTCACTACTTTTCCGGACACAATGTGAATGCAACATTTCGTGGCGCCTACAGAAATAGTGCGGCCGGGGTCATATATAAGAAATTTATGAAAACGGAAAGCGTTGCGACTCCCTTTCAGGTCAAAGTACTTTTTCACCTGTTCTAAACTATGACAGTTTTGGGGCTGCAAAACTGAAAAATGGAAGAGAACTTTCTGACTATGCCAGTTTTTAGTTCTTCAACAAATTAAAAGGCTTTAATTTCTTTTTACGACGAACTTTATAAAGTCCCTCACGTTGAATTTACTGGCAATCGTGGTTAACGAGTATGACGATTTCAAGAGCTATAGAAGAGTTCGTTTATAGCGACATTTGAGCGACACTGAAATTGGGTCATTAAAAGCGAAAGAATCGGAAAACACATTACTAAAAAAATCGTGGACCAATATTACCGAATCGGGATTAATAGAGCCTCTTTATTGTATACATACATATATGTATTTATGTATATATTATATCTATAAACATCATAGATAAAATAAAATTGTAGAAGCAAATCCGATTCCGTTTTTTATGGAGTTGTCAAGAAATAGGTGAGATGATCGTATATTCTTTATTTTAAATCGAGCAATGTTTTCTCAAAAAGAATGGTTCAACTCTGTAATCAGCAACAATTTGACTAAAAATAGGATAAAAGGTTGAACTTAAATTTATATAAGGAATTAGTAGAAAACATATATAAGTTTAATTTAATTTAATTTGGAGGTATGCAACCTTTTATTAACTTATGGTTTTCGTTCAACCTTTAAATTCGAATTTGGGACAAAATATGTGAACTTTGAATTTTGCTAGTTACAATCATTCAATAAACAACAAATATCTCTCAGGACGATAAATCCTTTTATAGAACTCTTTCTTTTATTTAGTTAGTATTTCATGATTACTAGAACTACGACTTCAAAACTCTTATTTTTAAATATTTTAATTTCAAAGTATTTTAATATTATATATACCTACCTATGTTAGTAAAGCCCACTTTAAATGCAAACAATAAATTTCTACTCCAAAAAATAAAGTGTCTGGCTGGTTTCGTTATTCAGGAAAACAAACGAGTAGAAAGACTTGTATATTATGTGGAAAAAGAATGAAAAGCTAAAAAACTTGCATAAAAATAACTTGCTTATACGATTAAATAAGATTTCCACATTATTAGATAATCTTTGTGGCACCATGCTGTAGGTGCCCATTTTTTCCCACAGCGCTCGTTTGCAGCTGAGAAGATTTTCAACGAGAAAACACTTCAGAATGATGTGTTTAAAGGAAAATCCACATCTTGGCGAAAACAATATCCAGGGCTCTTTAATATTGTAGATGCTTTTCTTTATTTTTTTGTTCATTTCTCACTTGCACCTTTTGAGGGATACGTTTTTCTTCGCTGAAACTCACTATGAGTCCCTCAGTACAAACGATTGCCCAACTCTCACATTTTCCACTTGAGATGTCTTATCAGAAAACGAAGTTTTCTTCCATCGTCTTTGTGCATTCTTCGTTCGTCTCCTGAGACGTTAAGAAAATTCGGAAAACTGGCATACCTTGAAGAAGCCCACAACTGCGTACAATGCACTGAAGAATTCTATAGACCAACCGAGCGACCTTCCCTGGGTCACGGTTCGCATTGTCTTCTTTCTTCGAATGAATTTCTGTTAAAATGCAAACATTAAGTAAAACGACAAGTGCGGTGGACCGAAACCGAAACTTGGGAGCGTCACTACATCACCAACTTACGGGCGGACTGTTGGGACTCGTGGAAGACAGGGGCTAGAAAAGACTTAGAAGACGTGAAAGCAGCTCCCAAGCCCATCTTCTGTTTAACTGGGATTGGCATGGAGTTCAGCCCGCTCGGCCAACCGAATTTATGGAAAACACCAGCTGACCGTGGAAGGTAAACAGCGAGCTCGTCGTTTCCATAAATCATTTTGGGGAACATTTTAAGGCTTTTTTGCGCATTCCAAACGTTTGCTGGTCTCTCATCTGGTTTTATTGCGCTTTGCTGATGCCGCTGGACAACTTAATGAATGAACGAATGGATTAACCAAATCAGAAGAACCATTGCAAGTTCGTGTTCCGCACGAACAATGGCAAATCGCAAATAAAAGTATTATTGCTTGCCGAAAACAAAATAAATAAACAGAAATAGCCCGAACCGCAGAGATTTAAAATCTGAGCATCGCGCACCGCCTCTGTTTACCTATTAAAATGCAAATATTTGCGGTAACAATCAGAAGCAGCTGAGGATCGAATTCAATTTTTATGAAGTTTGCAAATCCCCAACTTGGTGTGGGAGTTGGCGAATCAAGCAGGACTCGTTGCCTCTGCAAATGAATACATTTGCAGAACATGTGGACTTTGGAGCTAAATAAAGCGCACATTTCATTCACTTTTATATTTTTGCTACAACATAAAAATTCAAAAACTTATTGCTCCGTGCACTTAATATGGAACAAGTAACTTAGGCAGAGGTTTAAAAGCATCGCAATAAACCACGAACTTTAAACATTTAGCATTTTTATTAACATTCAACTTCTTGCGGTTAACCAGAAACTATGGCTATAATCTTTAATAGCTAGTCACGCTACGACTTGGACTTATAAAAGAAGTCCGTACAAACAAAAGTCGAGACAAAATCTGTTTGTTTTTTCGGTAAATCTATAGATCTTTTTAAAATTTTATTTAAATACTTACTATTAAATTTTTATTGCAAAATACTTAACACCGAAACTTTAAACATACTTTTCTCAAAGCTATAATTTTTTGACTGTGTGTCTGAGAAAAATTGTTATTTTGTCAATTTTGTTATAAAATCCATTAACTTTGGAAAGAGCATAACCATAATCATATTTATTAAGAATTTGTTTGGATGTTTTGTCTCCGATTTTTTTCCGAGAAATCATCAAAATAATAATAAATACTACTAATAATAATATACTACAGATTATTTAACCATATGTAGAGGATTTTATGTCATTTCTTTGGGTGTTTCAACAAGACAACGACCCGAAACACACTTCGATTCTTACTATTATACCAGATGTAGATATTAACAAATAATTTGAAAAGTTGTCGAACGGTTTTGCTCACAAGCGTATTTATTTAGTTTTAATCTAGTAATTTATTCTTATTAAGGATGTTAAATAAATTTATTGGTCAAATAAAATCTGTCTCAACTTGGCTATGATTTTAAACACTTATGTACCTTATCTTCGTTAAAAAATTATCATGAATTATTCAAAAAAATTCAATATCCGATTTGTACTTTAATCGAATATGATAAATGTAAAAAAAAAATTTTTTTTTAATGCGAAAACTGTATAGGTATGTAGTAGAAGAAAATATCTAACAGACAATTATAGACAACAAAACAAACTACAACCAATTTGAATGAAACAAAATGATAAAATGTAAATAAACCTACTCAAAAAGTAAATTGATAATCAATTTTCCTATCTTTTTGTAAACGAACCACCGAAAAACTATGGGAAATAAATTTTCGAATGAGGGCGTGAATAAACTCAAGTGATAAAAGCTTCGATTGGGTTATTTTATGCGGCAGTTTGCTCTATCGGGAAATAAAGATCAAGATAAAGATATCGTAGTTTATGTAGTTGATATGTTGCTAATAACCATTCGCCATATTCGTTTTCATTGCGGAGGCGTTTGTTCATGTTTGGAATTTCAGCTAGACATGCTAAAGTCTTTGTAACGTCTAAGAGATAGTAGTAATATGGGATGACGTGCTGAATGATTTTAGCTGCAGTTAAATACAAATGCCTTGTATTAGTGGCATTTAAAATTTTACGACAAGTTATGTCGTTTGCAATTCTGCGTAATTACCAATTAGTATTCTACAGCTCATGAAAGTTAATACAAGTCAAGGCAAAACAAACTCATGGTAAACTTTGATCTTTTGTTTTGGGGTTTGTTTGTTTTTGAGAAAGAAAAGGAATAATAATTAGAGACAGAGGTAAGGGAGCGAAAAACAAATTAACTCCGACTACAAAAATTACTTGTTATTGAAGATAAATATTCTTCATTTGGGAAAAACCAAAATATCTTTTATGAAATCAAATATAAATTTAATTATTCAGCAGTTTGAAGAACTCTTTCAAATAATGTGATATTCCATTACTGATTTACGTTTACCCCCCGATACGAAAAAAAATGTGTAATTCGGATGAAACATGAGATATTAAAAAATTTACAACGTCGAATTGGGACATCTCGGAAGGTTTCCTTCTTAGAATCCAAAAGACTCAAGTTCGATGCCTGAAGCATATAACCGAATATTTAAAATGTGAATAGAGTAAAAAATAAAGAGGAAATATATACAGGAAATTACCTTAAAGATATTTATCCTTTTTTTTTTTTTTTTTTTTTTTTTGTTTTCAACGAAATTAATTAATTAATAATTATTTAAGAAATTGAATTTCTCAATGTTTTAAGAATTGCTTCTAACAAGTAAAGGGCAAGTTTAGAGTTCAGTATTTATACTAATTAAATTCAGTCAAAGTGCTGAAAATATTTCAGTATATTTCCATGTCTATGAAAAGTGTGATCCATATTTTAACATCTACCAAAAAGTCCAAAAATACATAAAAATATCCAAGTTGATTTTTAGAAGAGACTCGCGAACCTATGGGGCAGCGTTCACGAGTCAAAAATGATGATGATGATTACCGTCCAAAGTTTATACATAAGTCTTTAATTAGAAAACGTTTTGTTTGTTTGTCTGTTGTGAAAATGGATATTCATTGCTTTGCCTCATTAATGATGTTACGTTTTGTCCAGGAATGGAAATATTAACTAATTAAAGCGACAACTGATATTCGGAAAAAGACGGAAACGTACAGCATGTCATCAGTTACGTCCCAGATTAAATTTCAAACAATCAGCCGGAGAACTACTGGCCGGGCACCCGTCGAACGGGTTAATTAGCCGGTGAAATTAGATTCCTTCGTCTGTAGCAATCAACTTTCAATGGTTACCAGCAAGACGCTGGTTACAAATTCAGAAAGGCCAGAAAAAAAAACGGCCGCCGCCGTGTACATCGTTTGCTAGCACTAAGTAATCTGGGGAGCAATCTGGCGGTGTTATGGCGCCGCTGGTAGCACCGAAGTCGTTAGAACTTGGCCTGTAATCTGTTCATAATTAATCTTGGCACCTTAATTGAGGTGATTCCATGCCATGCCCCATCAGTGTGGATAAACAGGCATATGGTGAAAATTGGCTTAAATTTTCGCCACATTCTCAGGAGTTATTTAAAGACCAGCGCTGCAGGCGTTCGCGACCGATCAGCAGAAGCCAAAGTCAGCGGTATCAGCTCAACTGCCGCACTTGCTGGATGTCAATTAAAACGCTTAAAGCCATCAATCACTTTGCAAAACAAGCACTTTACTAAGCGCAAGTCATAACACTTTGTTTACCCCTTTTCCGCCAGATGATTCTACCGATTCGGAACCCGAAACGCTGGCCGGATTCGCTGATTCTCAGCGCCGCGCCATTCAAGCCACTCAAGCCGCGATGATTTTGGAACGTCTTGGAACGGAGCCGAGGCCGCGCGAACGTCTGCGAGTCATCGTGGCTGGGCGGCTCTCCTCCCCTCCCTCTAAGTAGTACAAGAAGAAAACACGATGGCAAACAGATTGCCCAGGAATTTCGCCTTTCCCATTAATCGCTGAATTATCAGCAGTTTTGATGTCGGTTCAACATCCTCGCCGCTAATGCGGAACAATTGAGCAATTTGCATACAAAGGTCCCCCGGGACACAATCATCACATACTCGAGTGCGAGGCTGGCGAGGTACTTAATTACATTTCAGCACGTAATATGGGCTACTTTTACCCTTCCATTAGCAGCGCTGGTGCTGGTCTATCAGCGAAAAATCCATTGATAATAGCGCTCCACCTGAGCACCACTTCGTATGCAAACGACCGGGGGATTGGGATCGTTCCGGAGCGGCGGTGTCGCTGTCGCGGTCTTGGTCGCCTTTTGCTGGATCTTGACGTGCGCCCATCCAGAAGGCTCGACACTTCGAACGGATTAGCCAGAAACAGAGGAGGGAAAAGAGGAATGGCTGTGGAAAAATTAAGTATGCAAATAAAAACAAATTGCGGCCCACACTTGAGCTTGGGACACTGATCGGCCCCAAGTGCAGCTTGTGGGCAACAAACAGCCAGAGCCGTTTTTGAATGGCCGGAATGCGCCCCCGGCACCGGGAGGCTCGAGGAAAATTATCGGATTTCCTTTTTTTAGAACGCTGCACTTCCACCGATTTAAACCAGCATCCTTTGAAGATATTTTTGAAAGGAAAACGTTTTTAATTTAGCCGCTTCTCCACCCACCAACGAGAGCTGGCTGTCGCCTTTACCCTTTCCCGAAACGCAATCATAGCGCTCGGAAGTTCAAGGTGATTAAGGTCAAGGGCAGCTACTTTCTGAATTTTACACGATTCTTTTCCAAACTGAAAATGCACAGTGAACATTTGCTTTAGCTCCGTTTAGGGGCTTTGTGTCAGCATTTTTCAGTCATGAAGAGATTCGTTTTAATACCCTTGAGCCACGGCAGACTCCGAATGATCATAAATTGGCAGTGTGCCACTGTGAGTTGGGCTAAAATGATCTCTGCAAAGCGATATTTAATTGGCATTCAATGAAGTCAGGGAAACTTTTATGAAACAGTGAATTTGAAATATATTGCTCTTGTAGACTAAAGAAATGTATGTAAAAAAAAAAAAAAAACTAAATTGAGCATTTATGCTTAAAGACTGAAAGAAAGGATGTCGATAAGGCCTTATAAATTCCATTATTCGTTTTGTTTGATATTTTATAAGGGGTCATTTTCATTTACTACTAATTGAAACAGTGAAATTAGGCATATAATATGAAATGATTGCTGAATGACTATTTCTTTCGCTTTAAACTTTTTAACCAATTCTGCACTTCGTATTGGTTTTAAGTATTTTTTTCCTTTTCATATCCCATAACAAACAGCAATATTGTTTCGGTATTTCCAAATATTTATAAATTGTAATACCTGCATACAAAAAATAATTGCAACACTCAAATACTTAGGATATTTTTAATATCTATTGGATTTTTTTCACTATTTGCCCATTTTTTACAACTCAACTCAATTTTTATACCTACAAATGTGCATGAAATTTTACAATAATATGCTTCAAATGGAGATCTTATAATAATTTTTTCTTTCTATTTCTCCTCGCTAAATTTTAAGTGAATATAAAAATCTCAAAAAAAAATATTCAACGTAATCGCATTTGATTAGCCAAGAACTACCAATTTAAATTACTTCGGTTAACCTGCGTCAACAACATATTCAAGAGATATTAATTAAAATCGAATGAATCGATCAAATTCAATTGAACATTAATTTTGATATATTATACTTTTATCTATTGGTCTAGTCTAGAATCTTTCGCCGTATTTGACTGATTAACATTTTCAATTAAATTAATTGTTCGTTGATTGTTAGCTTCACACGTGGATTTTTTTTATGTTTTATTTTTTGATTCGATTTGCCGAATTGGTTCCATGGAAATTGGGTTGAAATCGGATACAGAAGAGGGGTAAAATAAAATTTTCTAAATTTCGTTCAGATTCTCATAGAAATTAATATGAGATTGTAATTAAAATCGCCTTCAAAAATTCAGAAGGCCTAAAAGTATGAAATAATTTTAATTTTGGAATTTTCGTTGCTTCTAACAATTTACATTCTTAAATTTTGCAAGTAAATATTTGTTAAATTTTACTAAGTTATTTCCATTTTAAAGGCAACTACTACAAATTTTACAATTTAAAAATGACTGAGTATACAAATTACAGTAAGACCCCGCTTAACGCTGTCTCGTTTAGCGCTGTTTCGGTTTAGCGCTCTTTTATTTCAACCCGGGGATTCCCCGAAATTGTGCGCAGCGCTAGGTTTCCAAATATGTACATAACATATCCGAAACAGTGTAGTTGTGTTTTTTGTTTGGTGCGGTGCTGTACGGACGCATTTTTATCATTTGAAACCACTATAACTGAAATTATGGACCAATTTGTTGAAAATGATCCAAATTTTGACAGGAGTTCAAAAGCAAGACGGGGTGTTATAGATGCTTTATCCACTTATCAACAACTTCTAACAGAACGCAAAAGGAAAACGCAAACTACATTAGATGCCTTCTTGACAAAAAGGCAGAAAATTGGAAATACAGAATAGACTGAATGATCTGACTGACTTAGAATTTTATTTGTTTTTATAAGTATATTCGTTTATATTGCTTTTATTTTTGTAAGAAATAAATGTTTGGTTTTATTTTTATTAAAAAAAACATAATTATTAAATTTAATACCTAACCAATTTTCTATCCATCTTCCCCTAACCCCATTACATATTTACATGTTAAGATAGCCTCGTTTAGCGCTGTTTCGCATTACGCTCTACTTTGATGGAACGTATCCCCCGCGTTAAGCGGGGTCTTACTGTACATGATTTTTCAGGATATGGCTCAAAAATAAGTTTTTTTACTATTCATCTTTAAATTTAATTAGAAACACTTGCTTTTTCGTAAAATGCCTAAATCGATATTTCTCAGTTAAATGATGCAGGTTCTAGAATAGCTACCCTTCCTTGAACTGGGCAATTTCTAAATTCCGATAAAAGATTGAGCCTTTCGAAACGATTAGTTTCACCAATCCGTCAATCTATAGCATTTTGTGATCACACTTTCTTGGGTGATAATTGCTTCGGTTAGCGTAAGCAGTGATTTAACCAATTTTATCCGACGAAAACCGGAATTTCATTAAAAAGTGCAATTTTACCATAATTTAATTACACGGAGCGTCAACAAGATTGAACGGCTGTTCGCTTTCGAGTTTCGACAGACAACGGCAACAACAATTATTAAGTATAGGTTGCCATAAAAACGAGCGTTTCCCACTGATGGCTATCGGTCGGTCTAATGCTACTTAGGTGCTAGCTGGAGCTTATCTCAGCAATTTAATTGAATTGCGAGGCTCCCAGGAAAACGTGAATTTCGTCCGCTAATGAAGGTATGAGATGGAAATTTTCCTCACTGGTGTTTTCCTTATTTAGTTTTTTTATTTTTTTATTTTAATATTCTAGCCGGGCAACGCTAAGCCTCAAGATGTAAAAATATCAACTGACAAATAAAAAAATGTCTATCAATTTCTTTATAAAAAAAATTATTATTAGTCATCTAACATTTTCTTTATAACATAAGTCTCATTTCAAACGATATGACTAAAACTGAAGTAGCTAAAACTATTAATATAAACATTTAAATATTTTTATATTCTACAACTAAAAAGTGCTATAGAAATGGGTGCAAAGAAATTATTTAGCTTCGGTCAATTTTACGACGAGAGAAAACGAAATATAAAACAGGCCTAAAACTTTATTGAGTAATACACGTACCTATATGAATTAGCGCTACTGTCAAGAGAGATTAAGTTTTCTTATTGAATTATGTATGCATGTGTGTGCTAAATAATACTTTATTTTAATACGTAATTTTGAATACATATAACAGAGTGTAGCGGTAACCAATTTTTTATTTTTATTTTGTTATAAATATTTCACTCCTAGGGGTTAACCTAAAACTACGATTTAAAGGCCGCTCTAGGGGACGCAGCCCATATTACTGTAACCAAACCAACTTGTTAGTTTTTCAAACTGAGTAACCAAACCAACTTGTTAGGTTTTTAAACTGAGTAACAATTCGCTTAAATGTCATAATTATTTGTCATCAGTATTTGTCATCATCCTACATAAAAGTTTCGATCTATCTAAAAACTATCCCAAAATGAGAGTAACCCTAAAGGATATTATAGATTCGTGTACTTCTGAAACCCAACTTAATGGGATTGCAAATTGGTTTTTAGTGGTTTCATTCGTGCTGCTACCATGTGTGCTGCTTGGTGACAACAAAAATTTAGTTACAATGAGTTATCAAAGAATAATATCTGAAGAGCCTGCAACTTACGAAGTATCAACTAATCTATTGATTTTAATGAGCCTAATTAATATTGGCTTCTTCTACTATCATCGTCGGTATCGACTCAGCCAAAATAAGCAACAGTTTGAGGATTTAGCACGAGAAAGAGCATTTACAGAAACGTTTGAATACTCTGAGTTAGTAGGAAAGACAATAGAAGAAATCAACGATCTGCTTCTGCAAGATAACATATATACTAAGAAATACTATCGAGAATTTTAAAATCTGCTGTGATCACGACAACGATTAAAGAAGACCGAAAATTATGGACAATGCAGAGACATCTTAATCTTTTAGGGAGTTTATATTTTGTATAATTTAAAAATCACTATTAAAAATTATTTTCATTTTGTACAATTTTTGGTTGATTGTTTGGGGCGCAATAAGTAGCAGACATTTTACCAGGGCACTTATAAACCTGGGGTCATGCAACTCAAAATGCAATTTCAATGGGATTATATCCTTCACAGTATCTAAAGCTTAAAAGGCGATTGCCTTACAACATTGTGCTAGAGATTTTTCTTAAGGGATAACAGGGAAAGCTTTTCAAGTAGAGGTTGGACGAAGCTATCCTGTGAGTGATTAAAACATAGCTGCCTTAATGAAGTTTTTACGAATAAACTTATTTGACTAAGTTTATTATGGAAAGAATTAGTACAACCCAAAACAAATTGTAAAAAAATATTTTCACTTAAAGGAGTAACGAGCCGCTGCAAACATTGTTTTGTATGTACCATTTCAACTTCCACAATATATCACAATTTAATACTAATCCAAGCTAACTTTACTTGGAAACAAATACACTACCTTTTGAAAGACTACAGCTGAAATTTCTAAATACAATTTATTTGTAATTAAAATATTTGACTTCTTAATTTTACTACTCTCTATCCGTAATTAGAAAATACGAAATTCATTGACATTTTTAGAAAAATTCATCCATGGGGATATGAATTCAAACAGCTGGAAATTTCTATTAGCATTATAATTTCGAATCTGTAATAATCATCAAAAATTACATGGTAACCATTTCAAGATTGAATTCTTGTTTTCAACCTTTTTTTAACATTTTTATAACAAATGGAGTTAAACAAGTAGTAACAAAGAATAAATTATAAATTTATAGTAAGAGTAGTAAAAACAAATCTTGATGGTTAATTTAGAATATTGTATAAGGCCCAGTTTACAAGCTGTAGTCTTCTAAAACAATAAAGTTTATAATTTTTGACAGATTTGATTAAAAAACTCTTATCACATAATAAAAATCTGAAACTTTTCTAACTGAATATGCATAGCGGAAACTAGGGAGACTTGACCCATAGGTAGACTTGACCCAAGGGCTTTTATTCATGAAAGGGAAATTTTGGGGGAAATTTGGCTGGCATCACTGATTGGCCAACCAATCTGCAGTGTTTTAGAAAGAACAACCATTAAAGAAACATCAGCAGCTTTGAAGCAGTTTGATGTTGATTGATTATGCAGATCAAAAGTAAATTCTGGTGGTTTGTGAACTTCTTGGAATTGAACCTCTAGTTCTGAGATAAGTGAATTTCTGTGTAATACTTATTTTTTGTCTTTTCTTAAGCTAAATATTGGTATATAGTAGTTTGATATATCTTTGATGTAAGTAACCAAAAGTTGAGGTTAAAGACAGCAATGCTAACTAGGGAGACTTTACCTGAGACTGCTAGGGAGACTTGACCTGACAGGTCAAGTCTCCTTAGCAGTCTTTATCAACATGGTATTATTTTTCTTTGTTGTTTTATTTACTAAATAACTAAAACATTTAATATTAGAAAAGGTTATACGAAATAAGTCACAAAATACTGCAATATTGCCTCCGTATAGCTGCCTTTCGGTATAATGGCAAAAGACAGATATACGGAATTACTTAATGGTCTGGGATCGCGCCCGCGCGGTGAGTGTTTTTAATTGGGGAACGCTAATTGCTTCATTTATTAATTGAGAGGAAATTTACATTGTTTGGAAATTTATTGCGTAAGGTTTGTTCCCTTCAGTTCATTAGAAAAGTTTTTTGAGCCGTAATAAGCTGCTTTCCAGCAATTAGACCGATCCAAAAGGCGAAAAATCGCCGCGGGCAGGGGCTAATTGCTTAAATCCTTCCCACTTACCCTTGATGGGAAATATTTATAAAAAAAAATTGCCAGGGAGCTGAGAAGTGCCGCCAATGCGGCCGTGGGCAGGGAATGCGATGAAAAATGTCGGTTATGACAAGAACATTCGAGAGTGACCCATCTGCGGACCTGTCGTCGGAACGCTCCGTCTCGTCTTAATTTTCCTTTCTTGACTAATTTAAATCTCATTTGGTGGATTTGCGCCCACCTCTTCCGGTTGCCCACGTCGCGTCGGACAAAAGACGGACGGTCCATTTGCATCTTGACTTGAGCCTAGTCCCCTCAGTGGCGTGTCAGAAGGAATTCCTTAGTTGGTGCTAAAATTGCCAACTTTTGATTGCCCACGTTCGTCGTTGTCTCGTCACTTTGATGCTTCCTTCCCTGGGAGAAATCATTTTAAACGAGAGATTTGTCTGCGCGGAAAATGATAAGAAGGCCGCCGTTCTGTCTGCGGTCTTCCACTGCTGCCGCTGAGGCTGCTTCTAGTCTATTTGATGGATTAAGTTGTCGGAATGGGTTAAGTGCAGTTGACACTGTTGTCTGATTGAGTCAGTCATTGGTATCATTCAATTTGGATCTAGCGCGGAAGGTTGCAAACTTGCCGTGATTAGGAAATGTTATTGAATTTGTGGAGATAACTAATGATTTATGTCTAAATCTGGAAATCGCGGAGGAGCACAACATTTTCTTTATTCAAGCTCCACTAATGAACCAACTGATTTATGCCCCGCAGATTGATAGATTTATTTGGGTCGCCTCATTGCACTTCTTGGGAAGTTCGAATAAATTCCGATTTAGCACGCATTCTGAGATATACTCGAACGGTTCAGTTCTTTTATTTATTTTTTATTTTTTCAGATGAAAAATTTCATTATAATTCTCCTTGGTAGACTATTGAGGTTGTCCTCATTAATTACGTACTTTTCACTCTACATATTTTTAGATTACATATATATATTACATATATATTTTTGTTTGCTCTCGATAAACTTTAAAACCACTAAATTCATTTTTACCCGGAGCTAGCGAAAATGAAGGTAACGTGTTTCCGTATTTTCATATTTTAAATTTAATTTTTTAAATACACTAACCACTGACATTTTTATGTTCGTTTATGTAACAGAACAAGTAATAGATAACTTCAATAAAATCAAAAAAAAAACCTTTCTGCGGTTTTGACTATTCGATTAATCGATTAATCGACATTAATCGAATAATCGACTAATTGAGTAATCGATCATATATCTACTTTCTCCCTAAAATATAATACATCTTTAATTAATGGATTTCCTGATCCTGAACTACTACTAGTGCTATTAGAGAACCTCTGATGAATAATCTGCTTCGAGTGAAAATCGCGAATCAAGTTTTATGAATTACTTTAGGTACTTTGAAATAGGCCCTAAAGTTCTAGCTTATTTAAAAAATACACGATATACAGTGACTCTCAGGTTCTATCAATTTGAAAAATCGAATTTCTGCCTATCCCCAACTAGCCAAAACATTAGACAAACTGTGGTCGATAGTTGCAGCAGAATGGGAAAATATTCCTCAGAGAATTTGTGAAAATCTCGTAGAGAATATGCCACGAAGAATCAAGCCTGTTTTGGATGCCCGTGGTGGTCATACCAAATATTAAATATAGTGTAGTAACTCTTTTGCAGGTAAACTCACACATTTGATCATGTGGCAATTTCCTAAATTTTAATCTTTTTTTCAGCCCTCTTCGATTAAATCAACGAAAATTATTGTTTTTATTTAAAATGTACCGCAATGAAATAAAATATAAAGAAATAGCGATTACGTTCACCATACCTTTAAATAAACATTATTTATTTGAAGTCACCTGCATCATTTGATCGAACCTGTGAGTCACTGTATATATGACATGAATGTATTATATATTATAATATAAATTATTATATTCTAATAATATGTATGTATATTTACATCTACGAGTATTATTATCAAAAATCTTTTCATTAACTTTTTATTATATAAATTTTTGAATTTATGTGGTCATTTGAGAGGAGAACATCTGAAATTTACAAATGTAAGTAGTACGACTTTAAAGGTAGCAGATGCATTAAATAAAAAAGAAAATGAATGGAGAGAAATGAGAATTCAAGAAAACTTGATTGGGGGGCCCGAAAAACGTCCATCAAACCTTCATTTCAGTTTCGGTACAAACAGTTAAAGAAATAAATATAAATAAATAAATGAGTCGATTTTACAGAGAGAGAAGATAGAGGGTTAGGTGAAAGTTATAAATTGAAAGGTTGATAAAGGTCTCTTTCATGTCTATACGGCGTTTCATTGGCACCTTGTAGATTGATTTATGAAAAACATTTCAAAGGATATTAAGTTTTTTCTTTTTTTAAGTGCGTGCAGGTACCTTTAAAAAATATCGCGTTCATGATTTTTACTGGTTGGAAATTCGTAGTCTCCGTAGGTTATCGTTAAGATTTTTGCTAAAAATATAGAATTTTTAAATGAAATCATATTCAATGAAATTAAACTGCATTGTTAAATCATTTGTGAATTAAATTAAAATCTTGGGCAATCATCTCTACTATTTTAAATAAAAATCACTGTCCGTGGTATTAAAAACATCGGAACTATTTGGACTTTCGTAAATGATTTTTATTAATTCGTGAATCTTTCGAGAAAAACGAATGTAATACCTCTTATGTACTTGCGGAAACTAAATCTTAAATTAGTTAAATTTTCGTTCATAAATAATTCATTTAAGAGTAAATAAAAAAAAAAAATTATTTCGTTTTTCCCCCGAGAGTTTTACGATTTACTAAAGAATCGTTTAAAACGATTTACAAGCGGAAGTCTAAATAGTTCGAAAACTGATTAATTTTCTATTCTTTTGCGATATCGTTAACGAACTACAATATCTTCACTTCAAATAATTCTTTTACGATTCATTTACGAATTGTTTGATTTGCTGGGAATGGATCTATTGATTGGCAAGCAGGAAAGGGATCGAGGTATTAAATATATTAATAGTGGAAGCAAAAGTTCAAGGAAGCAAAGATTCTTATGCTGCAATTAAATTATAAATAATAGCCCAATTTCAGGGAATTTTCAAGTGTCAGAATACAATGACACAAAATAAGAGTAAGTATGGAATACGCTTCATAAATCTGCAGGTACACTTAATTAATTTCCAAGTTCCAGGGGCGCAACTGCCCATGAGTCCAGAGATTCTAAAATTACATATATACATATATTTATATAGAAAGACAGACTAAATTCAATTCAAGGTATATAAGTCAAAATTGGCCTTCTTCAATTGATGTATGGGTCATTTAGCATTATTTATGTATGCAGAGTAGTTTTCGCTTTCACACGATCCCCTCAAGCTATTCGTACCTGCACTGAATTAAATCGTCATTCTGCAAAATGAATAATTACACCTGTACGTATTAATTAATGGCAATATATCATCTGTCGATTCGAATTCCCACACCTTTGTTGCCCCATCTGACCGTCAGGAATTCGGAATTTGCATAAATCTAGTTCGGTAGCATTCCAAGGCTTTTTTTCCACCGACTTGGTAAAATACCAGCTATTGCAGTTATAATTATCGCGAAATCATTTGCGGTGCAAGTTCAATTAGAGAACTAATTCGCAAAAGCCGGCCTGTTTACAATTTCTCCGGCGGCTGGCGACTGGGTGCCAGCAATTAATTCAGCGTAGGATATGATTGCGATTTCCAGCGATTATTGCCGCTAAATTAAACCGGAAAGATGCATGCAAAATAACACAAAGTGAGAAGGAGGCGATTAGCATTAAAATTAAAATTGCAAAAAAATTATGTCTGGCTTAGTGCTTAATGCGGCGCTACCAGTGTCAATTGGTGCGGTTTTGAACAGAATTGCACTGTCGCACGCTCCAAAGACTGAAAATTGCGATCACTCGAGAGTGGTGTGGAAGATTTGCAAAAGATTATGGTCGTGCGCCCACCTACAGTTTTAGCAAATCAAATTTAATTCGTTTCCACTTGGTGCGTCGTAATCCTTCACGCGTTTTCAAAACGCACCCTATTTATAGACCGCGAGTCGCAAATTTTGCGGCCATGCTGTACGGCGCCGATTAAGTTGCATACACATTGAAAATTGTGTCGATTTAGATGGATTTAAATGATAGAGCCAGACAAAATGTGCGAGGGTTCGGAAAGCGCTCCAACACTTAGGAGGTGATGATGGCGACGATTATGGTAATGATAACGATAATGATGATGATGAAGTCATGAGAGATCGATTTTCGCTTTAGAGACTTTCGCCTTGGGCCCCGTCGAAGGTCAACAGCCAAAGATGTTGACGGCTAAATGTAAACAGTTTGCGCGAAAGGAGCAAAGTGGCTGAGTGCGAACGGAAATATTCGTCCCGGTCCGTTTCTAAATTTGCATGTTATCTCAGCGCGGTGGTTGGCTTCGAACACTAAATACGAAAATTAAACGATATTAGGGTATGGCCTTTTATGCTGGCACTGCTCATAAAGCCATCCGGCATAAACAGACGACAAAGGCGAGGAGTTTAGATGGACACAAAGCAAACTAAGTGGGACAACTTTTAGCATTTAATTGAAAATTAAAGGTTCGTTATCATATTACATAAAGACTTTTGACTACATACTCATATTATATAATTATTCTTTCAGCAAAAATATTTTTATGTCTATTGCTTTTGTCTACATAAAGAGTTTTCAACAATTTAAGCCTTACAATCAACTTTAGATATGGTCTTAAGAGTAAAATACGGAATAATTTTTAGTGTTTCATACACCGATATTAAAAAAGGAAGTAACCTATATGTAATATTAGCATATAGACGTAAAAGTTAAGTGAACATTTTTTAATTTGTAAGGGATATTCCCAAAATATAACATTAATATAAATTTTCTTAAAAAAAAATCTTTCAAAAACTACTAAAAATCGATAACTCAACTCTTTATGCCCCTTAAACTCCAGAAGTAATAAAAATCAATACATTACGAAATTATTCTAGTGAAATTTAACTAGACGGGCTCTAGTTATTTCAATTATTTTTCAGTAATGTTATCTGAAAATACTGCAAAGTTATTTGGTTAAAACTGAATTTCTAGCACATTCCTCCTAACAAGTGTAACATGATCGTTCTAGCACATTGTAAAAAACGCTGATATTTTAATAATTGCAATTTTAATGAAATTCCTTTCATAATCTGGATATTGTTTTGTGGGTCGTAATATTTAGTGAGATTTATTTTAATTTAACTGAAATTCTAGTTATATCCGTACACATTCGAATGTTCTATGTATTATCGCTGGATTTGGAAATGCATTCTAGTTATATTTCCTAGAAAACTACTGAACTAAACTAGAAATGCAGGAAATTATTGCAATAGAATTCTAATGATTCACTTTTAACTAGATTTTGAGCTACATATCTACGAAATCAACTCTGATTAAGATTCACTGTATTCGGAACATTTTATGTGCAAATTTAACTCGTACTTGACCGGCTTTTCATCATGGCAAGCATTTTTTACATTCAGCATCACAAACAAAATTGCTTTTAATTATTTCGGACGATGAAAACGAAATTGTCTCAACCTTCCCATAAAAAATTAAATAAATTCAAAAATCTTATAGTCTGACTCAATTTATTATATTTAAAAATTTTAAGGCAGTTAAAAAAAATTGGTATATGAATTTTAAGCGCGAAATAAAAACCTGGTTTAGGTCAGCTTGAACTAAGTTTAGTCCGGCTTAAGCCAGATTTAGGCCAAGCTAGATCTGGGCTTAAGCCAGAATTAATAAAACGTACACCGTTTTTTTTTGCTTTTTTAGTACAACCACCTACTTACATACATATGCATAATATTTTCTGCCTAAAAATTGTATACCTAAATATTTGGCTACTTTCTCAAAAAATAAAGAAGTCTTAAAAATTTAAACTTTTTGTGCAAAAATGTTTCATAAAATATGATTATCTTTGTAAAACTCAACCAAAACGAGGCAAATTTATGGAAAAAGAACTCTGAAATGATAGTCATTCCTTAACGAAACTCTTTAATTGTCTTCTTTCATAAAGAAATGAATTTCTCCCAAGTGCAAAAATATCGCTGCTTCCTTTTTGCAGATGCAAATTTATTTTTTAAAAAAGCGGCAAATTTGTATACTGAATTCTTCCCGAGGTAGGGGCGATACGCATTCAATCGCATTTGCTCCCAGGCCACGTAGAGAAAATGAAAAGAAAAACACGTTATTAACCTCATTTCAACAAGACTTTGTTTTTTTCTTATTATCTCCCAGTTTCCTCTTTTTTTTTTTTCTTGTTTTAATTTAATATTCGCAAGCCTCACTTTGATGAATCCGTCTTATGGAGGGTATGAGGCACCTCAAAGGCCAGGTGGATGCATGAAGAACCTTCGAAGAACGGCCTGCTTAAATAAGCACAGTAGCGTGATACCGCAAATTTTGTTAATTCCACGCTTCCTCTGTGCTATCTGCTTTTATCGGTAGTACGGACACAGGCCGCAAATTGCAAGGGAAACAAAAACTGGACCAAAACCTCCAGAAAAGGGCAGATTTGCATTAAACCGCAAAGGTATCACTGCCCGCAGGTATAGTGCTAAAAAATTGAATATTCTGACCGCAGCAGTTCTACGGCTGCTTGAGTAGCATCTGTATTAAATTTCAAAACACAGGTGAAAGACAAAGGGAAGGTGAAGTCGAATGGACTCACTAGGTAACCTAAAAATCTGAGGAATTTTCTAAGAAGTTCAATGAGCGTAATATTCATATGCATGTGGGTGGCCTTGGAGCGGTCTGGTTTTGCGTATCGCCTCATTTCTAAGCAACAAACCACATTTTATTCAGAGCCACTCACTCACTTTTAACTTATGGAGCAGAAGAAAATTTTTAAAATTTATTAAAAAAAATATAATAGTATGCGTTTTCAATGTCACAGCCAATCTTTTTAGAGACCATACAAAGTAAAAAGGTATATTTTGAAATAGTTAAACATTTACATATGTACAATGTAATAACAGTTTAAAAAAACGGATTCCACTTTATCTGCTTTCAAACGCTTGCAAAATTGTATGTATATATGTACATACATATATAAAAAATTTGAAAAGCCTACCATAACATAATATTTACATATCAAATATAAATTAAGATTTGATTTTAAAAAATTTAATATCCTAAGTTTTGGATACAAAGGTGGTTAAGAAAGAGACAACAAAAAGTTTGGACACATGGTCAAATACAAATTTTCGTAAGCTGTATATAAAACAAACAGACATACCTCCCAATTTCATACCAGGATAAAAGATATTAATAGAGAACTAGAGCCGACAAAATCCTTCATAAACTTTCCGGATGACAATGGTCCCCCATTTGACCGTAAATTGCTCGCTTAAAGCATATCATCATTTTAAAATATTTCTTAAATAACATCGAGCATTTATCACAGAAATTTATTAAAGAGCATTTGAAAAAGAAAATTTTTGAAAAAGTGGCCCTCAAGAGTTTATCTCAATCTGCCTGTCCTTTTACTATCATCACTTCATCAATCTTAGGAGCAATGAATGCCTCCACTACAAGATGTATCTGTCTTGCCAGCATCCAAAGAACAAAATATTTTGAGACTGGCTCCTTGTCTTTTTTTGGAATTTTAAAGCCTTTGAAGAAGCGTGATTAAGTTTTTATGACACGACGTGACTCGATCTAATTTTAGCCATTCATTAAGTGATAGCAAGCTGACGAGATTTCTGATCTCTGCAAGAATATTTAAAAGTTGAGGAAAATTTAAAAATTTTCTTGATAAAAGTATTTTTTAAAAAAAAAAAAAATTTAAAATATTTTTTAATATTGGTTTAACTAATTTTATTATAATGAAATCATTTTTTCTATTATCGTTTCAGGCATGGATTTCAGAATTTCTGAATATTCTTTTAAGACATTTTGAAAACCTTCTACAGAACAGTCAGCAATATGATTCTTTCGCGTTCGTGATTACAAAACAATAGAATAAACCAAAAATTACCAAACATGACGAATTCACCACTGAAAATGTTTTGAAATCTAAACTGTGCTCAAAGATTCACAGGCAGCTCAAATTAATTTAGAGGAGTGAAATTATTCTGTGATAAAGCGAAAACTCAAAAGTTTTCAGCATGAAAAGTATTCAGCGATTATTTATTGTGATTTACACACTTATCCTCGTCGAGGTAATCCTAGCAGATGATGCTAACAACTTTCAGAAGTCAAGGAGAAGAATTCGAACAACTGGACATCATAACCATCATGCGTCTGGAAATGGCGGTGGTGGGGTGTCGAGAGTTAAAAAAAGCGGTACTGGCCCAAGTGGAGGCCCTGGAGGCAGCTTATTCATGAGTGGTCAAGAAACGCCCTTCGGAGGTCTTCTTTCGACCCCAGGGTTAAGGGAGAGAAAGCCAAATATTATACTCATTCTGACCGATGACCAGGATGTTGAATTAGGTAAGTCATATTTTGAAATTTTTAAATCCATTTAATACACAAAAAATTGGTTTAAGAAGGGATTTTTACATAAACCTTGTCTCTTAATCCTAAACTATATACAATGTATACATATTTTGATTTAAGTCATTTAAAAACTCGTCAAGTGTGAATTTGACTCACGTCAAGAATTTCATATAAGTTTTTAAATTCTAAACGTTAGTCGCAGATTTGGTTTAGTTTTTCTGTAATATGTACCTACTAAACGTGATATGATATAATAAAAAAGTGTCAACATTTTTGTATTAGAAATTCTGAAAATAGTAGGGATGGGAACATACATACAACCTGCATCCCTTTTTTCATGAGTTTTTGATGATAGATCTTAAAAAAAAAAAATAAACTGCAGAGTTCGGAAATGGACGAAGTGCGTTCTTTGACCCTTCTTATTAACCAAATAAAAACATATTGTTTTATTTCTGAACCTCAAGCTATGCATCAAAAAGCAGGTTCTATGACTATGCCAAATTTCAATTCTAAAATTCTTTTCAAGTTTTCTAAAAATAGCATTAAATTGTAATGACTTTTGTCTATTTTTAAGTCTAAACTGAAAATGTTTAGTTCAAAGTTTGAAGTTTTACACGAATTAAAATCATAGCAATTTGATGCATTGTTGATGTAAATTCCAAATCCTTACTCTGGCGAACTGCTTAAGCTTCAATAAAAAATTCTCTATTGATCTGGAACTGGATATGCGATAAAACGAAAAAGTCACTTTAAAGAACCATACAAAAACATCTTTAAGAGGAAACACCACTGTGACGATTCGATAGTTCGAAAATAGTTCTTCTGAAAAAGAAACCAAAAATTGTTTTTTTCAATCTTAGTTTAAATGATTTAGTTTTACATATATAAAATTAAAGAATCGAGCCTAAAGTTGAGTTTCAGCTCGAAAAAAATTATTTTAAGAAAAATGAAGTTGTAAGTGCACGAAGACAAGTATTGTCGGCTTTCATGTAAACTATTACAACTTCGTCATTACTCCTATTTTTAACTTAAAATTTGTTTTACATATTTTTGAAAATAATGTACTTTTAGAAAATGCAAGAAACAAGTGGTGTCCCTTCCTAAGCTGCCGATATATGTAAATATTTTGCAATTAGCTAAAACAACATTGGAATTGGTTAATAACATATTTTACAATTTATGTTTTTGCACAGTTATCTCAAAAATAGCTTGTTTTCAAATAAGATGTTTATAGCCTACTGTGAACCTACTACTAAAGTAAATACATATGTATTTCGTTTCTCGCACCCTTCTAAGACAAATTGTATGTATTTTTACACCTTCTCTGACTTGATCTTTATCAAAATCTGCTTAAATTATGCATATCGACGTTCCAAGGGCACTGATAGATTCTTTTCATAACAAATATGATTGGGACCAAAATTCTATACCGCCATCTATTTTCTGGCGAATCAGGGCAAGGAACCCATCTCATGCGTTCCTCTACTGCTGGCAGCAATATATTCCCTTTTTCGCTATAAATAACTCGTCAGTTGAGTTTTATGCAAATTTCATGGCAAAAGGATGGACGACTTGGAGCGATAAAAATTCTTGAAAATTCAGTAGAATAAGTCACCTAGTCACCCGGCTGGTTGACACTTTTTTTTTCCCTCAGTAAAATGAATCTCTGCAGCTCCCAAGCCGCCAAAACTACCCTTGACCCGATTATGTAAATAAGATGCGACGTAGCGCTGTCGAAAAATCATTGGACCACTTAAAAAATCCATTTACATTTTCTTCGCTCATTCAAACCGAGTGATCCGATTTTTCTCGCCATTTAAAGGATAATAAAATCATGTCAACAGCAATTTCCGTGGATATTTCAATTCCTCGCATACCCTTATTTTTGGTTTATTTGTTTTTATTTGCGAACAGGCTCATTGAATTTTATGCCAAGAACTTTACGTCTCTTACGTGATGGAGGAGCGGAGTTTCGTCACGCATACACAACAACTCCGATGTGCTGCCCGGCCAGGTCCTCCTTGTTGACTGGAATGTACGTCCACAACCACATGGTTTTTACAAACAACGACAACTGCTCGAGTCCCACGTGGCAAGCAACACATGAGACGAGGTCGTTTGCAACGTATCTATCAAATGCCGGCTATAGGACGGGGTATTTTGGCAAATATTTGAATAAGTACAACGGCTCCTACATTCCGCCCGGCTGGAGGGAGTGGGGAGGCCTCATCATGAACTCCAAGTACTACAACTACAGCATAAATATGAATGGACAGAAGATAAAGCATGGGTTCGACTATGCCAAAGTGAGTTAACCTGCCGCAGTGGCAGAGAGTCCTTCACGAATAATTTCCTTCTTTCCGCAGGACTATTATCCCGATCTCATTGCAAACGATTCGATAGCATTCCTGCGACAGTCGAAGCAGCAGAACCAGCGGAAGCCCGTCATGCTTACAATGAGCTTCCCGGCGCCGCACGGCCCCGAAGACTCAGCGCCCCAATACAGTCACTTGTTCTTCAACGTAACCACCCATCAGTAAGTATGAACCTCATGGCGCGGATCCCTAAAACGTCCGAACCGGCAAATATGGCGATATTTTACATTTCCCGAATGGGAGAAGAATGAAGTACATCTGGGTCACCACCACCGGTGCCATCGGGGTTCACTTGCTCCTCCCGAGGAGGCTGTTTAAGCGAAATGCATTGGGACACCATCACTTTTGGTCTGGCTCAGTGCCAGGAGGAAAAGACTCCGTCCGGTCCTTTGTGCGACGTGCATACCCCGAAAGGATGCTTATATAATTGGTTTTGGCCGATCAAATTTTTGTCGTGTAATTTATCTCTTATTCGTGATTCGTTACGAATTCTCACATTTTTGGTGGCTTAGCTAGGGGCTAGGGATTACGTCACCATAGCTTAGTCTTTCGTCCTCCTACGACATAATTTAGTGTTGGGACTGGAATGCTCTAAAGGCTGCGAAAAAGAAATTGTTTTTCTAATGATATTTTGTAGCATTCTGATTCGATTTATTGTTTTTTTTATTTTTCTCATATCTATAGTGACAGATTTACCAATTGGCTAAGTAGGCAATGGCCTAGAGCGGCGAATTTTAGAAAAATACTGAAAACGTACAGCAAAATATTCTATCGCCATATTTACGAATTTTCAGTGTAGGGAAGATCCTCTGTCGTCATCTTGTCTAAATAAAGTATCTCTTTAGGTAAAATAATGACAAAATAATTTTATAATGTTTTTCTTTCAAACTATTTTTTAAAGTTTTTAATCTGTGCCTTTAATAGTCCATAATTTAAAATAATGTATAATATATATAACGAAACTTGTAGACACGATAGAGGCAATACTTTTTAATCGATGAAAAGTATTATAAATGGCAGGAATCGATCAAGGAGATCTGCACCCCCATAGGGGCTACGCAATTTACATAAAAATGGTTTGGACCCCAAATCTTTCGTATTTCTTAACTGCTATTGATCAAACGTACGCATTGACAACATGCAGTTCTAACTCGTGTATCAAAATGGTGGTGATCGGTCAAAGTGATGAGGGGCTACATCAGTTTCTAAAAGTTATTTTGTTACTATTTCTTAATGGATTTTGATCCAACTTTGCGTATGCATTTATTGGCTCGATAAAAGAAATTAATTTTTCGCTTTTAGGATATCTTCGCAAAACACTGACGATGTCTCTTTTCATTGTTTAATTCATTCATCCTATCTAGAAATTATCAAGATCGGAGGATATCTTTGTTCTAATCTAAGACATTAATAGTATTAAATATAAAGTCCTTTAAGAGATTGACCCCACTTAATAGGGCTTTCCTCCAGGCAGAGATTGATGGCGTCCGCTCATTGGAACTATCTTTTCTCTGCTTTTGTTTTTGTTGCCTCATAATTTTAGTTTTGTTTTATTTTATGTGCGTGCCGTGGACGCTGCAATTTCTTTTCCCTCAGCGAAACTGTGAATGGTTGCCAGAGATGGCTAATGAAGCAAGAAGACGGAATCTGTCTAATGGTTTGCCTAGACGGCCAATTAACAAAATTAATTCCTCAATTAAAATTTCCAACATCCTTTGGCTGGATGAGTGGACGGATGCTTCTTACATATGTTGGAACATTTGCATAACAACTTCAAGCGGGTGGTTGCTCGATCGCTGCTAAGCCAACGACGACGGGGAAAATTTATGAACTTTTGCGGGACTCTTTGCCGAGTTTTCTCGGAGATAGTTTTTTGTCATTTTGTTTTTTCATCATTGCAATTAAAAGATTTATGCAGGGAAACGACTGGTCGAAAGACGTACTTCAATAGAAAGAGCTTCTGAGTGGTCCATTCGCAAAGTGGCCAACTTTGTTTTGAGACTCTCGAGGTATTTCTTTCATGAGGATGAATCTGTTTCGTGAATTTCTTTAGTTTTAAAGTATTTTTTTCTCTATCTTAATTTTATTTTATTTAAATTAAAACTAATGAAAATCTCCTAGTGAAACTTTAATTACAAATCTAGTCAACTATTTGTGACTTCTTCAGATGTCTTTTCTTATTGAGATAAGATTTATTGTTAATTGTAGAGTCCTTCCAAAATATTGCGATCAATGTAAGGTAATATGGCAGTTCTTGTTTGCATATTACTTTTTATGTTTTGAAAAAAATATACACGCATTTTAATATTAAAAACGACTAATGCTCAGTTTTAGGTTTAAAATTAATTGCCGTTTAAACATTATACTTAATTTATCTGTCAAATCAATTTTTCAGTTTCAGCTATCAATTGAATAAACGTTAAACGAGACTCAACTTTGCAATTATGTCGTTAAGCTATGGAGACAAATGAAACTCAGTTATGAAGTTAATCTTCCACTGAATGGATGGGTCTTTAAGCCTCATAACGTAATTCTTTAAGCTTATTTAATTTAGCATCAAAACACATTTACAACTTCCTTGAAATTGTGTTTCTTTGTGTCGATTGAAAATATTGTAACCACCTGAACTTTTGTTATTTATTTGCCTCTTATATTTTAGTGGAAAAAAATAATAGAATAGAAAATTGGCATTATACAGGTGTACGCGCAACTTTAAGACAACCTTGGAGTGTTTTAAAAATTACACAATTTTTGAATTTTTAGAATAGAGCACCGAATTTGAAATCAACAATCTTAAAAATCTCTATACATAACCGTTTTGAAACAAGTCGCAAATGTTGTATTAGCTCCCTAAGGTTAAGTATTTTTAAAGTAATTGTCCTCCACACAAACCAAATCCATGAAAGGAATAAATGGCTAAAAGTTTTGGGCAAAATTATACAATAGTTTGACTTTAGCTTAAATAAAGCAGAAAATAAGTAAAAAGTTTTTTCAACTGAAAATTTCTGAATAGAATTATTATCTGAAAATTGGTTGCGATTATTTACAGCATTAAACTTTTGTCAGTCCCAATGTACGATCCTGCTTACAATTTTTATTAGCAATCATACATATAAATGACATATAAAATCTAAAAGGAAAGGAAATAAAAATGAAGAAAAATGCATAATTTGTGGGCTTCGTCCCAAAAATCCAGGGTATTCATATGCTGTTGGCTGGGAATGCGATGCGACATGATACGACCACTGAAGCTACTCGTTTATGTTGCGCTTCATAATTTCTAATTTATAGGTATTATCCTGAAAAGCAGCCGGGAGCACGAACTCATCGGATACAATTTATTCCTGTTGGCACGCGAACGTATCAACAGAGCGCGTAAAAAGGGCTGCTCCGAAATAGACGCAACCAATGCCATTCAATTTTCAATTGCCCCGACAGCTATACCATTGAAATTCTACCTAGTCAGCCGGGGGCGGGGGAGGGTAACAGTCAGGAATTATATCCAGACGCAAATATCATGATACCCATTTGAACTAATTTGTGCAATCTGCAATCGATGCGCGTTCACTGCGGCTGGCGGGGAGGGAATTGTGCAGGAAGGCAATTAACGCTGCTAAGACGGTGGCAACAGAAAATTGAGCAAAGGGTAAAAGAATGAAACATTGATTTAAAACAAAATACGCCGGGAATCCCGCGAGGAGTCGTTCTTCTGGCGGAGCGGAGTCGGCGGAGCGAAAGTAGACAAGACATGAACACGACATAATCTCGGGAAATCGTCACATTGCGTGCTCCCAATGCTCCTGGTGGTGCCTACGACTGGAATGCATTATGCAAACGCAGGTAGAGCTGCAGACCTGCTAGCATCGGAGATCGCTACATTCGGATTCGACATAGACGAAAGTTCGAGCCAGAGATACGAACCCCCGCCCCCTAAAGGGATTTCAGTAAATGAGGCAGGTGGGAAGGTTCGCGGATTCCGTGCCCTTAAATCCCGGACTCCGTCTGACTCAATTTAGATCCAGACCCACATCCACAGAGACACATCCTCTTAGATTACCTGCGCTTATCTCGCGCCATGCGAGCCCTGCTCCAGCTTCCGTCGAGCAGGTGAGATCTTATTTCGAAAATTATTGCTACCTCTGCGGCCACCCGCAATATAAATTCATTATGCATGAGGTGATTTAACCTACACGATTAACTCGCTCCTATTTGTGTAAGTTGGGGTAAACAGCGCTTCCTGGGCAGGGAACTGGAAGGCTAATTATGACTGATTCGAGATGAGCACCTTTTAATTGAGTAATGAGCTGTGATGGATCGTCCCGTCGCTCTGCTCTTAGCCGGCTAATTGTGCTTTCTGAGGTCCTTTCGTAAAATTGTGTCAACAAAATTATGGTTACAATGACCTTTTTGGGGTAATTAAAGGAGATATCCTTTCAACTGTTTTGGGGAACTCGTTTATTTATTTATGACTGGCAACAAGGATTATAATATCTTGAAATGAATGGCTCTATTAATACTTGAACGCATGAAAATTTATATAGTAAAATAAATAATTGGGCAGTAACGTATGAGCAGTTACTAGACCAGATAGCAAAAATTTGTAGCATATGTTTAACCTCTTCAGGGACATTGGCACATATGTGTACGTTTAGTTTTTTAGAAATTAAAATTATTTTAACTGAAAAACAAATTAAAATCTGTTAAAGAACTACTCATTAGATTATATTTCAACAATAAAACCAAACAATTTGTAGTATGGCAGTATGGATAGCATTTTATTCTACTGAAAATTAAAATATTTCAAAATATTTCAAAGTTGCCTCTGATTACCGCGTGGTTTCTTTTTAGTTTATTGTAAAAACATCCTAAATCTCTGATAAATAAACTATCCAATGTATAAATTTGGTTAGTTTAAATAAGTGTTTTATTTTGAAAAAATAATCTGCAAAATTAGGTTTTTTATTTTTTTACTAATAGCACTTTACTGTGAAATATTTGAACTCAGTTTTCTTTTTTATACTAATTGTTTTTCCAAATTTTTTTTACTTACTGGGTAGCTGTCGGTAAAAAATAAGTAAATAAGTAATCAAATAAAACATGAAATCACTTTTTCCACCTTAAAAAAATCGTCCCTGAAGAGGTTAAAAAAAATTATGTATATGTATATATTACCTAGTGATTGGTCTACCTCAGCACACCAGAAATAAGATACCCCTGGACAAATTTTACTTATTTTCTTATACTTCCAATTATATATTCACAGACCAAATTGTTATAAGTCTGCCTTCTTTTAATTAAAGCTATAAACTATTTTTTGCCTTACCCAAAAAATCTCTCTTAAAAATGCTAACCTAATTAAATTTTAGATTGGTCATCCAAAACCCAAAGTGCCCGCTGAGGGATATAATTCTAAAAAACGAAGGTCGATATATTTTTGGTCAATAATAATAATTCAATTTTGAGTTACATACATATATTCAATTAATGAGAATTTCCAAATCTATAAACTATTTTTAATACTACTATATGTGTTTTTATTTTTAATGTTTTTACCGGTTATAAAAATGAATTTAATTTTTTTCAATTCTGAAAAGTTCAGATAATTGTTGCAAAGGTAAGTTTAAAAATTCAAAGATAATAAAAACAAAATATTCTTGGGTTAATAAAGCATTATATCTGAAAACATATAAGCGACACTGATGATGTTCATTCTTCTCTTAATTAAAAAGAATAATAAAAAATGTTTTTTTACAAATCATATATGTAAAATCATATTTTACATCAAATATTTATATTTTGAATTGGGAATGTTTTATAGTACTCCGGCCTATGACCATGCCCCGAATCCTGACAAACAGTGGATCCTTCGTGTGACGCAGCCCATGGAGCCCGTTCACAAGCGCTTCACCGATCTCCTGATGACGAAACGGCTGCAAACGCTGCAAAGCGTCGACGTCGCAGTGGAAAGGGTTTACAATGAGCTGAAAAGCCTAGGTGAATTGGACAATACCTACATTATTTACACATCAGATCACGGCTACCACCTGGGCCAGTTCGGCCTGATAAAGGGAAAGAGTTTTCCCTTCGAGTTCGACGTCCGAGTCCCTTTCCTCATACGCGGCCCTGGCATTCAGCCAGCCACGGTGTACGATTGAAACTCACCCCTGATCAGTTCACACTTAACCCAAATCCCGTTTTAGGGTAGAGGAGATCGTGCTCAACATTGACCTGGCACCAACCTTCCTGGACATCGGCGGGGTGTCCACTCCGCCCCACATGGACGGCCGCAGCTTCCTTCCCCTGCTTCTAAGTCGTCACCGCACGATCAGGGATCAGTGGCCGGACACTTTTTTGATAGAGAGCTCCGGACGCCGCGAGACCCCAGAACAAATTGCAGAGGCAAAGGCCAGACTTGCAGCCGAGAAGCTGAGCAAAAAGTCATCGAACGAGACCAGAAGCAGCGAAGGCGGCACCGGCGGTAGCAGCGGTATAGCCGCTAAAAATATAACCGAGACGACGAATCTCGATCTGGTCGATTTTGAGTCTCAGGAGCACGATCCGGACGAAATTGATGGTAAATTCGTAACACTTCTTTGGCCCTAACGTGATATCATTCCTTTTGCTTGATCTTCTCATTTTGTTGGCGGCAAAAGACAAGGCAGATGATGACTTTGATTCGGACGCGGATGAGGGACATGCTAACGAGCCGGACACCGCGGAAGTTCAGCCAGGTTCAAGCGATCCCACGACGGGGGACAATGAGGAAAATGGTTTGTTTTGACTTCAGATTTTTAAATGGGGAATTTTTTAATGTTTCGCTTTTTTCAGTTCAACAGGATCAGCTGGACAACCATTTGCCTTTATCACCGTACATCACTAAAATCGCAAGACTTAACTCTGAATGCTCTGATCCGGCTCTCCTGGAAAATTGCATACCTGGCCAGAAATGGAAATGCGTTAATGAGGGCGGCAGGTGGAGGAAACATAAATGTAAATTTCATGTAAGTTTTATTTTTCTTCTTCAAAAGTAGATATTACTTTATGCTTCTCCTCTTTTTGTCCCTCCTGTCTTAAGAAATTTTGTAATATTTTGCCCATCTAACTTTCAAAATTAAATCTAACAACCTCTTAACATTAATGCTACAAAGTATGTATAGCAAATTTTACTGGAAAGTTTAAGGGGGGGGGGGGCGTAGGGTTTTCAGCGTGACAAATACACTTTTTTTACGAATTTTTTTTTAGAAAAATGGTATGAGTAAATTTATTAAAACCTTTTGTACATTATTAAGTATGATTTTAAGAATATTTTGTACAATTTTGATGCAAAAATATTCACAAACAAGCCGTTGACAGAGCTTTTCCCAGAGTGCCTTTGGAAAGAGACGATTTTCTGTGTACACTATATCTCAGCTGAAAATTATCTGAAATCAAAAGCAATTTGAATTTAGTCAAAGTATTAATAAATCCTCACCCCAACGGTCTCAGATTATTATTTTTTTTTTTACTTTAAAATTTTTGCCGGCCATTTAAAGTGAAAAGTGCAATTTTTCACGAAAAATTCCGCCATTTTGTAAGTAAAAAGCCCCCTAAATAAAAAAAAAAAATCTAAAACTCACCGTTGGGGGGAGGTATTTTATGTGCAGAATGTGTGTACCAAATTTGAAATGAATCGGTCAAGTAGTTTTAAAATGGTAGTGTACACGGACTTTGAAAAAGTGGTTTTGAAAAAAACGCGTTTAAAGTTTTAGAAGCTAAAAAAGTGGAGACTAAATCGAGCTAAAAAGGGAGACTAACTACTCAATAACTTTGAGAATTTTACTCGGATCAATTTGAAATTTTGGGAATATATTTTTGAAATGTTTAACTACAAGAAAAGACAACAAAAAAAAATATATTTTTTGAAAGTGCAAGACCCTACCTCCCTTAAGATTAACAACAATTTTGAGACAATAGTCGTAAAAATACGGATTATGAAGTATTAAGTATTTAAAAATAATAAGGGTTGTTAATAAACAAAAATATGTAAATTGTTTTATTTTAACTTTCTTTATAAGTGAACTTCATCAGTTTTTTTTAGGAACTTAAATAACTCTACATATAAACATTATTTACACAAAACCAGATCTTTCATAAAAGTTCTATTTAAGATCTAAACCTCATAAAACGATACAAAATAAACAAGGTCACTGAGAACTAGCATTTATTTTATAAAAACTACAAATATGTTTTAAAAAATAAGAAGTGTTTCGTATATTACGAATCTACCCAGAGCTGTGGAAAAGCTAAATCGGGCCCTGGGTAAGCAAAGTACATAAAGTCGAACGAAGAATAATAGGAGAAATTGATAGATTATGAAATTTATTTACATATATTTTGGTTGTCGATTAATAGTACATAAGTAAATAAAATGTATTGCTTTAAAAGGAAATTTATTTCATAAAGATATTATCAACGATTTAAAGGACAAGGCCCTTTGGCTTCAACTTCCACCCTTCAGAAGAAATATTCCCAATAAAATTTGCACGCGTTTTCTGCCATTTGATTGAGTAACACTAAAAAATTCAGTTGCAGCTTCAGCACCACTTGGCCGAAATCAACAAGGCGTCGACACAGAGCAAACGGAACTGTGCCTGCTTCACCCCCGACGGAGTCGTTTACACTAAAATAAAGACGGACCGAGACTATCCCCCGCAGAGAATTCGAAAGCGGTAAGCAAACAGTTCCAGTTCCCTTGACCATTCTGCCAAGGAAAGGATATCTGAGTTCTATTTTTCTTTACTCGAATATCTGTAAAAAAATATTTTATTTTTCTTTATATTTGAAAAAAGTGGTCAGCAGCACACGGTTTTCGGTCGACGGCACAAGAGAAGCGTTGCGTCGACAGTCCTCGAGGACAGCAAGGACCTGGAGGAGGAGGAGGAGATCTATCACGACCACATCCCATACGAAATGGAGCAATTGCTTGATATCTCGAACGCCATATCGTTCATTGAGGACACTTTACACAAGGAACAGCAGAAACAGCAGCTGCTGCAGCAGGACAATAAGACGAGGTCCCGAAGAAAGGTTCGCAGCAAACGTGACACCGTCGATCCAATATCAAATGTTATCCAGGAAATTCAAAAGACCCTCGAAAGCCTGGAAGCGAAATTCCTTGAGCACGACAGCATAAATCGCAGCCGTAAGATAAGTGGGGAGAAAATTGCAGCTAAATGTTTCATAGAATCAAGCGGGAACGTGAACTGTTCTGATATAATTTACGAGGACGAGAGAATGTGGAAGAAATCACGGCATCAAATTGATTTGCTGATAAAAGTTCTCAAGGAAAAGATAAACGACTTGAAGGACATCAAGAAGCACTTGAAGGAGCACAAGCCAGCACTAAATCGCGAATTTAATGAAAATGACGAGGACTCTTCGATGGGTGGAAGCAGAAATCCTGAAGTAAGTCTGGAAGATGATTTCGGTGACTTGGTGGTAAGTTGGATCCATTAGCTGTTACAAAATTTATAAAATATTCGTGTATCACATGAAAAAGGAATAAATTTTTCCAAGCATTACGATTTTATTAAAGAAAACCTTGAATCCTTAAGGGATTCATAATATATCAGTCCAATATGCATCTAAAACATAAAATTTGGTGTTGGCTGTATCGTAAAAAATTTTATTTTTATCATCCATAAAAGATAACTTGTTCCAAACACGAGCGTTTTGATTTGACCAACACAAACAATTGTAGTTTGGGATTAAGAAATGCAACATTATTTTCCAAAGATTTTGTGATAGAAGTTTAATTTTTAATAATAGTGGAAATTTTGAACGCAATTTTCGATTTCGTAAGTTAAATACAGATTTATCTTACTTTCGATTATCGCACGACCAGTGCCGGATTTACAGAGTAGGCGGAGTAGGCTGCAGCCTACCAGCCCCCACCATTTTGCGAAAAAAGTAGGACCCCACTATTTAATTTAATTTCTGAAAATTAAATTTTTTAATTAATTTTGAAACTTGCAATTGTACTGTCGAATTCCACTAAGTAGTAATAGTTCGGTTATTTGCTTAATTAGTCGATTATTTTACCAATTGCTTGAGCGAGTACGTTAAAATAAAATTTTATTTTAGTTTATTATAATTATTTTGAAAATTATTAATTTTTATAAATTTCTAAATAATTAACAAATAAATTTACTTATAGTAACAAACTGCATGACTATTTATAAGTGCTCCAAATTTTGTCTGCCCTTAAGTAGGCCCCCACCAATAGAAAGCCTACAGGCCCCGGCAAGTGTAAATCCGGCACTGAATATATTGCAGTATTTTGTGACTTATTTCGTATAACCTTTTCTAATATTAAATGTTTTAGTTATTTAGTAAATAAAACAACAAAGAAAAATAATACCATGTTGATAAAGACTGCTAAGGAGACTTGACCTGTCAGGTCAAGTCTCCCTAGCAGTCTCAGGTAAAGTCTCCCTAGTTAGCATTGCTGTCTTTAACCTCAACTTTTGGTTACTTACATCAAAGATATATCAAACTACTATATACCAATATTTAGCTTAAGAAAAGACAAAAAATAAGTATTACACAGAAATTCACTTATCTCAGAACTAGAGGTTCAATTCCAAGAAGTTCACAAACCACCAGAATTTACTTTTGATCTGCATAATCAATCAACATCAAACTGCTTCAAAGCTGCTGATGTTTCTTTAATGGTTGTTCTTTCTAAAACACTGCAGATTGGTTGGCCAATCAGTGATGCCAGCCAAATTTCCCCCAAAATTTCCCTTTCATGAATAAAAGCCCTTGGGTCAAGTCTACCTATGGGTCAAGTCTCCCTAGTTTCCGCTATGCATATTCAGTTAGAAAAGTTTCAGATTTTTATTATGTGATAAGAGTTTTTTAATCAAATCTGTCAAAAATTATAAACTTTATTGTTTTAGAAGACTACAGCTTGTAAACTGGGCCTTATACAATATTATAAATTAACCATCAAGATTTGTTTTTACTACTCTTACTATAAATTTATAATTTATTCTTTGTTACTACTTGTTTAACTCCATTTGTTATAAAAATGTTAAAAAAAGGTTGAAAACAAGAATTCAATCTTGAAATGGTTACCATGTAATTTTTGATGATTATTACAGATTCGAAATTATAATGCTAATAGAAATTTCGAGCTGTTTGAATTCATATCCCCATGGATGAATTTTTCTAAAAATGTCAATGAATTTCGTATTTTCTAATTACGGATAGAGAGTAGTAAAATTAAGAAGTCAAATATTTTAATTACAAATAAATTGTATTTAGAAATTTCAGCTGTAGTCTTTCAAAAGGTAGTGTATTTTTTTCCAAGTAAAGTTAGCTTGGATTAGTATTAAATTGTGATATATTGTGGAAGTTGAAATGGTACATACAAAACAATGTTTGCAGCGGCTCGTTACTCCTTTAAGTGAAAATATTTTTTTACAATTTGTTTTGGGTTGTACTAATTCTTTCCATAATAAACTTAGTCAAATAAGTTTATTCGTAAAAACTTCATTAAGGCAGCTATGTTTTAATCACTCACAGGATAGCTTCGTCCAACCTCTACTTGAAAAGCTTTCCCTGTTATCCCTTAAGAAAAATCTCTAGCACAATGTTGTAAGGCAATCGCCTTTTAAGCTTTAGATACTGTGAAGGATATAATCCCATTGAAATTGCATTTTGAGTTGCATGACCCCACGTTTATAAGTGCCCTGGTAAAATGTCTGCTACTTATTGCGCCCCAAACAATCAACCAAAAATTTTACAAAATGAAAATAAGTTTTAATAGTGATTTTTAAATTATACAAAATATAAACTCCCTAAAAGATTAAGATGTCTCTGCATTGTCCATAATTTTCGGTCTTCTTTAATCGTTGTTGTGATCACAGCAGATTTTAAAATTCTCGATAGTATTTCTTAGTATATATGTTATCTTGCAGAAGCAGATCGTTGATTTCTTCTATTGTCTTTCCTACTAACTCAGAGTATTCAAACGTTTCTGTAAATGCTCTTTCTCGTGCTAAATCCTCAAACTGTTGCTTATTTTGGCTGAGTCGATACCGACGATGATAGTAGAAGAAGCCAATATTAATTAGGCTCATTAAAATCAATAGATTAGTTGATACTTCGTACGTTGCAGGCTCTTCAGATATTATTCTTTGATAACTCATTGTAACTAAATTTTTGTTGTCACCAAGCAGCACACATGGTAGCAGCACGAATGAAACCACTAAAAACCAATTTGCAATCCCATTAAGTTGGGTTTCAGAAGTACACGAATCTATAATATCCTTTAGGGTTACTCTCATTTTGGGATAGTTGTTATATAGATCGAAACTTTTATGTAGGATGATGACAAATACTGATGACAAATAATTATGACATTTAAGCGAATTGTTACTCAGTTTAAAAACCTAACAAGTTGGTTTGGTTACTCAGTTTGAAAAACTAACAAGTTGGTTTGGTTACAGTAATATGGGCTGCGTCCCCTAGAGCGGCCTTTAAATCGTAGTTTTAGGTTAACCCCTAGGAGTGAAATATTTATAACAAAATAAAAATAAAAAATTGGTTACCGCTACACTCTGTTATATGTATTCAAAATTACGTATTAAAATAAAGTATTATTTAGCACACACATGCATACATAATTCAATAAGAAAACTTAATCTCTCTTGACAGTAGAGCTAATTCATATAGGTACGTGTATTACTCAATAAAGTTTTAGGCCTGTTTTATATTTCGTTTTCTCTCGTCGTAAAATTGACCGAAGCTAAATAATTTCTTTGCACCCACAGCACTTTTTAGTTGTAGAATATAAAAATATTTAAATGTTTATATTAATAGTTTTAGCTACTTCAGTTTTAGTCATATCGTTTGAAATGAGACTTATTTTATAAAGAAAATGTTAGATGACTAATAATAATTTTTTTTATAAAGAAATTGATAGACATTTTTTTATTTGTCAGTTGATATTTTTACATCTTTGCACGACGCTAAAACTGAAGCGATGTTGCCAGATTTTATGTTAATTTAACTTATCCATGCCTTGCTAGGATATCATCAGGCTATCGACTAACTCCTTACATCTGTTGTGCTAACTATGTGGAGAAAAAAGTTTATTGCATTTAACAGTGGACTGTTATTAAGAAAATTTAATTGATCATTTAACAATTTACGGAAAAAATTTAGCTTTTCTAATTTCAAGAATTTCTGCTTTCTGCTAATATTCAGGTTATGCAATAATTTTACGTTGTCCAATTTTATTGAGTGTAATTTTTCGTTTCGGGCGGTTTAAGTTTTATATACTTTCGTTACATCTTCAACTAATTTTTATAGGGATCTGTGTAAAAAATAGGGTGCCACAAAAATTTCTTGTCACAATTCTCTATAGAAATTCTTCAATGTCCTTTTTTCGTACTATTCCTTAAATTTACTTTAGACGCGTGCTAAAGATTTATGCAAGTGTTGTGTTCACCTACATCAATCAGAAAATAAATAAGCTCCTATAATTTATTATATTTAAATTTTGAAGGTAACTACGAGGAAACAAGCCCGTCGCAAGGGCAAGACGTTCGGAACGGGCGGTAGTCAGCCGCATTTGCATCGCCATCGGAACAAAAACGCCCCGAAGACCGCGGACTCAGGGAGCAACGAGGGCCCCCTCCTGGACATGAACCTCTTCACAACGGACCGCAACGACATACCTGAGGGAGTCTCGAAGACGGCGTCCTCCAGGCGGCGGCCCTACGCCCACCACAACGGCAGGGCTCATCAGTCTCACCATAAAAACGTGTCAAATGCAGGGCCGCCCCGTTTACCCGAAACGCCGGCGACAACTGCCGCCCCAAAGCAGCTTAGGAGCACCCCCGCCGCTGGGGACGTTTCGGAGGAATTAGACGCAATTATCCTTACATCGAAAAAGTTTGGTGATGTAACGACGACGGCCACCGCCGAGCCATCCTCAGATGCTGGGGCCTCGTCCATTCCGACCCAAGTTAATTATCGGCCGACAGAGGCAGCTTTGGGGCCCTCCATCTCAACACCGCAGTCCCCCGGAGAAGGTCACAGCCTCGTCGGCGGATCAACCACCGAGGGCACGTCGACCACTGCCAACGACATCAGCAACGTTTTCAAGGGTAAGGAAAAACTCCTCGCCAATTGAGGCGGTTAATTTTTCCCTCATTTTATTTGCTAAGGACAACGGCAGCCCTAGCTACTAGTTAATATCGCAGTTAATTCGCATGTAATTTTTTTTTGTTTTGTTTTGTTTTTATTTCATGTTCATCAGGAAATGAGCCAAAACCACAGAATACAAATGACCCGTTCCACCAGCAGAAGTATCGATTTTCAGGACCGGCCGAGTGCTACTGTGAGCCGGAAATTGAAAGGTAAATGCGAGCTCCATGTGGAGCCTTTCTAGCCGGTTATCCGCCCCCTACAACACCCTCCCACTCCCACCCACGCTCACCCAACACCCGTCATCCCCGCCCGGAAAGGGTAGGCTTCCTTTCACCAATGAAATTTTCATTTTTCGCATGTGTGACGATTTTCGTAAGTGGAATTATTTTTATTTTTTTTTTCTATCTAAGCTACACGGCTATAGGGCAGTGGGACGGCGGGGGGGGGGGAGGCGGGCAGGTTGCGGGTATTTTGCCCTTATTTATTATGCTGCGACGAGCTGAAGGAATTTGTCCTTATTCTTCCAATCGGGCGACGTCAGTTGCATAATCGTTGGCGCTCCTTCGCCTTTTCCTGCGAGAGTGTGTTGGAGTGCCCCTCCGTCGCTGGAAAGGAAATCATTTCAAGATAAAATTGATTTTACCATGAGGGTGCTCAGGATTCTTTTTAGGGTATTTTAGGGTAAAGTTATGGGTAAACATTTTCGACGCACATCCATAAAATGGGCCCCAACATGCCAATGGACACTCATCGAGTTAGTTTCTGCTAAGAGGTCATCGTTGTTGCAGATGGTTGACTTGGCTAATGCTGGAATCAATATTTCGACATCAAGGAGCTGCCCTGCATCGATAGCTCGTTTTATTTGCCCGCAGGGAGTAACCTCCAGTGACCTCGTTACGGAATCGAAAGGTGATGGGCCGAGTCATTCGGTGCAGAGGGCTGGAATCAAATTGAATTTGTTCGAAGCATCGAGTTCAGGAAATGGGCTGCTTCCTGGATCCGATGCGATGATTAGATGGAGAAGGATTACCCAATTCTCAATGCACCATCTGGTTTCAACTACTAAATTAATCCCACCCAAGATTGAACAAGCTAAAATATTCACAATCTCATCTATTGAGGCGGAATCAAAAATTTAATCCCTGAGGAGAATAACTTTTTATAGGAAACACCTTTGATTTTCACAAACAAAACTTTTGAATAGCCCTAAACCTTAAAATAAAATTAATTTATGGTACAGGTTTTTAACATTAAAGCGTTTAGAGTAAATTTAATTAAAATTTATACAGCAGCAGTTATAAATTCAATTTTAACCTTGTTAGATCTGAAACAAAAACCATATAAATTTAATATTTATAGACTCTAGAATGAAAGACTTAAAAAAGTAACTATATTATATCGTTATCACCGAAAAAAGTTATAATTAAACTCTATACCCCAAAGTTGAACGAAGCAGACATAATAAAATCATCGCATTTACAGTCTGGGATACGAACCCAAATAAATTCTGATATTTATTTTAAAATTTTGTACAATCTACTTCAAGGTTTATGTGCACAGACAGCGTAAAAGTGATTAGTTACCTGTTTCAATATAGCCACAGGAGTTGTAAATCTGTTGAATTTATTAACGTGTTTTTATTGCGAAATGGATCCTCAAAATGTCTTTAGGCAACTTACGGAAGGACTGAGATCCATTAAACCCCGAGGGCTTCTAACCGCTTAAGAAGTTCCCATAGGGCAAACATTTATCATACGTTTTTATCGAAAACTTTCCCTTCGAGAGTATTAAACGATTCCCATAACTCTTGACAGTGTTCCGGATGAAAAGGAATTAGCCCGGGAAGCCCGGCGAAAACTTAAGGAGGAGCGACAACGCAAAAAGGAGCGAAAACGCAACAAAAAGGCTAAAATGGAAAAGGAATGCCTTTCAGAAAGGATGAATTGCTTCAGTCACGACAGTTCCCACTGGAGGACAGCCCCCAGGTGGGACGATGCCCCCTTCTGCTTCTGCATGAATGCGAACAACAACACCTACTCGTGCGTCCGGACCGTGAATTCCACCCACGACTTCCTCTACTGCGAATTCACAACAGGATTGGTTACGTTCTACAATCTACGAATTGGTAATTGATTTTCGAACATACTCCACGTTACTTGGAGGGTCCATCATTAATTTCATTCGCTTTTGCGGTATGCTCCTTTTAATTGTAATTCCAGATCCTTTTGAAACTTTGAACCGGGCAGCATCCCTCAGTCCCGAGGAGAAATCACATCTGCACGATACGCTGGACCATCTCAAGGGATGCAGAGGGAGGAGCTGCACGATTCCGCGGTCGAACAGCGATAGCCCCGTGAATCACGTCGTTCGCGTGCCAAAGAGGAAGTATAATCCTGCAGGTTCGTTGCATTCCTACTTCCCTTCATTCATTAGAAATTTCCGAATGAAATAGCTCCATTTCTGTGGATATTAAAAAGTATTTTTCCAGCGAATTTATGAATATTAATTCCAAAAATTCGCTGAGCGTATTATCGATTTTTCTTAATTGCTTTTTACAGCTGGATCGTCTCTATATTCCGATTATGATGGACCACTGGCAAAACGGCGCAAATTATCAAAGTGAGGAAATATTTTAAATTTTAATATTATTAAAATTATTTGTGCAATTCTCATTAACTTTTGATTTACCCACACTTAGTTTATTGTCTGGTTTTGATGTAAGCAGTACTTAATTAAATTTTTTTTGTCTAAATAAATGTAGCCCTAGCGTTATTATTTATAAGTCCCCAAAAAATACGATGGGTTTAGTGACCTACAGTTGGTTAATTATTATCGAATAATGAGCGAATACATTAAATTAATTTTTGCCGCACTGCTTGCCAATTTAATTTCAAATTCAATTTTTATATATACAATACAAGGACAATTTAGACTCATGAATATAATTAACTATACATTAAACACATGTTTTTGTAGACAATATTTATTTTCCACCACATAATAACATAACATAATACAATAAAGGTGTTTTATTCTTTTATTTTACTTTTATTATTTTTATTTTTTAAATTGTATATATTATCTACTTGGAAATTATATAAAATTTAAATTATGATATGAGTATTTACAATTACCATCATGTTTACATATAAATCGCAATATACAGATGATTAAAAACATATGAATTTTTTAGAAAAGTGTCAATTTTCAAACATTCTAGGTATAAATATGATTTGGTAATTTAAAAAAAAATAATTAATTTTTCGGGTTCCAAACTGAAATGACCTTCATCATCTTTTTTCATGTATAATAAAAAATTTGACTTAGAGTAGAAACTCTAAAACGAGATAAAATTTATATTTTATTAGATGGAGCACTAGTGCCAAAAGAAAATTATGGCATCAAAACCATAATCATCAACACCAGCATCACCTATACCATCATCAGCATCACAATTTTGATTCCAGGAATCGAAGCCGACTTCATCACCATCAGCAAGTTCAAAGAAGATCAATTTGGGGAGGAGAACAGGAGCAGTATAATTAAATTATCAACTAAAATCGGCTAGTAATTAACATATCCTTTGAAAAACAATAAAACAATAAAAAATTTGTGATTTCACTTTTGAAAGAAATCTGCCACAACGGCATCAAGCCAAGGCGAGACGAATGCAACAAAACAACGAAATTGTTTGTTAGAAAATTTTTTCAAATGTCTAGCGATAAATTTAAGCTTAGAGCTTGTTTGTTTGTTTTTTATTTTGTTTAATTTTTATCTTTATATTTAAGTTAAATTATTTCCTTCAAATGTATAAGACTGCTAATGATTTTTTTTAAAAAGAGGGTTAAGTTAAGGGAAGCATGAGAGGTTCATTTAAAAACTCATTTAACGTCTATCAGACTTTGTGCTAAAGGTGATTAGCTAAAAACACCAACTGCCAATAAATATCAACTTTTCTTCAGCAGAGCTTTTGTCTGCAACAATTTGTATTTGTTTAGAATTTGCAGACGAAGCGGGAAACCCTGCAAACGAATCAGTAAAAATTATAAAGAAACAACTACGAATATTTAAATTGTATTTATCGCGATTTGTTAGGAAGTGACTTTCTGAATGTAATCTCCCAGGAATAGCCATAATTCTTGCAATAATTTAATAAGAAACATTTAGGTAATAGAAAAGCAGCATTATTTAAAATTTCGAATCTCCATGTACATAAAAGATACATATGTATAAGGAAAATGTAGATTAAAACGAATTTTAAATCATTTGAAATTAATGGACTACGTGTATATGAAATATGTAAAACACTATTAGAGTAAAATAAAATAACATCGATCAAAATATACATGTTTTTTATTTAGAATAATTTTAATTGAACTTATTCAACAAATTTAGTTCGTTTTGCTATAGATTGCAGAGATCGGCAAACAGCAAAATAGCATCCTTCTTTATAATGTCGTTGTATATCTCGTTTGGACTGCAACTTTCTGGAATTGGCCCAGGTATGTAAGATTGCTCCGGTGAATTAAAACCACAGCATTCGAAATTTTGTTCTATTAAATACTGTACCTTCTTTCGCCGACAATTTTAGATTTTCTTGAAAAAAGCGACATCCAAATTCCAATTTACGTAGCCATCAACATTAAAAGAAACTCTGAATAGAATAAAGATGTCCTATAACAGTCTTCCATGGCAGCGCACGGGCACGACCCAAAACCACCACCTAGGCACAAAAGACAACTAATGATTACAATCGATATCGGCGTTATTAAAATGTTTGCCGCGCCCACAAAATAAGAATATAATAATTTAACTCGATTATAAGCAATGGCACCCATAGCAACAATTACTGAGCCGAATAACAAATATATTAAATTTATTGTTAAACTTATTAATTTTATAGCTGAAATAACCAAAGCCATTGCGAAAATTACAAATATGTATAATAAAAAAAAAATTTAGCTCTGTTGTAAACTGGACAATCTAGAGGAATGAAAATTATTTAGTAATATTGACGTTTTGGCATGGTTTACTTCGCAACGAATTTATTCAAATTTTTGAATGTTACTGTCGCCAGTGTATAAGAGGGTAGGTCAGAAAATATAGATATACAAACCTTATTCTATTTTAGGATCCAGTCACAATTAGTGGTCCTTCAATTCAATTCATTGAGTATTTATTATCTTGTTTACGACCTCTTTCAAGCCGCTTCCAGCCGATGTACATCGAATTGAGACTTTCAAATCGGATCGATAAATCCTCATTTCGATTCAGTTTGAAATTTTGTCGATCCACATCGAAAAATGCCATAAACATCTGCCATATAAGAATAGGGCAAATTGAAAAAGGGCATTAACTCCTTCGAAATAGGTTTGACTCAAGGCAGTTTTCAATTCGGATCAAATTTCTATCCGAATACAAAAAGTCATAAACGAGGTATGTATAAAAGTTGTCGATGGAGCAAAGTCTTCTTCAAGTTTTAATTAAAATTATTTTATTCTATTTTATTTCAACAAACAAATACAATAAACCACATTTTTTTTTAATATAATAACTTTCATTATAGAATTTATTTTATTTAGAATTGTAACAAAAATTTTAAAATTAATAATGAGACTCGTTAATTATAATAAGGTTTTAAAAATATAAAAGTTTTCATGTGATTATATCGGATTAAGTCGGAATTCGTTTAAGATTTTCGTAAGATTCTAAAAACTTTAAAACTCCAAAAGTGCTTTATTTCATTATTTATTTAATTATTTATTACTATCACGGACCGCGGAAGTACTTTTTGACGGAGGGGGGGGTAGTTCTACGACAAACGTAACCATCCTCTCTTGCACCGGACAAATATTAGTTTTTATTTAATTTAAGATGTTTTCTATATGTAAATTAAGTCAATCAACTGTTCAGTTGTAGGGGAAGCGATCGCATCAAACATTCAAAATTCGACATTACTATCCCTTTCAGAAATATGTATAAATTCTTCACTTCAAACGTACATAATTCGTGTTAAAAAAATGTTTTATTTTTTTTACTTAAAAGAGAAAAGCTCTTTGTAGAATGACGACATGAAAAATCTTACATTACTATGTGGCAAAAAAAGGGAGGGGGGGCTAAGCCCTCCCCCGTTCGTTTTGGGGGGTGCATTTGGCCCTACCTGCCCACCACTTCCGCGGCCGCTGTTCGGCCATACATTTTAAGTTAAACTTGTTTCGTAAAAAGCTAGTTTTGATCAGAAATGAGAAGTTTAAAACCAATTTTCAATAAAATGAATAATTTATCCCAAAAGACAGTTCATTAGTTCACAAATTTATCAGTTTTCACTTGACCGTCTTTACATTTTTTCAAGGCAACATTTTCTGCAAAGGAAATTTTTTTTAAAAAAAGGAAAATGACGTTAATTTATTATTTTACTTTGTTTGTTTTTGTATAATAATAATAAAAACAACAATAGTTTACAATTATTCTTTATTTATATTTAATAAGAAAGGATCCGGAAAATTGCCTATTTTTACAAGTTTTTATTTAACTTCACTTGACTGTGTGTCATGAAATTTTTTGACCCACTTCCCGATATTGCCTACATACATACATTTGTATGAATGTAAAACCGATGATAACGCAATATTATAGAACCAATGAACTGGTCTGATGATGGAGCCGGAAGGTGGTCACAGAAACTCCACAATAAAATAAACTTGAATTTTTGGCTCGTTTGTTTTGATGACTTTTAACTTTCACTCAAATAGCATGAGTCTAACAAACATATCTCAGTATCGTTCGTCGAAAAGAATATTTGATGTGTTTTTAGTCTTGTTACGACTTTATTATAATTATATTGTATGTATGTAGATATTTAAAAATATTGCCTTGAAGCTAAAGGAACAAACGCCAGCATGCACCATGATTTGTCAAAAAGGTAAATAAATAAATATAAATACATACATACATAACATATCTCTGCATTGTACACGCATACCCTAAACTCAAATAAATTAATCTTAAATTCGGTATCAAGGACATTCCGAGCTAGTGACCTAAAATCCCTTTCCCTAATATGAGATTATAAAAGAAATTCTTTCAGTGAGAAATTCTCTTTCAACTCTCTGCGAAAGAAGGCAATTGTCCCGAAACCATCGTGTCATCAGCAAACAAAAAAGGGAAAAACTTGAATGAATTTCACTTTTCTTCCATCCCAGCCCTAAAATTGAGGACTCATTCACTCCTGTTGAACAGGACATAGGACAAGGTCGCCTTTTGCACCGGATCCCGCCCCGTCCGCCCCCCCCCGCAAATTCGAGCGAGAGTCGAGTGCAGCTCAGTGTCCTCTTGTTTTGTTGCTCCACCACATGCCGTGCCGTCCTCAATTCGAATCTGACTACGCACAGAATGCTAATTCAAAATATTAAATCTATGATGACCCGTCGAGCATCCTCCAAGACACAATTCAGCAAAGGGAAGGATTCCGGGGAATTACCCCCAGCATGAAGGGTGCCAGGGCGCATTGTGCCGCCAGACAGCTCCTAGTTGATGCTGCCCCCAGTTCTAGCCGGAGCATAGCCCCATTATTGCGGCCCGTCCCCGTCTAGGGGTCTCCTTGTTTCCATTCGGAGAAAAGTGACGTGGTCTGCTGTCGCACGTCCCAGGACCTGCAGCACCAGTAATCCTACAGCCCTTGTTAACCTCCATAAAATTTGCACCCCTTTAGCGTCACTCGGAATGAAATGGCTCTGTGGCATAATGAGTTCATCTAGCTCTAGCCGTTTGCTCTGTGGAGGCAAGTGGAGTGTTGTTGTCATGCTTCAGGAATTATTGCGCGATGCTCCCCCAAGTCGGGATCCAGGAAGACCGGGAAATTATTCAGTGAATAATATGCCTAAGGAGGAGGACGTGTGCGGGCTCAAGTGACTTCACCATGGTAAGGTAACTGTGTCACAAATTAGGTTGAATCTTAAATTAGCTTATTAAAGTTTATCTCAGCCTATCGCAACTTGAAAAGATTGATATTATAATTAGATAGTGCCAGCACACAGGCGATTTATACATTGTCATAATTGAAACTTTAGAATATGACGTGGAAAATTGATTTTTTGGATTAACCCAACCCTAAATATTTCCCTAATTGTAAATTTTTAGCATTTTACATTTTTCCATTTTAATACCGAATAATTTCGATTTAATAAATATTTATGATTATATGATTATATGATGAATTTTAATCCTATGTATTATATTATATTACAATGCTATCGAGAATTATTTTTACATGTCCCGGGTAAAAATATAAGACTGAAAACAGACTGAAAAATGTAGTAAATTTTTCTGTGTTTAAGAGCAGTCAGAAAACAGACGGAAAGTAGACTGAGATAGTGAACAAGAGACGGAAACTGATCGACGGAAAAGAGACTGAACACGGACTGAAAAAGTACAGAAAATGAGCTCAATTCGACCGAAGAATGTAGATGGAAATTAGATGGAAAATTTTGACTCAAAAGACACTAAATAATTTTAATTAAAATATCGATGAATGTATTGATGTGCAGGATCTGTTGATACTGAATACGCTGGATATGGTGGTGCTGGATATGGTTGTCCTGCATATGCTGATGTTGGATGAGTTGGTGTCTGTGCTGGGCCTGTTGGTGCTGGATCTGTTGGTGCTATGTCCAAAAAATGCCGAATCCAAAAAATATTCTAAGTCTAAATATGATAAAATTTCCGTCTCGTTTCCGTCTTTTCTCAGTCTCTTGTTCATACTCATCAAGGGTAACTGATAATTCCGTCTCGATTCCGTCTGTTTTCCGACACAAAAAATATTTCCGCCTCATTTCAGTCTAAATTCCGTCTTCACCTTCTCCATGTAATACGTTTTCCGTCTGTTTTCAGTGAGTTTTCAGTCCAAATAATAATTTACGCCTTATTTCAGGCTGAATTCCGTCTAAAATTCATTTTTCAGTCTCTTTTCAGTCGTTTTTCAGTCTTATATTTTCACCCGGGGTCTTCTCTTCCAAAATCCAGCATTTGTTGGGAATGAGAAAAGGGTCGATAAGAGCTTTTAAAACTAACATATTTTAATCAATCAAAACATTGAAAATTAAGTGAAGAACAGTGAACCATACAGTGAACCAAGGTGTTCTTCTCGAAAAGTTTTTAAGATTAGTTCATAATTTGATTTAACCTTTCCTGAAATTTCATCTTGATTGATCTAAAACTTATTATACAATGCAGAATATTCTACGGTAATCCAATGCGTTATAGTTTTTAATAGTTCATGATATTAATGTTTTGATTAAGGGAATTTAAAAGCCCTTTCACTGTATTAATAAACTTAAATTTTAAAATATGTCCTTTTTCATTCCGAGCCACTTTTACAATTGCCCATTGGTGGGTTGCCCTTTGATTCGTTCACAAAAAGTGGCAGCAATAAACAAAAGCTTTAAACACGAAACGAAAATTTGTACATTTAAAAACATTTAATAATAGTGGTAATAGTCAAGGTTTGAGTTTCACTCCGAAGAAGTTCGGATGTATTCTAACTAATATAACTAATATTTGGTACTCGTATAGTTTGATTTGAATTATGTAAGAGAATAATAGTACTATTTTATTTTCTTTACTATGTCAACTTTTCCAAAAGTCAAATTATTATACAATATTATAAACGACTATGATAAGTTTTGTTTTTGAAAAATATAAAAGTCCCTAGTTTGACCATTTCATAAGAGTTTGTAACGTATTTTTTTGTATCAACGTATGAAAGGATTTAGTCTTTCATTTGAGCTTAATTTTTAATGTTTAAATTCAGTTTAAAGTCTCCTCATGAATTTCAATAATTTTTTTTCAATCCAAGAAAATTAACTTTAAAATTTCGAAAAGTGATACTTTTCTGTCGTAACTTTTGTGTGTATTTCAAAATGTTTTAAATGCACGGTCTTTCCATTTTCTTTATACAAATAACAATTGTTTGCCTTAAATTCTATTATTTCATAGTTTCTTTTGAAAATTTTTGTAATATTATAGAAAGTTAGAAACATCTTTAACTTAAGATTATTAAACAATTTCCAGCGAAATTTGTCAAATTTGTCAAACTGCCTGGCAGTTTACCCCACGCGGTTACCCTATAAATAATATTTTAGTTTTCGTACTTGTAGGTGCATATACTTCAAAATTTGCTAGTTATGTAATGTATATAGGCTCCTGTGGTAGACTTTTTAATAACCACAGCTTATCTAAATTACTAAGGACGGCAATTGGCACGTCTCCAATTTCCTCGAAATCGTAAGGTACCTACGGTTTTAAAACGTGAAACGTTTACGATAATTATGAAGGGCAGAACCTTACAGTTCTAGATTAATTAGACTCATGCCAACAGTACCACCTGCCTCTACTTGTCTCGTCCCTCGTGTCAGACGGGCAGAGCAAAAGGAAGTACTTTAGAAAGTGTCTGCTTCCAAAGATGGTTTTTTCGCTTTTCAGTAATTTTATCGAAAACACTTTAGTGAATTAGAGCCCTTTCATACAAAAGTAAGTGTCACACCGTAATCACTAAAAGTGTCACTGAAGCAGCAATTTTCGCTGCCACTCATTTAGGCCTAAAATAAATTTTATAGACTCATTTTGGAGATAAATGGGGGGGGCAGGGAACCTTCTGAATGTTCACCTTGCGAATGTTTTCCTGTTTTAATTGAACGTGACATCATGAAAACTTGAGTGTGGACATGGCCAAGTTCATCCCCCTCCAGGTCTAGCGTACTAAAGCCTTCCAGCGTATAATCAAATCTAATTTTAGATGATTCCGGGTGCTCTCTCGGTGCAATCAAATGGATCGCTAATTTGATTAGCGCTGTCAGATGCTTTGCGCCCTATAAAGGCAAAATGAAATCGGTGAAATATGCCTCGCTGCTGCTATTCACCATGATGTCGGATAAAACCTCCAGGGCGGTAGTTGTTCGCTTTTCCTTTTTGTTTGTAATGTCCCTAGGGATTTCAGGGAAAATTCTGATAAATTGCGAATGGAGTCTCCAAGTGGAGGGTATTGTTTTCGGTAAATTAAATCGAGGGAAAATTAACACAGCTTTTATTACACATATTTCCCAAAGTAAATGAGCCAGAGAAAGGCAATGGAATATGTTGGCTCATGCTTTCAATTCCGACCACTATTCTTTCCATAATTGATTCTAGTGATAAATAGAGGAGGTCGGAAATATTAAGGAAATTATAATTATAATCTCCTCCATAAACACCAATTTTGAATTATAATCTATAATATAATTGAGTTTGATTTTATTCGAATTAAGCCCAAGTATTAAATTTTAATTTAACAACGCACCTACAAAAACTGTTGCGTGCTGAAAAAATGGATCGTTTGAGATTATAGAGTAAATTTGAAAGATGCACTTATCTATCAGCTTCAAAATCGTAAAGCCCTAAAAACCGATACTCTGGAAGATCTTCTATTTGGTACAAAAGGTACTTTTGAATTTCTAAATTATTTTTTGGAGCATTGAAATTTATATACAAGAGTAATTGTGGTTTAAATCAGTTTTTTATTAATTTTGATGTGATGGCTCCTCATTTGAGTACCAAGTCACAAGATTTTGAATATTAAGCTCTCCTTAAAGGGTTAGGCCTAGTCAGAGGCGTGAAAAATAGGCAGTTTTGTTTAATTTTCTTAACTGTTGTATAATGGCTTTTCTTTTAAATATTATGCCAAGTAACTTACTCTATATATTTAAAGAAACCTTCATGATATCTTCAAAATAATCAAAATTTCTTAGTGTTTTATCCAAAATCAATGTACCAAAAAAAAATTCTTAGTTTAATCATTTTTTTCATATTTTACGAAATGGCGACTTTTGAAAGCATGCTTTTGAATTTTAAGGTAACAAAGTTTATAATGGAAAAAAAAAGTATTATTCGAATATAAAATTCCTTCGACCAAGTACTACTTTTATATGCCTAGAAGATGCTGTATAAATTTTATTTAGATCCTTCTTCCTCCTTCCTTATTATACTTTAAGAAAATGCAAAACAAAAATCGATTTTTTGGAAAAACTGATTAACTTTATCCCCTTAAACATTCAACTATCTTTTGAGGAGCACATTAATAATATTACTAATGAAACGGATGCAATTGTAAGTTTTACGAAATGAAGGTCTAAAGAGTTTGATGATCTGTATGTACATCTCTAGGCTCCTCTTTGTTTCTTTTATGACTATATAATAGGTATATTTTCTATTTAATAAACAGTATTTTGATGTGTAATTAATATAAAATAAGTCCCTAATTTAAAAACAAATTTTTAAAAACAAGCTTTTATCGTTTTCTACTCGTTGAACCCTTTTATTTGATACCCATGTCAAGGGGGTTGTGAATGAAGATAAAGGTAAGCCGTCATATTGGGGTGTCCGCCATTTTGGATTTAGAACGATATTAAATATACTATATTGCATTGTCTTCGGATTTATATAAGTGTAGGTATCAAATTTCATTTTTTTGCCATTACGAAAACTGGTTCAAAATTCAGATGAAGTTAAAATAAATATTACTTGTGAGTTTTCAGAGTCTCGCGATAACGTGTTCGGCACGTGCTTCCCAAATTTGATGGGGTTGCATACGGATATTATCTAGGACTAAAGTACTCATCAAGCCGAATCAAACGAGCCCAAACTCGATGTGGTAGAGTCGTTTTATTGCGGAGTTCCTATGGCCGCCTTCCAGCTCCAGCATCAGATCAGCTCCATGTCATCATAATATTGCATTGTCACGCAATATATGTACATACATATGCAGGCAAAATTTCAGCTCAATCGGAAACCGGGAAGTGGATCAAATTTAACTTGCAAGATTTCATTACAGACACCGGGACAGGTGAAATTAAATAAAAGCTTGTAAAAATTCGAAGTCGTTTCTTTTCGGACAATTTCTAATGATTCAACATTAGTCAAGAATCATTAGAAGATAGTTATACGCAAAAAGAAGCCCTCTACAAACCCAAAAGCTCTTCACTCTTCTCGCTAGAAAGACTACACAAAAGTGTTTCATCAAAATTTAGTGACCATTTAGGCGAATTCAAGCGGCAAGTACACAAATAAACAACTTGACCATGTCACACGGACGGATTCCACTCGACAGAACAGCACCATTGACAAACTTAACGTATCTACTAAAGTGAAGTTTGCTCGTCCGTCGTGTGGACGCGTGCACTTGTTGTCGTTATCTAACGCCTGACGCTGACGAGATAGTTGACACGAGGTGGGTCATATTATGCTATGTTATTTTTTCTCGCCTCCGGTTGCTGTTTACCCGCGTCGAACACCTTTCCAGGTGAAGGAATGAAAGTCGTTGTTATTTCACGTTTTGCAGTAGTTAAACTTCCACTCGCATTTGCTTTGAGTACCTGAAATGTTTGCAAAATCCTTGACCAAAACTCTAAGAACATGCATAAGTCGAACTGTAAGGACTATGACCCTACGCAGCGATGTGCAACAAAACACATGATGATTTAAATTCGAATTTTAATTTAATATTTCGCGATAAGATAGGATAGATAAGAAGAATGGCAATTTGTGGTGAAAACCAAATATTAACATTATTTTATTTATTTATTTATTTCAATATTCCATCTACGGTTACAATTAACAGACTACGCTAATAGTATATAGTAATACTAAAATAAAAAAATTTTAAGGAAATTCTAACCTTATAGTATCTAAAATTTTTAAAATTAACATCAAGGTCACTTCAATCGAAATCGAAAGAGTTCCAGAACACATCCGCAATTTCGCTAATGAAATACTGAGATAGGCAGCTCGGTTAGCGGCTAGCGGAGCTAGCGGAGCTAGTGGGGCTAGTGGGGCTAGTGGGGCTAGTGGGGCTAGTGTGGGGCCGCTCGCAGAAGAGACCCCACACCAGCTCCCAGCTGGAATGAGAAATGAAAATTGCTCATTTGGAGCACCCATGTGGTTTCGGGCTCCGCAGACCGAATGAATGGAGCTGATATTGGGATTTGGGAGCCGCTCGTCTGGTGTAGGATCCATTCCACCCGATTTCCCATGTTCCACCTGAGAATCGACTCTCAGCGGAATCGCTTTACCCTGGTGGGGCCCGACTACTCGTGGCGAGCTGCCGTTTTCTCAATCGAGTCAGCCGCTAATCAGTCTGACAAGTGATTCAATCTAATTCGGAGGAATTTTCGAGCACTTTTCAAGCGCAGCTACGAAGTTCTATTCACTCAAGATTTTGTTTCCCGCGTCTTTAAGATACGTTAACAAGACTTAGTTAAGGTGCTGTTCACGTTTATCTTGTATTTTTAACAAGAACGGTGTGCGATTTAACCCAGCTCCCAAGGCTGCTGTTTTCAAGTATCGATTTTTCGCTGTACTGTGAGAATTTTGAGCGTAGTTGGAGCTCTTTTAATTCGCCCCTAAACCGGCATAAATTCATTGAACTAGAAAATATCGTAAAATGGAGAAAACTGAAAAAAGTACGTTTTGCGGCAAGGACACTGCCATTTTTTGTTTATTTTCTTATTCTTTAGTAGTTTTGCACCAATTAAATTCTCGTTTTTTTTTCCTCAAGGTGAGGCTGAGGCGTTCCTCGACAAGCTGCTGACCAACGGAGCTAAGGAAGGCATTGACCACTCGATCCCCCTGCAGTGTCCACCGTTCTACGACGAAAAATTGTACACGAAGTAAGTGCGAACAGACCGCGAATATGGGATAAAAAGATGCCCGCGCAAAAATCGCGACAGTGCCGCACTATGGGGGTGATATTTTTTTATATGTTTTCGTATTCAGCCAATTGAAGAAGCCACATGTCGCGCGTATCGCGAGTCGAAATGAAACGGTCCTCTGTTTTGTAATAATGGCGTTTCGTATTTTTACGCGCGCAGGAGGCTGTTTTGGTCGAAACATTTGGGAGCTGTTAGACCGGGTTACTTGAATTTGTCCAAAAATAAATTTTCGTATCATTTATGCGGGTTCGCATACTCTGAAACTTACGGAACAATATCGGTTATTTAATGTTATGATAATGTTGTATAATCCCATTTGTCAATTGTTTTGATTCAACTTAATTGGCCCATAGAGCGCAATTAGGCCACTTAATTTCTTCCAAAGTTGTCTATCATGGGAACATATATTTGCGCAGAAAATTTAAGATAAACACTATATCTAGGGCAGTTGTTTCCATTCTTATCTTAGCGTTATCGGCAAATTTTCAAAACGATAACGAATTATTTTATCAAATATTTACATACATATTTAGATGCCTCTCTTCATGCCCACATTAAACTTTTACAAAACAATTCGCAATGGGCCATTAATCAGATATTGAATTGAATTCCGGTGACGAGGTAACAACTGTTTCGTTTTATTGTTGCAGATAGTTAACAATAATTGTAAGCTGGTTAAAGCCGGTGACGAATACTAGATTTCAGTCCATAGGTCTTTTAAGGTTATGAACCCTTTCTTTGTAGTGTTTATATAAAAGGGACAGGTGGTATAAAACTCATTAAAAATTAATGCACTCTTTCCTTTATTTATGTCACAAAAGTTCTAAACAAAGTCAAAATCAGTAACTTAGTAAGCCACTTTTTCTCAAAAATGTGAAAAACAAAATAAATTACTACTGCTGCAAATTATTACATATTTATTATTTATATATTATGTCTCATGATTAAAATTAGGATATGGGTAGAGATTATAAAAATAAAAATTGTTAAAATGCTAACAACATCTATTTCATAAAATATACGTATTTTTGACCTAATTACATTACTCAGCGAAACCATTAAGGTGTTCAGATTTTGAATACTAATTTATCATTTCTTCATAAATGGGGGATTTCATTAAACCCATTAAATTTTTAATATTTTTCTTTTTCTTTTTTCGTTCTCTTTATCTTAGTAATTATTTTTAATTATGGTAAACCTAACGATTGGATTGGCTTATTGCACGTATATTGCAGTTTTAGTCTCGTTCCAAAACTCTACCTCTTAATAAGTTAATATGTAAAAACCTAAAAGTAGAAAACAATTTTGAAAAGGATGATATTTCATTTGATAAATATGATTGAAATTAGACAAATGAAATAAATCTTGCCGATTCCCTTCACAGTTTGTTGCAAATAAAAAATACCACCAGTACAAAAATTGCTGTCTTGAAATTTGTTTAACTTTTTCAATTACATCGTAAAACTGAAAATTATATAAAAGATGCAACTATAATTGATGTACCACTTTTAAAATCTTATGCAAGTGAAATAAAGTGACTCATAGCCGACATGATTATGGTTGGTTGGACATCACATCCGGCAGTTTGCGAAGAATTAAAGCGATAGTAGTAAGACTGTGTGAAAGGGAATAGGCGGGCATGAAAATAAAATTACAGATATTTGAAATTTTAGTCCATTAGTCATTTTGGCGGAATAACTATAAAGTTTTTTTGAAGGACTTCAACGCATGCTTTCACTAATTAAAACTATATGTTATATTTTCATTCTCACAATCTTTCATATTAAAAACTTCATCTATAATTTCATGAATCATTTGTACACATATGTAGTTAATAATTTAAAATGATCAGTTGATTATCTTCAGTGCTACATCAGATCAAATGATAATAATAGCAAGCTAATTAACAAAACCGTTTAAAAACTTTTATCGCAACATGATCAGTGATAATCCGGAAAGTTCTAGAAAATAAATGTAAGATTAAAATTTAAAGTACATTTCTTTTTTAAATTCTTGCACAATCTGCATTTTCTATTATCTCGAGATATAGTATATAATAATATTGTGAACAAATACTTTTTGAAGATCCAAATAAAGATAATATTAATGTACGATAAGTGAAGTGAAGGAAAAATAGCGTCATTTCAATAAATTTTAACAAAACTCAACTAGACTAACCAACTAGGAATTGCATTTTTTTTTAAAAAAATGTTAAACGGTTTGAGATATTCATTACGCCTGTTTTGAAACAAATATAAATTTTTACCTTATAAATTGAAAACAAATCGAACGTCTGTAGAAACGTGCGATTGAATTTTTTTTCGTAAAGTTTTGGAGCAGTGAACTTGACTTTAACCGGTTTTTCCTCCATATACGAAATTTAAAATGTTATGTCATCTTGTTCATATTAATCGTTAGCTTGTTTATGATATTTAAGAATGATAGAATTGGATCTAAAATAGGTAATAAGCTTTTATTTCTTTCATGGTGGACCCACAATTTGTAGAATACTTTTTATATGTTTGCGCTTCTATGATCTAGACGTTTGAATCACTTTAATTTACCAATTTTAATTTAAATAAGAGCAAAATTATAGGTATATTATACTAAGGGACAGTTTATCTGGCAAGAGTAAATATAATAATTTGATTATTATAAAGAAATAAAATTTAACGTCAAGATTTCTGGATTTTATTAACATAAATACATATCTCAACTTGTAGTTTCTTTTAAAAACTAGATAAACATACATATTATGAGAGTTTTAAGTTATATAATGTTTCTCTTTTTTGTGGCAAAAATGTTTAAATATTTGAATGTTTATTTCCCAAATCTAAAGTCCCTAAATTCAGTTTATTTTTATAATTTTCAAATCGACCTAAATATAATGCGCAAACAGCAAAATGAGAATTAACTACTAAGTTCAGGTATCACCAAAAATATATTTTCTTCTGGAATTTTAGGAATATCATAAATCTAAGGTTATTTAATGGTGCACTGAAAGAAATTTTTAACTATAATATATTCTGCGAAAACCATAAATATAGTTCGATGGACTATATTTTACGGATGCCAGGACTATAAAACTATATTCTCTCATCTATCTTAGGGAGGCCAGAACTATATTGCAAAAATTATTAATATTATGACCATTTTATTGCCCTCAAATCCATAAAAATTGTTCTCAGTGTGCATTGTAGTAAATAAAAAAAAAACCATTATAAGAATTTTATTAAAACATTAACTAATGTTTGATAAGGGCTATTTTGGGACAGTTCGTCATGTGAATATCGCAAAAGCGAGTTCTGACCTTAAGAATAAGTAAGAAATCTAGCTTTTTTCAGTTTTTTGCTTTTTAATTTGAGGGACCTTTGCCTTTAATCGCTAGTGGACTATGAACTTATTTTTTAAGTTAACTCTTTTAAAGATGTATGTAAAAATGTACGTACTTATGTTAGTTTATCAGTTTATTAATGAAGATAGATATAATTTTTATATTCTACTCTATTCATTCCTTAACAAACAGATTTAACAGCAAAATATCAATATTTATTTTTGTTTTCAGGGCACAAAATTATTACTTCAAGTACATATTCGTAATCTTTAGCACGCATATGGCTGGTCTGATATCAGTTCTGTCGATTCCGTCAATATTCACTGTTTTGGATTGCACGAAATCATCGGAGACCAATGGAAAAGCATATCGCCGGTATTTAGCGACTATTTACCATGCTGTCACGTGGATGCTGTTTCCTCTTAAACCGGGCTCACCAGCCTGGATAAGTATAGATCAAGTGCGAAAAATTCATTCGCGTGTCAGTAAATCTTGCGAGCATGCCATAAATGCGAGAATCCTTCAAAAGGATCTTGTTCTCACGCAATTCGCATTCGTTGGATATTTTGCATTAATCGCTGAAAAATATATGACCGTGGAAGAGTGCGAAGATTTCTATAAATCATGGATCCATTTCTGGAGGGTAAATGCCTATTTGATGGGTACGAAAAACGAGTATAATTTATGTACCGATAATTGGCCAGAGACAAGGGAACGATTGATTATCGTCAAGGAGAAAGTGTTTAAACCCGCTTTGGAAAAAACTGGGAAAGACTTCTTGCATCTGGCTGAAACCTTGGTCAATGGACTTTGGTACTTTTCGCCGAATTTAACAGTGGACTCAGTACTTTTCACAACTAAGTGGCTAGCCGGATGCGACGGGTATCAGTACAACGATTCTGATTTCAAAAATGGCGCCACCTGGGACAATACCAAGTTAATATATGATGAGCTGAACTGGTTCCAACGCTTTCTAGTGTCATCCAACTTTTTCGTTCTAAATGTGCTCTATAAATACTTTTTGGTGCGGTGGTACTTTAATTTCAGGATACTCTTAACTGTCGCCATCAGTTACAGTCTGCCTTTTTTGGCTATCATCAAGTTTGGAGTTAAGCACGCTTATGTGAGAATTTTCTCAATGGATATGCCAAAAGATATTCACACCGATTAGTCCTGAATGGTGCATATTTTTTTTTTCGGCATTTTGTGTATTAATTTCTTTTTGATCTGACAATAATATTTGCGTTTTTACGATAAAATAAATATATAATTTTTTATTATGTTCTTTTCTTACCCTTTTCTATCCCTTAGTTACAGACTGTTGGGAAAAACTCTTTTAATATGGATGCGAGGCGAGCGATAGTTTTAGTATAGGTTCCTTCCTAACTCCGCCGTAAATTTTAAATTGATCGAACTATTAATTCTTTTTGTGGTCCCCAAATCTCCCATTTTTAGAAAGTACATTACTGAAAATCCGAGATAATTTAATTTTTTTTACATGATAACTTTAAGCCTATTTTGAGAGTCTAAATATGTATTTCCCTCGTTCTTGTTAGAATGCAAAAAATTTTAAAATAACATCGCAAAAAACACTCAAAACATACCTATCGATATCGAGATTTGAGATCGAAAGTTTCCGTCTTCTATACTTAAATATGTATGTTTAACAATTTCACAATTAAGAAGACTATAAAATGTAAGGTTTTATTTGGAAATTAAATTGGCGATAAAAGACCTCTTTAATCAAAAAACAATAAATGAGAAGCTCCAAAAACGTTTCCGACTTCTTAATCACTTTGCATTTTCTTTACCAAAAATTGTTAATTATTCTGAAGTGTGTAGTTTAAAGGTTAGTCGGAATAAAAATAATTTTTTTTTTATAATATGTATGTCGTATCCAAGAATTATACGCGCTTAAATGAAACATTTTTAAGCTTTAACTTAACAATTAAATACTTCTCTGAATTAAATACATCCAAAAACAAAATATGTTTGTGTCAAACATTTTTAAATTAAAAGTTCAACAACTATTCGCTTTGAATTAAATACTTTTATAAACAAAATTTTCATTTTTAAAGATAAACTTTTTTCGTTTGTATGTACGTACAATTTTTTCACCTGACCAACATTTTGCTCTTTATGTTGTTTGTAAGTTTGCGTTCAAGTTCTCTTTTGACTCCTCATTTAAATAAAATTTGTGTTTCCTAGTTTGTTTCTGTGGTATTTAGCGACTGATCTAGAATTAAAAGTTTTAATGGAGGCTCCACTAACTACGAAATTAAACGTTGTGGAAACCTATTTGTTATTATAGCTTAAATTCAGCTAAAAAAACATCTTAATGGTCTTTTTCCGAAACGAATTGGACCAGAAGAAGCAACATTTTCATGTATCCCTCCACTCCGGGCATAATAGGCGAAATCCCGGCAAAAAATATTCCCCCAATTACACCCGACAATGGGAGAAAGGAGATAAAACGCGTATTAAATGACACTGCATAAAAAATTTAGTCGCCTGGCACAGGGCGCTGGTGAAAAGGAACCCCACCTGGGCTCCACCAGCGGCGGAGGACGCCAAAATCCCTGTAAAATGAATATTTACAGAAGCATTAGGAACTTTACTTCCTGTGTCCTGGAGCCACTGACAATGGGACGCCCGGCGCAGAGGGTGGTGACAAACAATATGCCGAAAATTCAAGGCATTCATTTGCTTCGTTATGATTCATCTTTTTACCCACAACAATTTCCTCCCGAGCCGGTGGCATTGTTTGGGAAATTGTTAGACAGACTTCCAAGTAGGCAGTTTCGCCAGAATGAAGCAAATTTACAAATGCAAATTTTGAAGTTGAAGGCATTCTTTGCGCGTCCCAAGCTGAATGGATTTTATAACCAGTTTAAGAAACAAAACAGGGTGAACTTTCTAGGGAAATTTGAATAAACAGTTTTTTTATTCTTGCCCGGATGTTCTAAACAAATTAGATGCCCACGCTAAAAGACATAAAAAGGCTCAAGGGCTTGAAAAGCGGAAACTGCTGAGTTACCCAAGTGGTAATATATGTATTTTATTTTGCATAGAGTATATATCAATTTTCAACGGACATTTTAATTATTTTTAAGTAAAACTCGAAATTTACAAACTGTAACAAACTCACAGACTTGAGACTATAGGCATTTAATTACTACATGCATATATACATATTATATATGTAGGTATACTTAGTAAAAATATAGACATTAAAGATTGTCTGAAGATTTACTAACTAATCCCAAATACTTATTACCTTTTTAACAAATATTATGAAATTGTAGTATTTTTCCAAATTTGGTATCAATTATAAAAAAAAAAAATTCTAGCTTATGACGAAAAATCGACTTTAATTTTTAATCGTAATTTTTTATCGATTGTAACAATCGAGTGTGCTTTAGGCAGATAATCTATTTAAGGAACGGAAATTAAAATTTCAAGTCAATCGGATAAAAATTACTTGAGTTCTACTACCGGTCGATTTTGAAAACGTGCACTAGAGATAAATGCATTCAAAGTTTTAAAATAAAATAAATTGAAAAAGTAAATTCAAACAGATCTTTAAAAGTTTTAAACCATTTAATGAAATTAGAAAATTTTTGATTCATTCATGTATTAAATTTCATTTTCGACAATAGAATATTGAAATATAAACTTTTTTTAATTATCTAAAATACTATGGAAATAAATTAAATAAAACGATTTGAACAAATTGTAATTAAAAATACGCACAGAGACAAAACCATTCAATTAAAGCATAATATGCAATTGTTAATTCAGATCACAGATCTTTCCATTTTAGTTGGTTTTATTTTCAAAGCTTTATAAACTCCCCAAGAGGAAAAAAAACAAACGACTTTTAGCAGGTGGAAATTAGCTTTGCTTAGAAAGAAATATAAGAAAAAAATTAAGACATTAGATCGGAATTAAATTTGCTTACATTCTTTAAGGTCAGTGAACAAGTCATTAATATTAAAAGCTTCACCTGAATTAGAGGCGTTTTGTAGTGGACCCATGTGTCGCGTCTAAATTATTATTATTATTATTATCATATTCTCCTTTGTTTGAAGTTTTTTTGCTTTAATTTTTCAACTTGCCATGAACTGTTGCGATATTGCGTGCTAAAATATTTTGCTTGTAATGTAAGGTAAGTGCGGAAGCTGTTAATAAGCGGAAACGTCTTCGTAATTCACACTCTCAAATCAGCGTTTAATTTTTGTAATGAAATTCATTTTATTTAAAAAAATTAAACATACAATTTTGCAAATTGTATTTTCTATCCTATTCTGATGCTCATTCATTTAAAATGGCCTGAGAATTTGTAAGAGAGGACACTTTATTATTTTAGAACTTCTCAAAAATTAAACACCTACGAGTTGAATTTTCACATACATAGTAAATATTATCCAATATTGGTTTATGTAAATAGGAAAATACACTCTATAATAATCACAAAAATTTCAATTATAATACAAGTTGTTTCAATTTATGTAGATACAATATAATATATTATTTACTGTTTTGAAATCATTTGGCTGTCACAACTAATAGTGCTTTACAGCCAAATTTTTTCGTTTTGTTTTTGCTTACTGAATTACTGCCGATATAAAATAAGTAAATGCGTCATCAAACAAAAGATGAAATTAATTTTCGCCCTTTAAAAACTCAACCCTCAAAAGGTTATTGATGCAAAAAAAAATGATAAAATTTACATTTTAAAAAATATTTATGGTTCAATTTGAAGATACTTAAATTATAAAAATGAGCCAAGAACAAATTCTATTGGTATTTTATTTTTTAAATATAATGTCCTTCAACCGTTCAAACATTAAAAAAGTATGTTTTAATTCCGATAAAGTAATCAGAGTATCCCTTAAGATTAAAGCTAATTTATAAGCCCCTGGTGTTGGATCCTCTAGCTCAAATAATGTACACCATGTGTAACTAAAATAAGGTAAGTACTAGTCACTAGAGCATCTTAAGATGAAATTTTGCGCTTGAAATTCAATTAAATGTCTAAATTATAGACTTGATCAAGAGTGACAACCTCCCACAGCTAAAATGTTACATGTGCCGTTGACATCTAACGCGTATCAAAGCGCAGCTTAGCATTGTCACCCGAATAATTAACATTCCTTTGACAGAATCACAAGCGGCATGAATAACTGAGGCCAGCATTACGACTCTCAATGGATTGATTAATCGCCGCATATCTGGCCACATTTACGGAATAATTAATGCCCTTAAATGCCTAATAATTCAGACCCCCGCCCACTGCGCTCGTCGGGACCCTTTCTCGCAATAAACACCCACTCGCACAGGTTCCACAGCCTCCGGTTGTGGGTGAACACAGGGTGGCGCAGTTGCTCCTTCGGAATTTAGCTCGTACCCCCAAAAGATTTATTCCCGGCAATGAAATCAATTGGGCAAAATTAATTCCCACTGAGGTAAATTTCCTTGACCTTTGTGCGCAATGAAATTAAAGACGTCGCCGCTCAGGTCGCCGTAATGGAGGCATAAACGGCAATTTATGGGTTTCTTACAGCCCGACTGGGGGTCCCGGCCAAGTGGTACCTTGCTCCTCGGAAATGTACATTTTGGGGCCGTACTAAGTCAGAACGTGCCATCTGCTTCTACGTGTATTTTCGGAGGAGCATAATCAAGTTGCTGGTCGTACGTCGACGTCCACTTGCCCAAAATATAGTTGTTGACTCGCAGTACCCATTTAGGGCCAGGGTACAACCTCTTTGGCCAATGACACTCGTGTAGGTTACTAACGATTTGGACAATTTGTAAGCCATCGAATGACCCCTTCTGAACGGAACGGGTGAATTATTTACAGGGACTTTTGTGACTTTGTGGTCAGGTCTGGTTGCCCTATGTGCGAATCCTTCAGGTTTGTGCTAAAGGAAAACTCATTGAATATTTCAACTATGTTAAGTCAATTTTCCCTTCCCGGAAGAACTCTATATTACACCTGGAAATGTAACCGTCCTAGTCGAGATTTAGGGAACTTTAAATGTGCAGGAAAGGACGCTAAAGAATGCAAAAGTTTTCGAACGCTATTTTGAGAAAAAGTTATACATTAACAAAATTTTAAGAAATCTGTAACTGCATGCAATGGAAGCCTTCTACTTCACGATGCAGAAATTACGAGTATTTAAAGACGCTACCCGGGCAAAAATATAAGACTGAAAACAGACTGAAAAATGTAGTAAATTTGTCTGTGTTTAAGAGCAGTCAGAAAACAGACGGAAAGTAGACTGAGATAGTGAACAAGAGACGGCAACTGATCGACGGAAAAGAGACTGAAAACGGACTGAAAAAGTACAGAAAATGAGCTCAATTCGACCGAAGAATGTAGACGGAAATTAGATGAAAAATTTTGACTCAAAAGACACTAAAATATATTGCAGTATTTCGTGACTTATTTCGTATAACCTTTTCTAATATTAAATGTTTTAGTTATTTAGTAAATAAAAGAACAAAGAAAAATAATACCATGTTGATAAAGACTGCTAAGGAGACTTGACCTGTCAGGTCAAGTCTCCCTAGCAGTCTCAGGTAAAGTCTCGCTAGTTAGCATTGCTGTCTTTAACCTCAACTTTTGGTTACTTACATCAAAGATATATCAAACTACTATATACCAATATTTAGCTTAAGAAAAGACAAAAAATAAGTATTACACAGAAATTCACTTATCTCAGAACTACACCCAGAAAAAAAACATTTAGAAATTAATAAAAATATATGTGAAAATAAAATAAAACGTATATAGAATTTAGTCAAAAGGCAAAGAATTTTACTTTTAAATGGAAACCAATTTTATTTTTTTTTAACATATTTTGTATTTTAATTTAAATTGCACATATGTATTTTTAAATATCAAATATGGTTGAAATTAACTGTTTAAAAACATTTAATTTTGAAAAAATAAATTTTATTTTTAAATGAGAAGAGTATTTATTTTTAAATTGATAAAGTTTTATTTTGATATAGCTGCGAAGGGAAATTTATTTAAAAATCCGGGAAATTTTAATATTATCTGATACTAGCTGAAATAAAAATATTTACAGGAATAAAAAGTTAGTTAAGTGCTATTGGGACGAGGAATTTTTAATAAAACATATACAATGCAAACTACATAACGACTATAGAAATGAACAAAATGAAAAAGAAAATCCAGAATTTTGAAAATAGACAAAACTAATTTTTGAGGAGCGGATTTCAAATTTTTGGTATTAAAAAAGAAAACACTTAATTTTAGGAAAAAACAGATTTATTTAATAAGAACCAAAATATCATACAAAGTGTTTGGGATACATAGAAAAGAATTCTACTATTTGTCGTAAAAATTCCAAACTTGTTTACTAATTGTAGAATATTTAAGATTGAAAACATTAATTAATTTGATGGTTACGTCTAAGCATTTAATAAATGTTGGAAGTTTATACTTTACCCCGTCGCAGAAAACATAAAATTGTTCCAGTTGTTGGATGCTTGGTCCAACCACTATAATTTTCGGCTGCAAAGTGAGGTTTTTCGATTTGTAGTCAGATCTGATTTTCTCGACCCGAGGTAGTAGATCGTTGATATTGATTACATGTATAACGAAGTCGTTTTGGGCATCTGTTATTGTTGGTTTGTAACTTCTACTAACTCTAGCCGGTTGTAAAATAGAATGCATTAATAAAGATATAATGCAATCCCTGGAATCTATTTATGGTGTGTAAAACAGACTGTATTTTTAAATAAAAACTTACTTTTATCTATTTCAGGTTTTTGGCAAAGTTGTAAAAGTTCCTTATTTTTCTTGTCTTTTATTTCATTTTTAAAAATCGATATTATCTTCTCTTGAAAATCGTCATAATTAGCAAGTAAACAATTTTCTTTTCCGGGATATAAGTGGGCAAAGTCAATGTCAATCTAAAAATAATGAAATCAATTTTTCAAAATCCACCAAATAGTTAATAAAATTTACGAGTTGGTATCCAGTACTATCGCTGTATCGTGGCCAAATTTTAAGTACATCAGTAAGAGATTCTTCTGAAGATTTAATACTTTTTAAACGGTAGTCAGATGTTAATTTCCAGTACTCTTCAATTTTTGCATACAGTTTTGTATCGTTATTATTTTGGAGCCATAAGATGTAGCTGGAAATGTCATCTGTAAAACTTTACTGTTAATCAGTTGTTAAGATAAAGAAATCTGAAATTACCAGATAAAGATGTATCGTACGGTGTTGAATTTAACTCATCATCATCGGAAAGTGGTGTGTTTTGTACCCTAGATTTCCTGTTCCTGAATTTCAGGTTACAGTAGCGGTCGTATAACTTACCGCTAGGATTTTTGTTGTTTCGCCGCGGTGAATAATACACTTCCTTTAAACAATTTTTCAATCAGCACCTGAGAATGTGAAACAAAACCAAAAAAATTTACCGATTTTTCTCCTGGAAAAAAATTTTGGATGGCTTCAGCGTATGATTTTAAATCCTTGGGAGAAGACCCTTTATGAAGTAGAATAAAATCGACGATGCAGTGCACCAAATTCTTTTGGGCTTGTACATTTAAACACTTATTTTGTTCATAATGGGATAGGACCATCTGTCCTTTAACACTACTTCGTAAAATATTTTTTATGTCCAGCTTATTTGCCACAAAATCGGAACCTGGTGAAGTAAGACCACTTGAAATTTCATTGTTTTTTATCCAAGAAAGAACACCTGTAGTCATTGATGCTGTGTTCATAGCATCAAAATCCAAAAAGGGGATTCCCTTTTTAAATATATGTACAATGTGAAAATGAATAAAAATATTTACATATTGTTTAAATCTTACAATTTCTTGTCTCCATTTTTTTAGCTCCGCCTTAAATATAACCTTTTGCCCAAACATGAACACATCATCAAACAGTTTTTCTACGTCCAGAACTTCTATCCGCTTCAGGACTTCGATGCATATTTTTCTATTTTTAAGAAAATTACAAGTTTCTTCAGATAATCCCCAACTCTGCAATAATTTATCTGCTGCAGTCACCGTTTCGTCAGTAAACGTAAAAATTAAGCTGTCAGAATTCAAAGCAACTCCCGTATCAACTTGTTCGATCACGTATTCCTCTAAATTCTCCGCACTCTTTTCTAAACAATTCTTTTGCTTTTCATCTGCCATATTTTTGGAAAAACAGAAATTTTTAAATACCGAAACTCTTTCCAAATAGCTACAGCAGTCAAATGATATTTCACAACGCACTTAATAGATTTATCAGAATGCACTTTCTCACAATGAATTAGTTGCGACAACGATTCGCTCTCTAATGTGACAGAACTCGAACTGAAGTTGGCGGCAAGAGCAGAAGCCGAGAAGAACAAAGGACGAGAAGGAAAAATATATGTTTTTTCTTTCTTTTGATGAATTTTTTTGCGAAAACAAAGGAACGTAGTTTGTTTAAACAATTTACTATTTATCTTTACATATGACAGTTTATTTTTACATAGTTAAAACATTTTAAAATAATATATGAATTTGTTAAAATGAGCTTATTATATTTTAAGAAAATGAGATGATTTTACATTTAAAATTAAAATCGTGCAATATTAAATCATTACATGTTTATTATTTGTTTTAAAATGTTTTCCTATGGTTTTAAGTAAATTATATGTAAAAACGAAATGTTTTCCTTCTAGGTAAAAATAAAAACGCTGTCATTTAAAAATAAAATAGCATATTTTTCTGAGTGTAGAGGTTCAATTCCAAGAAGTTCACAAACCACCAGAATTTACTCTTGATCTGCATAATCAATCAACATCAAACTGCTTCAAAGCTGCTGATGTTTCTTTAATGGTTGTTCCTTCTAAAACACTGCAGAGTGGTTGGCCAATCAGTGATGCCAGCCAAATTTCCCCCAAAATTTCCCTATCATGAATAAAAGCCCTTGGGTCAAGTCTACCTATGGGTCAAGTCTCCCTAGTTTCCCCTATGCATATTCAGTTAGAAAAGTTTCAGATTTTTATTATGTGATAAGAGTTTTTTAATCAAATCGGTCAAAAATTATAAACTTTATTGTTTTAGAAGACTACAGCTTGTAAACTGGGTCTTATACAATATTATAAATTAACCATCAAGATTTGTTTTTACTACTCTTACTATAAATTTATAATTTATTCTTTGTTACTACTTGTTTAACTCCATTTGTTATAAAAATGTTAAAAAAAGGTTGAAAACAAGAATTCAATCTTGAAATGGTTACCATGTAATTTTTGATGATTATTACAGATTCGAAATTATAATGCTAATAGAAATTTCGAGCTGTTTGAATTCATATCCCCATGGATGAATTTTTCTAAAAATGTCAATGAATTTCGTATTTTCTAATTACGGATAGAGAGTAGTAAAATTAAGAAGTCAAATATTTTAATTACAAATAAATTGTATTTAGAAATTTCAGCTGTAGTCTTTCAAAAGGTAGTGTATTTTTTTCCAAGTAAAGTTAGCTTGGATTAGTATTAAATTGTGATATATTGTGGAAGTTGAAATGGTACATACAAAACAATGTTTGCAGCGGCTCGTTACTCCTTTAAGTGAAAATATTTTTTTACAATTTGTTTTGGGTTGTACTAATTCTTTCCATAATAAACTTAGTCAAATAAGTTTATTCGTAAAAACTTCATTAAGGCAGCTATGTTTTAATCACTCACAGGATAGCTTCGTCCAACCGCTACTTGAAAAGCTTTCCCTGTTATCCCTTAAGAAAAATCTCTAGCACAATGTTGTAAGGCAATCGCCTTTTAAGCTTTAGATACTGTGAAGGATATGATCCCATTGAAATTGCATTTTGAGTTGCATGACCCCAGGTTTATAAGTGCCCTGGTAAAATGTCTGCTACTTATTGCGCCCCAAACAATCAACCAAAAATTGTACAAAATGAAAATAATTTTTAATAGTGATTTTTAAATTATACAAAATATAAACTCCCTAAAAGATTAAGATGTCTCTGCATTGTCCATAATTTTCGGTCTTCTTTAATCGTTGTCGTGATCACAGCAGATTTTAAAATTCTCGATAGTATTTCTTAGTATATATGTTATCTTGCAGAAGCAGATCGTTGATTTCTTCTATTGTCTTTCCTGCTAACTCAGAGTATTCAAACGTTTCTGTAAATGCTCTTTCTCGTGCTAAATCCTCAAACTGTTGCTTATTTTGGCTGAGTCGATACCGACGATGATAGTAGAAGAAGCCAATATTAATTAGGCTCATTAAAATCAATAGATTAGTTGATACTTCGTACGTTGCAGGCTCTTCAGATATTATTCTTTGATAACTCATTGTAACTAAATTTTTGTTGTCACCAAGCAGCACACATGGTAGCAGCACGAATGAAACCACTAAAAACCAATTTGCAATCCCATTAAGTTGGGTTTCAGAAGTACACGAATCTATAATATCCTTTAGGGTTACTCTCATTTTGGGATAGTTGTTATATAGATCGAAACTTTTATGTAGGATGATGACAAATACTGATGACAAATAATTATGACATTTAAGCGAATTGTTACTCAGTTTAAAAACCTAACAAGTTGGTTTGGTTACTCAGTTTGAAAAACTAACAAGTTGGTTTGGTTACAGTAATATGGGCTGCGTCCCCTAGAGCGGCCTTTAAATCGTAGTTTTAGGTTAACCCCTAGGAGTGAAATATTTATAACAAAATAAAAATAAAAAATTGGTTACCGCTACACTCTGTTATATGTATTCAAAATTACGTATTAAAATAAAGTATTATTTAGCACACACATGCATACATAATTCAATAAGAAAACTTAATCTCTCTTGACAGTAGAGCTAATTCATATAGGTACGTGTATTACTCAATAAAGTTTTAGGCCTGTTTTATATTTCGTTTTCTCTCGTCGTAAAATTGACCGAAGCTAAATAATTTCTTTGCACCCATTTCTACAGCACTTTTTAGTTGTAGAATATAAAAATATTTAAATATTTATATTAATAGTTTTAGCTACTTCAGTTTTAGTCATATCGTTTGAAATGAGACTTATTTTATAAAGAAAATGTTAGATGACTAATAATAATTTTTTTTATAAAGAAATTGATAGACATTTTTTTATTTGTCAGTTGATATTTTTACATTTTTGCAATAATTTTAATTAAAATATCGATGAATGTATTGATGTGCAGGATCTGTTGATACTGAATACGCTGGATATGGTGGTGCTGGATATGGTTGTCCTGCATATGCTGATGTTGGATGAGTTGGTGTCTGTGCTGGGCCTGTTGGTGCTGGATCTGTTGGTGCTATGTCCAAAAAATGCCAAATCCAAAAAATATTCTAAGTCTAAATAGGATAAAATTTCCGTCTCGTTTCCGTCTTTTCTCAGTCTCTTGTTAATACTCATCAAGGGTAACTGATAATTCCGTCTGTTTTCCGACACAAAAAATATTTCCGCCTCATTTCAGTCTAAATTCCGTCTTCACCTTCTCTATGTAATACGTTTTTCGTCTGTTTTCAGTGAGTTTTCAGTCCAAATAATAATTTGCGCCTTATTTCAGGCTGAATTCCGTCTAAAATTCATTTTTCAGTCTCTTTTCAGTCGTTTTTCAGTCTTATATTTTCATCCGGGTAAAAAATGAAAAGCTTCTTTCTAGCGGGCAATTAAGGAACTGTTTTAAACTTGGCAGCCACTGTTAATTTCAGATGAGTAAGTGAAAAAAATATATATATAAAAGGTAGAGGATTTTGTCGGACATGATTTAGGCCATATTTTAAAAATGTTGTCTGCCTGTGTGTTTGTTTGTTCGCTATACAAACCTACACCACTGTTCCGATTAAGATCAAAATTTGCATATATGTACATACTCTTGAAGGTGCTGGAAAAACCAAAATATACCTGAAATATGGACAAGATGGGGGATTTCAAAATGATTGCTTCAAATTTTCAATTTTATGACGATTACAAATGTTCAACTAATTGTAAGTAGAAACATTTTGAATAGAAAGATTTTAATCCGGCCAACCCCGAGTACTTTCAGATAGTGAAGTTAGGTGCAAAATAAATAATTAGCGATTAATAAAGTTCGTTAAAACTTTAAAACGACTGCTTTAATGAACTTGCGAGTCGCTTAAGAAGTTTTATGTTATATATACATAATATATACATATAAACGTTATCTCTGCTTGAGTTTAAAGTTAATCTCCGCCGCTGCAATTCCGCCCCCTCAGCGAAAGGCAAACACAACCCCCTCACGCAGAGTGCAGTGAAAGTGCCTTTCTAAGTAAATTTCCCGAGCTAATTGAAAGTCCTTGTAACGAATGACACTTCACACTTGAAAATGCTCGACAAATCCGCAGTAATAGCGGTTCGCCTCTCATGCAGCATGCATCAGATAATTCCGAGTTAATTAAAAATTCGCCACCCGAGAGCATCTCCCACCGCTAACCCTTCGCCCCTAATAAATATTATGAGTGCATGACACCCCCGCACTTTCTCATACCCGCCACGCATAAAACCTAGGGCCTAGGGCCGCCTGTGGAGCTTAACCCTTAACCCCCTCTGCGGGGACACAGTTTTAGCTTCTCTGGTGGATTTTGTAGTTGTCGGCGGTCAGCGGATGGCACTTGATAGCTCTAATCTGAATGCACAGGCACAGGCTGGCCCCTGATCACAATTACGCGAGGGGCGGGTGCAGCGGGGCCGCATTATGTTCAGGAGGTGCAGGGAGCATTAAACATAAAATGACATGCACAAACATGGAGCACCCGGGAATAGATAAAGTGCCCAACAGTTCGGGGGCTCATTTTTCATGAGGTGCTTGGGGGTCAACCGAAAATAATTGCGGCCGGTTACCACTTGTCAGCAAATTTTGAGGTCATTTTCCTCATAAATATAAAGTAATATTTCATCTCAAACGTTGGAAGCAATTAGTTCGATGAAATATATTCGTTTGAACAGTGGAAAGGACGCATAAGAGCTTTTTTTTTTAAAAAAAATAACTTAAGAAAACGAACGAGTAATTTTTGAAATTTCGTTCTGCTTCAGCAGCTTTTAGCAAAAGCATATCATTTGTCGAAGAAAGTTATTTTTGAGGAAAACAATTTTTGAACATTTTATACATACATATAACAAAAATTATAATCTTTATTCAAATTTGAAGAAACAAACATTTTTGCTTCATACGTAAAACTTGTCTCACAATCAGAAAAGCACTGCGACTAAAGTGCACCACGGCAACTCGCACTTGTCAATTTCACGACAAGTGTGAGTTTCCGTGGTGTAGTGGTTATCACATCCGCCTAACACGCGGAAGGCCCCCGGTTCGATCCCGGGCGGAAACAATTTTTTTTAAATATAAAATCAATCAATCAATCAATACATTATGTATAAATATAAATTTTCCTAATTGGCTTTTTAGAATTTTCAGCTTTTAAATACTTTTTCCATTTGCTAATTCGATTAATAAAACGAATCTAATGTGAAGCAAAATGTTTGTCTATCTGTCTTTCTGATACGAACAGATTTAACTCAAAAACTACTGAATCTATCAACATGAAATTCACACAGGCTATAAATATTTAACTCTGGGGCCAACTTAAATTTAGTTGTTTTTTAATAATTAATAATAATATTAGTTGAGATACTTGAAAACTATCATATTTAAATCAAATAATATGTAATAATAAATATACCAGCAGATAACTACGAGTACATATGTATATGTACATACATATGTATGTATGTACTTTTTGTATAAATAAATAATTTATTTGCATTTCATGTCAAATAGAAAAGCGCATCAAAATCCTCAAAATCTTTAATTCAGTTAGCAATTATTGGTTTTATGATATTACTGCCTCTAAAAAACTGTCGTGTCGCCTAGTCTTTCTTTGCCTCTCTATTTTTTCTGTAACATTTAATAATAATAATAATATAATATTCCTGTTAACAATAACAAATAATCTGAAAAAAACGAAAAGATCAGGAGTTCTGAATGTTGTAGAGCACCATATATCGATTGACCAAAACATCGCTGGTTGTGTGGAATAAAAAACTTTTTAACAAAAAAATTAAACCGCCGAAAAAGCTGAAAAGCAAAAAGTAATAAACCTTTTTTATTTAACCTTAATAACTAAATTCTTAAACTAATGTAAGTATACCTAAGTAATTTTGAGTTGTTGAGTGTTTGATAAAAAAGGTTTATTATTTTTTGCTTTTCAGTTTTTTCGGCGGTTTAATTTTTTTGTTAAAAAGTTTTTATTTTATAATTTTTTGTGGCTATAATGCAGAGACTGAGAGGTCTACACACAAGAGATTGACAGGTCTAAAGCTCCATCGTGAGGTTTTTTTTTAAAATTAATTGTAATACACAACTCAGCATTAAAATCTGTGAGTGAACAATAAATCACCCCTATTTTCCCACCCTTAAGGTAGGATTTTTTTTCCAAATTTATATGGGACCAACTTCAGGGTATACCCTTTCCAATAAAAAAAGAATTATCAAAATCGGACTATACTCTGTAAAAAGTTATGCGTGGTCATACATAAAAAAAAAAAAAAATACTCGCGTCGAATTGATAACCTCCTCCGTTTTTTTTCGTCGGTTAAAAATAGTCATAATTGGGACAAGGAAAACATATATTGCAGTATTTTGTGACTTATTTCGTATAACCTTTTCTAATATTAAATGTTTTAGTTATTTAGTAAATAAAAGAACAAAGAAAAATAATACCATGTTGATAAAGACTGCTAAGGAGACTTGACCTGTCAGGTCAAGTCTCCCTAGCAGTCTCAGGTAAAGTCTCGCTAGTTAGCATTGCTGTCTTTAACCTCAACTTTTGGTTACTTACATCAAAGATATATCAAACTACTATATACCAATATTTAGCTTAAGAAAAGACAAAAAATAAGTATTACACAGAAATTCACTTATCTCAGAACTAGAGGTTCAATTCCAAGAAGTTCACAAACCACCAGAATTTACTCTTGATCTGCATAATCAATCAACATCAAACTGCTTCAAAGCTGCTGATGTTTCTTTAATGGTTGTTCCTTCTAAAACACTGCAGAGTGGTTGGCCAATCAGTGATGCCAGCCAAATTTCCCCCAAAATTTCCCTTTCATGAATAAAAGCCCTTGGGTCAAGTCTCCCTATGGGTCAAGTCTCCCTAGTTTCCCCTATGCATATTCAGTTAGAAAAGTTTCAGATTTTTATTATGTGATAAGAGTTTTTTAATCAAATCTGTCAAAAATTATAAACTTTATTGTTTTAGAAGACTACAGCTTGTAAACTGGGCCTTATACAATATTATAAATTAACCATCAAGATTTGTTTTTACTACTCTTACTATAAATTTATAATTTATTCTTTGTTACTACTTGTTTAACTCCATTTGTTATAAAAATGTTAAAAAAAGGTTGAAAACAAGAATTCAATCTTGAAATGGTTACCATGTAATTTTTGATGATTATTACAGATTCGAAATTATAATGCTAATAGAAATTTCGAGCTGTTTGAATTCATATCCCCATGGATGAATTTTTCTAAAAATGTCAATGAATTTCGTATTTTCTAATTACGGATAGAGAGTAGTAAAATTAAGAAGTCAAATATTTTAATTACAAATAAATTGTATTTAGAAATTTCAGCTGTAGTCTTTCAAAAGGTAGTGTATTTTTTTCCAAGTAAAGTTAGCTTGGATTAGTATTAAATTGTGATATATTGTGGAAGTTGAAATGGTACATACAAAGCAATGTTTGCAGCGGCTCGTTACTCCTTTAAGTGAAAATATTTTTTTACAATTTGTTTTGGGTTGTACTAATTCTTTCCATAATAAACTTAGTCAAATAAGTTTATTCGTAAAAACTTCATTAAGGCAGCTATGTTTTAATCACTCACAGGATAGCTTCGTCCAACCTCTACTTGAAAAGCTTTCCCTGTTATCCCTTAAGTAAAATCTCTAGCACAATGTTGTAAGGCAATCGCCTTTTAAGCTTTAGATACTGTGAAGGATATAATCCCATTGAAATTGCATTTTGAGTTGCATGACCCCAGGTTTATAAGTGCCCTGGTAAAATGTCTGCTACTTATTGCGCCCCAAACAATCAACCAAAAATTGTACAAAATGAAAATAATTTTTAATAGTGATTTTTAAATTATACAAAATATAAACTCCCTAAAAGATTAAGATGTCTCTGCATTGTCCATAATTTTCGGTCTTCTTTAATCGTTGTCGTGATCACAGCAGATTTTAAAATTCTCGATAGTATTTCTTAGTATATATGTTATCTTGCAGAAGCAGATCGTTGATTTCTTCTATTGTCTTTCCTGCTAACTCAGAGTATTCAAACGTTTCTGTAAATGCTCTTTCTCGTGCTAAATCCTCAAACTGTTGCTTATTTTGGCTGAGTCGATACCGACGATGATAGTAGAAGAAGCCAATATTAATTAGGCTCATTAAAATCAATAGATTAGTTGATACTTCGTACGTTGCAGGCTCTTCAGATATTATTCTTTGATAACTCATTGTAACTAAATTTTTGTTGTCACCAAGCAGCACACATGGTAGCAGCACGAATGAAACCACTAAAAACCAATTTGCAATCCCATTAAGTTGGGTTTCAGAAGTACACGAATCTATAATATCCTTTAGGGTTACTCTCATTTTGGGATAGTTGTTATATAGATCGAAACTTTTATGTAGGATGATGACAAATACTGATGACAAATAATTATGACATTTAAGCGAATTGTTACTCAGTTTAAAAACCTAACAAGTTGGTTTGGTTACTCAGTTTGAAAAACTAACAAGTTGGTTTGGTTACAGTAATATGGGCTGCGTCCCCTAGAGCGGCCTTTAAATCGTAGTTTTAGGTTAACCCCTAGGAGTGAAATATTTATAACAAAATAAAAATAAAAAATTGGTTACCGCTACACTCTGTTATATGTATTCAAAATTACGTATTAAAATAAAGTATTATTTAGCACACACATGCATACATAATTCAATAAGAAAACTTAATCTCTCTTGACAGTAGAGCTAATTCATATAGGTACGTGTATTACTCAATAAAGTTTTAGGCCTGTTTTATATTTCGTTTTCTCTCGTCGTAAAATTGACCGAAGCTAAATAATTTCTTTGCACCCATTTCTACAGCACTTTTTAGTTGTAGAATATAAAAATATTTAAATGTTTATATTAATAGTTTTAGCTACTTCAGTTTTAGTCATATCGTTTGAAATGAGACTTATTTTATAAAGAAAATGTTAGATGACTCATAATAATTTTTTTTATAAAGAAATTGATAGACATTTTTTTATTTGTCAGTTGATATTTTTACATCTTTGGAAAACATAACAAAAAACTCGCATCTAATGAAGGAACTTTATAAGGAAAAAACGTCACGAAAGAAGATTAAAGAATAGTCAAAGAGGCGATCTTGCATATTAATTAATTTTCGCATTGTTTTTTGTGGGATGTTATGTCTTTGCTTTGAAGGTCACAGACGAAAAATTTGAATTATGCTGACGGCCACTGACTATGGTTAGTATAGGTTAATAATAAAATATTCTATGTCTGCGGCTCTACATGCATAGAATTTGTAGAATTGGGACATTGCAGAGTGCTCGGGGTTCTATGGAATGGAGGTTTTTCTTTTGTAGAGAGAATCAAATGAGGTTTTTTTTGTTTTAGGCAATATGTTAGTACAATCTTTAATTTAGAAATTTCGATTGTAAATCAGTGGCCTCGAAAACCCTCATGAACATATTTTAATTACAATCTCTTAAATTTTAAACATATTTAAAATGAGCCACTCCGAAAGCCCTTCATGCAAGGAGCAGTGCAGCGACCTGCCACGGTTTCTTTAAATTTAAATTTTCGATTGAAAACTCTCATTTAAATCAACTCAGATGTTTTTAAGTCATGTTAGTTATATAAATAAACAATGGATAAACAAAAAATACCAATAAAAAGAAAGAAAAAGAATTTTTATAATATATATAGAATGCTCAAATAACCTCAAGGAAACCTGAAAATTGATGGTATTCTTGTTCAGTTTTAATTTGCATAGTATTTTTGGTTATCAAGAACTGTTTTAATTAATATTCACTAAAAACTGGTTTAAATAACTACACACTTTTGGAATTTTATTAATTTTTTATATCCTCACAGAGTTGTATAAAAGTTGTAAAATGTGTTAATAACCTCAGGTTTGGAGTGTCTGGCGAAAGAATTTGTAATAATTGCCGATTACCGTTTGGATAATAAAACCTTTTCATAAATTTTAATTAATTTTTCGTTTCTTCAGCATTAAATGACTTGAGGTAGTTCGCGAATTTAACTGTAATTTAAGTTTGATACCTGGAAAAAAGCTCTGGTGCCTGCGGTGCTTGGCGAATTCATTGAACCTTGTGAGTTTCCGTGGTGTAGTGGTTATCACATCCGCCTAACACGCGGAAGGCCCCCGGTTCGATCCCGGGCGGAAACAGCACAATTTTTATTAATATTTTGCTATTTTTGCAATCAGTAAGGAAATTTGTTTTTTTTTTTGCAAATTAACCAAAGCACACAATTTCAAGAATATAACTGAAATTTTTTTAGTGTAATTTCGTTAAAGATGTGAAAGTTATACAATAGGGCAAAATTTTGAGTAGCCTTAATTTAAGTAGCAAGGAGAAAAGTTTTAAACGTTATTGATTTCAAAATTTACACACGATTTGTACTAGAAAAGAAATAATAAAATAGTAAAACTATAGCTGCATTTTTACAAAATCATCAGGCCATCTTCTACACGGAAAATTGTTTTCTTTTGTAAATCGATAGAGTGAGTTTTCATTTAGATATTAATATGCCATACAAAATTACGAAAACGACGATTTTTAGGCCTTCTACACAGAGTGCCTTCCTTAAATCATTTTTCTCAAAATTAAGAGCATTTACACAGTAAATAATTAAAACAATCCTATGAAGTACTGAACTGGTTGGATATTTTTGTCTAGATACCTAAAAATTTGTGTAAAACGCAAAGTACATGCGTTTTGATTAATTCAATTCTTTCATAAAATGCACATTCAATTTTTTTTTCATTTAAAAGTTCAAAGTGCATTTCAATGCTTCCAGCAAAAAATTATGCTGTTTCCGCCCGGGATCGAACCGGGGGCCTTCCGCGTGTTAGGCGGATGTGATAACCACTACACCACGGAAACTCACACTTGTCGTGACGCATTTCTGTGCCACAGGGCCGCTGTTTTTCTCTATTTATTTTTAAATTAGGTTCCTGGGGGTTAAACTTTTGTAGGGAAGTCCGTCAAAAAACGTTTCAAAATTTATAGACATTTAATTTGATATTTCTAGACTATTGGTTTGAAATTTAGTACCTTTATTTAAGTTATATGAAAATCAATCATTAACCAATACTAATTTTTTTCATCCCCACCAAGAGGTTCGTTAAATACTAATTTTCATGGTTTTAACTACAAAAATAACGAAATTTCCATAGAAACCCTCATCGCCTATTTTATCATCTTAAGGAATAAATTGCCAAAAATCCTAAAATACGTCTTTCTTAATTTCTAACTTAAGGGGGGCACCTAGTGTAACCACTCAAAAAACACGATTATTTCAAACATTTTATTTTTAGACTAACTATATTTTTATGATATTTTAATGAATTAGGCCTTATAGAACATCTTTTAAAGTTGTTAAAAAAATTTTTTATTAATATTTTCCGTACAAAATGACGGCGTGGTAAGCATTTCTATCAGACGCGTTGCAGTTGCGATTTCCAATTTGTGGGAGTAATTACAGCCCTTAGAGTGAACCTGGAACATCCATTGAAACAATTTCTTGTTAATAACATTCATAATTCGTAGTTAAACCTATAAAATATATAAAAAATTTAAAAAAAAGGATTTAATTTGAAGTTTGGAAAAAATTTTCGATTTTTCGCATCAAATGTTGACTTATAAAAATTTATAAATAAAATTTATAACAATAATTTACCGAAAAAGTAGGTTCAACTACGAATAAAAGTTGTTTTTTAAATCTGGTAAAAATGTCAGCCCAAAATCTTTAATAGTTTTTGAGATATTACTCCCACAAACTTCGAAAATGAGGTCTAATAGAAATGCTTACCACGCCGCCATTTTGTTCCGAAAATATTAATAAAAAATTTTTTTAACAACTTTAAAAGATGTTCTATAAGGCCTAATTCATTAAAATATCAGAAAAATATAGTTAGTTTAAAAATAAAATATTTGAAATAAACGTGTTTTTTGAGCTGTTACACTAGGTCCCCCCTTAAATGCCAAATACCAATTTTTATATACAAACTTAGAATTTTGTAAAATCCATTCTTAGTGGGTGCTTGCGTCACAAGAGAAACCAACTGTCCAAATTTCATGTATTTCAGCGGTTTCAGTTCGGCAAGTCAGAAAATTTTATTTTGATGTGATAGAGAGGAGAGGATTTCCAATAATTCATGGAAGAAAGAATATAAGAAATAAATAAATAAATTATTTACATTACGTATATTTCGATAATGATTACTCGCTTATTTTAATTACTACAACGTTAGTACCCGCCTGCTGAAGAGTGCATCGTTAATTCCTTAATGCCTAGAGCCTATAAATGGAGAACAATTTGAGCACGGGACGGCAGAAACCACTTTTATCACTTCTTCCACATTTGCTTTTGAGTTGCTCCGGTCAGTCTTGTTTTGTAGAACTGTTACAAAAGTAAAACCGAAAGTGATCAGCCGAACGGAGCGTATCCCATTGCACCTGGAAGACCCACGGGACCTATGGGTCCCGAAGGTCCTATATGTCCAGGAGGTCCCTGTGGACCTGTTGCTCCTGGCTGCCCTGGGGGTCCAGCGGGTCCTACTTCGCCCTTCTGTCCTGGGGGCCCTGGTAGCCCTGGGGCTCCTGGATTTCCTGGTTGTCCTGGCTCTCCCGGATACCCTACAGGTCCACTGTCGCCGTAGACTCCTCCTCTTACATAGTGAGGAGGTCCTGGTGGACCGGGTGGACCTGGAGGACCTGGCTTATATTTTCCCTTGTAGCGTTTACTCTTTCCTGGCTTCCCTGGTAGTCCTGGGGGTCCAGGAGGTCCTGGTGGTCCTGGTCGGCATCGGCACGACGGATAGTGCACGTACTCATAATTATTGTACGGCTTGTGATGCATTTGTTGGTGATGATGTTGATGATGCCCATGGTCCTCTTTGTGGAAACTCGCAAAACGGGGATACAGAGACTTTGATATCATTGAAAAAATTCCATTCCTCTCCGATATTGTAATACTGCCTAGAAGGGATTGAAATTCAGAAATAAGCTAAACCATAAAAATGTGTAAACTTAAAATAAAAACAAACTTACAGCTCAGAAGAATTAAAAAAAGTGTCGCCCTCATCGCTTGAGCAGAGTCATTGAAGAAATGCACACGTGAGGCTCACTCTGATCGTTTTTATATGCTACTGAGATGCCTCTAAAAATTTTGTTTATCTCATAATCGCAGCATAGTTGCAAAAAACTATATGAATTCAAAAACCGTTCGGTGCGAACTTTAGTTAGTTGTTTTTTTTTCCCCCCGATCGAAAGTAGGTCATCAAGAACGTGACGATTGACCCATATAAAAGCAATTTATTTTACCTTTTATTCTAAGAATCAACTCCTATACTTACAAATTTATGCAGAATTAGTTTTTATAACACATTAGTCAGAGTTTTAATAAGCTGGAGTTCGTTAATCTCGACTCAAACAGGTAAAAAACTTACGATTTTTCGTCTACTCTCCACCACAAAGTTTTCCCAAACAAATAAAAATCAAAATTAACAAAACAAGAAAATACTTCTTCTGATGATAGTGCAGTATTTTATTATAATCAATTCATTCCGGATCTGAATGCAAAGTAGAACGTGTTAGTGGGCGAACCATAATTTAGTAAATTTGTTTTTTATTTATTGTTAAGACATTCTCTTTAAAAATTTGGTGGAAAAAAAAAAATTACAAGTGTTTCCGCCCGGGATCGAACCGGGGGCCTTCCGCGTGTTAGGCGGATGTGATAACCACTACACCACGGAAACTGTTTAGGCACTTCGGTAATTTTAGGAGATTTCAAATGCATAAAATTAATAATTTGTTAAAATATAAATAATTCAACATTATTTTAATATTAATATTAATCATAATTGCAAATATGAAAATTACAGTGCAACATACTGCGAAGAATAATTTCGGATGAAAGTTTTGCCTGTGTCGTTTTCCATCCAAGTTCTATTCGCTCTCTTTGTTGCTTAACTTCGATAATCAGACGAAAGGTGTCGTCCTGTCGTTACCAAAAATTGTATGAAAAATTATCAAAAAGCTTTTATCCTATTCGATCCCAGATGGCGCTAAAGCATAATTTGCGCTAAATGTTCGATTGCCGTCATTTTCGAACTGTAATTATGACAGCTTTCTGGTGGCTGCCGTCATAATAAATATTAAATAAATAAATAATAATAAAAACTTAGTAATCTAAAAATAATAAAATTATTATACCAATCGATTTGAAAAACTTTTCCTAACCAGAGCTTTTTCAAATAACCTCTAAATCTGAGAAAAGCTATTATCTAAATTTTCATACAGATGGCTCAAATTTTCTTTGATATATACTTCACGGAAGCGTTTTCTGTGGAGAACAGAATATATACAAGAACTAGGGTGTTCAGGTGTTCTTGCTTCGGCAGAACATATACTAAAATTGGAACGATACAGAGAAGATTAGCATGGCCCCTGCGCAAGGATGACACGCAAAATCGTGAAGCGTTCCACATTTTTTTGTAAAATTTTTGTTATTTAATAATTTAAATTTAAAATAAATCGCGTTCATCCGTCCACAACGTAAATACTGCCGTGCCAAGGAAAAAAGTGGTCAACTCCAATCGAAGTGATTTCGAGATAAATGCAAAAGAGTTTGGAGTTAAAAAAATCGTAGTTTAAAACATTATTTTTTTATGAAAATTAATATGTTCATTAATAATGATATTCTTTATCTGAATATTAAAAAAAAATTAAATTATTTTATTAAAATCTATACAAAAAGTGTTTGTGTCTTTGGTAACAAAAAATCCGCTGGTCCTCACTGGGTCCGACGACGGGCACACACGTCCCTAGGAAGGGTGATGTCGGATCAAAAATCAAACACACGATTTGCGCTTTATACTATATTTTTATTAGCCCTTAAAAATCTGAGGAAAAAGCCTTGGAGATGGCATAAAAAACCTCATTCAAATTACAAAAAATTACAGAATTACAAATATAGTCTCTGTTGCGTCTTCAACGGCCGATCGAACAGAGACTCAAAATTTTTGTTTTTAGAAGAATCTGCAGGCCTCAGCAAACTGCGACTCAACGCGAAGAAACCTTTTTTTATGACTCTACCGAAATCCTTTATTACGGGAAAGTCCCATCCAGGTTCCTTATCTTCGTCGCCGTCTGCGGCCTTTACAGCCTGGTGAAAACGCGTATGTTTCCTAATGCAGGCTGGCAGTTTATAATTACTTATCGGCTCCAACATTCTGTTGTTGCCGTTTCTAAATTTCTTAAAAAAGACGCCTGTCGCCTTAACAAAAAGGCACATAAGTTTTTTTTGCCTTTCCAAATACAAATCCAAAAGGCCCCTAAAGTGTCTTAGTAGTTATTAATTTGTAATGAACATAGAGAAATTCGTGCTTTACAAATCAATAAAAGTGTTAATTAACAACAAATGGAGCGCTTAATAAAGATATTCTCAAAAACCAAGTACCAAATAAATTGTACCAGTTGCATAGATTTTAATAAAAATTTTCAATTTTTTTTTTAATATTCAGATAGAGAACATCATTCATTATTAATGAACATATTAATTTTCACAAAAAAAGAATGTTTTTAACTACGATTATTTTAACTTCAAACTCTTTCCCATTTGTCTCGAAATCACTTCGATTGGAGTTAACCACTTTTTTCCTTGGCACGGCACTACGGCAGTGTTTTAACTTCATATCAAAAAATGTACTTAAGGCTGTTTAGTTTTGTTTTCAAGCGCTCCAGGGATGCCGCATACAAAACAAGAAAACATTTAAGTACTTAAGGCTTTTCTGTTTTGTATGTTTCTGAATTATGCGGGATATTTAAAGTCAAAAAAACACGTAAAGGCCTTTAAAGGTCTTTTGTTTTTGTATTCGAACCTCGAATCGCTTCTCTTTTCAATTTTTCGAGTTACTTAGCATCTTTTTTGATCTACATCAGATTTCTTAATAATTTTTATTCAAATAAATATTGTTATAAAACAAAATTGAATCGTGATAACAATTTTATTGAAGATAAATTAAATAGAGAATTTCCGGACGAATCGAATGATACCAAAAACTCAATTTTGAAAAATTTGGCGCTTAAACACTTTTTTCCTTGGCACGGCAGAATACTGAATGAAGAAAGTTCAAAATACGTCAATTTCTCTCCTAATGTTTTCGTAAAAATATTATCGAAAGGAAAGTTATTGAAAATTAAATTCTTCATTAATTTGTATGAAAATTGCCAAAAAGAATACAATTTAAAAACCGGCCAAGTACAAGTCGGACTCGCCTACGAAGGGTTCCGTACCATCGTACAAGATTTAAAACTATGTACTTTTTTAAATACTTTCGTAAAAGAAACAAAAGTTTATTAATTTTCAACTTTATTTTATTTTCACTATTTGTTGTTATAGCAGCTATAGTATTACTCACTCTTTGAAAATTTCATGTGTCTACCTATTACGATTAGGAGATACAGCGATTGTAATGTAAATTATATCTACTATAAATAATTAATTTTTTCACTCGCACTATTCTTCGTTTATCTCTCCAATTGCTTCAGTCGGTTTAAAACTAGCATTTATTTAAGATCTTCCGTAATAAGTGAGTAATTTCGATAACTTCCTATAATTTACCATCATTCATCATCAAAGTTTTCACTTTATGATTTATTGATAAATCTTGATATGCATAAAAGAGTTCAATTTCCAAACAGACAGAAAATAATTTTATGAGAAAAGTAACAAAAGATTTTATTTTAATTTTTAGATACATAATGTATGCCGAAACAATTTTCATAATTTCTTTTTAAAAACAGGAATTAAAACATGCCGCACTAATCAAAGAAGAAATTGTTAGCCAAGTTTCACCGCAGCTTTAAAGTCAAGACCTGAACCGGTTAATCTGAGTGAGCCGAGGTTTTAGATGCAGAACTTCGACTGGGAGTTTGGCGCCTCCTGTAATCCGGCTACCCGGAGGTCGGATTTAGGGCCGATTTGAGGGCGGGGGACCTGCGCAGTGGGCCAGGTCGTGTCGACGGAACGTCCGCGCTAAGCTTGCCATCGATATGGGCGCCGTGGAGGAGTCCGCGGCGTTCAGGTTGGCTAAGGAGGGGTGCACCGGGCCAGGGGTGTGAACCAGCAGCCAAGAGCCCCCGTGGTAAGCAGTAGCGGGACCGCGTACCGGAGCGAAATGCCACCGCCAGCCCGACCAATAAAGTCGAACCTAAATCTTTTGCTATTTCTAAAATACCCTACATATTTCTTATTCTTATAAGCTTTTATTTAAATAAATTTTTTACAAAAAAGTAGAACCGACTCCAAAGAATCGCAAGCCTTGAAAAGTTTTAAATAATTTCACTTAAGGGGAGATTCTGCTTTAAGAGACCTAAAAAAAACCTTTTTTGAGGATTTTCTTTGGGACAGAAAAAAATAAGCAAGTCTAGCGAACTTTTCACATTATGTTATTGCATATTTGAACGTTACAAAAGAAATTTATTGAGACAAAAATATTCAAGCGCAGCTAATTTTATGTACATTTGTGCAACACCTTGCATTCGCAGTCTGCAATTGGCGGGAGAAATGCAGCTCGTAATTTTTTGTCTGAAACCAAAAAACCAAACAAAGAACATTTTAATTGTTATAGATTTTTCTCTAATGTGAACTAAGAAAAATCCAAAAAATTGTAAAATTTAAAATTTTGTCAGGTTTGAAAAAAAAAATGTGTTTTTTGCAAGAAACAAATAATTTCAACTTTCTAAAAAAGTTGTTTGGATTTTTTTTTTCATGAATATTTTTAGTTCAAACTAAAGAGAATTTAAAACTAAAGACAACAAGCTTTGATTCATTTTGGTTGGTCGTTTTGGTTTCTTGCATTTATGCCCGCCAATTTAGTAAAATCATAAAAGTGAAAACTCGAGAAAACGCGCTTCAAAGTTTACGGTCAGAACAAATGCGCTCGTATACCTGCTCGATACCCCACTGCGTTTAGTGCTATATCTTTGAAAATATTTCGAATTAGGCTATAAAACTTTACAGACATATTCTTATTGTTAAATATATTAGGAAGAGATTTAAGCAATAAAAAAAAGGAGGTGACTATTTTCACCTTAAAACGTGAAACCAGAAACCAGAAAAAATAAATTCACAGTAAAAGGAAAATCTTTATTTAGTAGGCATTTTGTAAAAGGAAAATCTTTAGTTAATAGGCATTTTGTAATTTGAATTAATTTATTTTTTCTGGTTTCTGGTTTCTGGTTTCTGGTTTCACGTTTTTTAAGGTGAAAATAGTCACTCTCTAAAAAAAAATTGATTTTTTGAGCTTCATAATACAGATTCCCCCCTTAAAGATCCTCTGCTACTACTTTCAACATTGAATCCTAACATTTTACTAGATTTTTGAAGTCGGTGCGAAAACCTGACTGATATTAATCCAATACTTAGTAATGAAGACATTCAGTTTGTCTAAATTATTTAGTATTGGATTAAAACCAGTTAGGTTTTCGCACCGACTTCAAAAATCAAGTAAAATCTTAGAATTCAATGTTGAAAGTAGTAGCAGATGATTTTTAAGTGAAGTTATTTAAAACTTTTTAGGGCTTGAGATTTTTTGGAGTCGGATCTAGTTTATTTTTTCAATTCTTTTTATTTCAGTCTTTTTCAGTGCCAGTTCTCTAGTTTATGATATTTTTTAAATCGGTTAAGAACCTTTCTTTTGTTATGCAGTAGATTTTTTTTTATCAGTTTTTACACGAATTACGCTTAGGATATGTAAATAAATAAAAGATAAATTCAATAACAGTTGACACACACAAAAACGTTCAGAACTTTTCCGAAATCTTCCAATTTTTAATTAAAAACGTTCAAATCCAATAGAAATAGCTCCCCTTGGAGCGTAAATAGCACCCTTTAATTGGGACAATAAAAATAAGGCTACTATTAGTAAGAAACTAGGCACTTTTAATCAAAAGTAATGAGAGATTTATGTAGGATCTTAGATTAAAGGTGGAATTAGTAAAAAAAACCTTGAGTGACCAAAAGTGTAAATAGCTCCTTTTGAACAGACACTCTTCAAACCCTTCTTAGAGGTTTTCGACACGCACTAAGCTTTGAGAAAATTAAATTTATCGTTAACCCTTTGGAAAATGTTCATAGAAATGCCAGACAAAATCTTAAGCTGAAATGCATGATTATAAACACAACTTCATATTTTAGTCAATTTTTATCTAAAGTTCATAGAATTTGTTAAGACTTCCTTCATAACTACATAATAACATCAAAAAGAAACTTTATTGTGTAGGTATAAAAAAAAACAAAAATCTAATAATACCACTAATTCAAACAGGATGTTAAACAATTAAAACCAGTACCACTTCACAGGGACCGCGGAAGCACTTTTTGGCGGGGGGGCTCATTCTACGACAAACGTAACCAACCTCTCTTATCATCGGATAATTATTAGTTTTTATTTAATTTAAGATATTTTCTATATGTAAATTAAGTCAAACGACTGTTTAGTTGTAGGGGAAGCGATCGCATTAAACATTCAAAATCCGACCCCCAGGTGATGGAATAGGAAGGCCGATACCCCGAGAGGAATTCATCATATTCTTAATCTTTTTGGTAGTTATAATAATTAAAACATATTTTGAAACCGTCAGGTTATATTGTCTCATTTTTTTATTAAAATAATAATAGAATAATTTTATTAATATAATAATGTTTTAAAAAGTCTATAATTTCCTTTGGTTGTTAATACATATGACATTAATTAAAGCGTTACAAATTGTAGATAGGAAGAAAAAAAAACTGAATCCTATTCTAATGTGAGACAATTCCAAGGATATTGCGCCTCTCGAGCGTTTTTAAAACGAATTCATTCAGAATTTCATCTAAATTTAAGGTGGGGCTAAGCCCTCCCCTGTTCGTTTTGGGGGGTGCATTTGGCCCTACCTGCCCACCACTTCCGCGGCCGCTGCCCTTATTAGATAATTTGAATCTCACTTGGATGTTCTCGACGCAATGTTTTTATAAAATTTTGTTTAGTCAACTTCTTGCTTGCAGGAGGTTCAAGGCACTAAACACAGTTCGATGAAACCAATAAAAAATATGTTTACATTATCGTAGAAACTGCACAAATGATTTAAATAATTTAAATTTCCCGCTCTGGCGCCTCGTCACAGTTCCCGCTAAATTTTGAGTGCAGTGGCTACTTCCCGCCAATTCCTTCAGTTAAAAGTGAAATTTTCTTCAAAGTGCGCGCCCAGCACTGCCTTGGAGTGAAAAAATCTTTTTAAAATCATTTAGGCCGTTTAATTACCGCGTAAGTGCGATCACTAAACAGTTCGTCTTCTTAATATTATTCAATTTCTTGAAATTCGCCGCGAAAAAGCGTGAAAAGTGCGAAAATATGTGTCGGTCAGGATGTGGTCACAAAGTGATTAATTTGGCGCTTAGGTGTGATATTCGATGTATTAAACCGCGTTTTATCGAAATTCGCAGACTGGGCGGTAGTGCGAGTGTAATTTGCATGAATTATTTGGACCTTCGGTAAGTTGCAAAATTCCTTTATTCTCATTTTCATTCCGAACGGTATGAAATCAAGTCGAACACCCAACACCCTCTTCCCAACCCCCGCAAACCTCCTGATGTGTTTTGATCAGCGCGTTTTCCGTCGGACTTCCTCAACGAAGTTGGTTTTGGTTTGATCACAAAAAGTATGAATCTAAACTGAGTCCTGATAAAAGCGCTAAGGCAAATCAGAATTAATCAATTGAATATAAATGTAAAACTATATAGATTTACAAAAAGTATACATAACATATGATAGGCCACTCCTTTTACAAAGAATTATCCAGAACTTATATGAATTTTATAGTTTTCTAAAAGCTAAGATTTTCACGTTAACTTGCAGCTTAAAAGTAACAAAATTTATATGAGAATGTATTTCGAATTTGACTTAGAATATTCAAGTCTTATTTATAAATGAGGCACGAGGCAGTGCTGGACGCTTACTTTGCAGAAAATTTCACTTCCAACTGGAGAAATGGTCTCCTTGGGCAGTTTTTTACCATAAAATGCTTTGCAGCTACTTTGGTACGGTTGGTTTTAAGTTAATAACTTTTAGTTGAAGGTAATGTGTTGATAAATGCAATTTTTCTGTTTGACCTCACCGATATTCATCGTCATAATGTGGTTAGTTTACACAAAACATTCATCAATTATCGTTAAAACGTTCCTCATGAGTACTCAAACTATGTAAAGCAAATTATTTCAAAATTTTTATCATTCACAAGTTTCCTTATTCAGGGACCACGGAAGCACTTTTTGGCGGGAGGGGGCTCATTCTACGACAAACGTAACCAACCTCTCTTATCATCGGATAATTATTAGTTTTTATTTAATTTAAGATATTTTCTATATGTAAATTAAGTCAAACGACTGTTTAGTTGTAGGGGAAGCGATCGCATTAAACATTCAAAATCCGACCCCCAGGTGATGGAATAGGAAGGCCGATACCCCGAGAGGAATTCATCATATTCTTAATCTTTTTGGTAGTTATAATAATTAAAACATATTTTGAAACCGTCAGGTTATATTGTCTCATTTTTTTATTAAAATAATAATATAATAATTTTATTAATATAATAATGTTTTAAAAAGTCCATAACTTCCTTTGGTTGTTAATACATATGACATTAATTAAAGCGTTACAAATTGTAGATAGGAAGAAAAAAAAACTGAATCCTATTCTAATGTGAGACAATTCCAAGGATATTGCGCCTCTCGGGCGTTTTTAAAACGAATTCATTCAGAATTTCATCTAATTTTAAGGGGGGGCTAAGCCCTCCCCCGTTCGTTTTGGGGGGTGCATTTGGCCCTACCTGCCCACCACTTCCGCGGCCGCTGCCACTTCAAAAATTATTTTTCAGTATATTTTCAACACAACTGCTGCATTCGTTTTAACTAATTTAAACTTTAAAACTGAATTTGAGACTAAATTTAGTCATTTCCCTAGCCGATGGATGGATGCATGGAAGGTTGTTATTGAATTTGAACAGTTTGATTTTGTTTTCAATGCCATATTTTCTACTTACTCTTTCCACTCTTTTCTAAACTAGAACAATTTTAAATTAATTATGTAGTTAAAAATAGTTCACGTTGAAATAGTTGTTACGGAAATTGATTTAGTTGTAGATGAATTCACAAAAGTTACGAAGTGTCGAGCTATACGAGCGCATTTGTTCTGACCGTAAACTTTGAAGCGCGTTTTCTCGAGTTTTCGCTTTTATGATTTTACTAAATTGGCGGGCGTAATTGCAAGACACCAAAACGAGCAACCAAAATGAACCAAAGCTTGTTGTCTTTAGTTTTAAATTATCTTTACTTTGAACTAAAAATATTCATGAAAAAAAAATTCTAAACAACTTTTTTAGCAAGTTGAAATAATTTTTTTTTGGGAAAAAACAAATTTTTTTATTTCAAACCTGAAAAAAAGTTTAAATTTTACAATTGTTTGGGTTTTTCTTAGTTCACATTAGAGAAAAATATATAACAAATTAAAATGTTCTTTGGTTTTTTGGTTTCAGACAAAATATTACGAGCTGCATTTCTCCCGCCAATTGCAGACTGCGAATGCAAGGTGTTGCACAAATGTACATAAAATTGGCTGCGCTTGAATATTTTTGTCTCAATAAATTTTTTTTGTAACGCTCAAATATGCAATAACATAATCTGAAAAGTTCGCTACACTTTCTTATTTTTTTCTGTCCCAAAAAAAATCCTGAAAAAACGTTTTTTAAAGCAGAATCTCCCCTTAAGTGAAATTATTTAAAACTTTTTAAGGCTTGCGATTCTTTGGAGTCGGTTCTACTTTTTTGTAAAAAATTTATATAAATAAAAGCTTATAAGAATAAGAAGTATGTAGGGTATTTTTAGAAATAGCAAAAGATTTAGGTTCGACTTTATTGGTCGGGCTGGCGGTGGCATTTCGCTCCGGTACGCGGTCCCGCTACTGCTTACCACGGGGGCTCTTGGCTGCTGGTTCACACCCCTGGCCCGGTGCACCCCTCCTTAGCCAACCTGAACGCCGCGGACTCCTCCACGGCGCCCATATCGATGGCAAGCTTAGCGCGGACGTTCCGTCGACACGACCTGGCCCACTGCGCAGGTCCCCCGCCCTCAAATCGGCCCTAAATCCGACCTCCGGGTAGCCGGATTACAGGAGGCGCCAAACTCCCAGTCGAAGGTTTGCATCTAAAACCTCGGCTCACTCAGATTAACCGGTTCAGGTCTTGGCTTTAAAGCTGCGGTGAAACTTGGCTAACAATTTCTTCTTTGATTAGTGCGGCATGTTTTAATTCCTATGTTTTTAAAAAGAAAATATGAAATTTGTTTCGACATACATATGTGGGTCGTTCTACTTTTCTACCGACAATCCGAGTGATAAATTTTGTGACAGAGGTGCCTCATAACAGAAGTGTAAAATAACATTGTTCGAGAATTTTAGCGTTTACAAAATTACGACTTGTTCATAAAAGTAGGTGAATATGACAGCTTTACTGGGAAATAAAAATATTACATATATAAAAGGGAATTATAATAAAATTTCAAAGTAGTAACTTTCGTGACGGAATGGTAGCCGAATAAACACACGCACCTCTGTTCCGCGACCCCCTCGGCTCGCTCCCGGGTGGGGCCACAAGGCGTGAGGCCAAGGGGGAAGAGGACACCGTACTGTTTCTTAGTGTTGAAGGTCAAACAGGTAAGAAGCGTTTTTCGTTTTGAAAAATGCGTGACAGAGAGTGTAAAGAAAAAACATACAAAACCGGAGACAACGATAAAATATTTTTTTTTTCAATAGTATGAACCTTTACGTTTATTATATTCTAATTAATTGAATGATAATATTTCAGAAGTTCAATAAATAATTTTATATTAAAGGGTTCTATATGATTTTTTAAGCGAGATCATTTTGTAACATTAGGCGGCGCAAAGAGACGCATTTTATTTGTATGTAAAACACCTCTGTCACACATTTCGACTACTCTGTCACAATGATTTTGTAAAAACCAAAAACAATAAAAACGGGATTTTAGTATTATTATAATCTCTGTATGGTCTAAAAAACTCTTGTGAAAATAAAATTTGAGAAACTGCAATTTTGGACGAATACCGATTTTTTTTCAAGAGGAGACACGTCATTGTCGGTAGAAAAGTAGAACGACCCATGTATCTAAAAATTAAAATAAAATCTTTAGTTATTTTTCTCATTAAATTATTAAAACAAAAAATTCAAAATTCAAAAAATTACAGGGTAGTAAAGTGGGGGGTTGAAAAAAAAGGGTGCGTCCTTATTGACACGATTTCAACTCTTCTAGTCATCCGAAAAAAAAAAAAAAACAGATTATTAATCAGTAAAGATGTTGTACTGGTTCCAACCTCAGAAAAATAGAAAAATTTTTTTTTCGCAAAATGGCGACTGTTTAAAAACAATTTGTGTTTTAGCTATTAATTTTTTGTTGCTTATCATTTTTTTAAAATAGTAAAAAATATTTTTTTACAAAAATCTTGGTAGGAACGTTAGAGCGTTATATGAAGGAGGTGTGTACCAAATTTTAAGTAAACCGGTTCATTGGTACTTGAGATATCGTGTCAATAGAGTTGAAAAAAGTAGTTTCGAGAAAAACGCGTTAAAAGATTTGAGTATAGTCTAGGTCATATAGACCGGTCTAGTTGCCGCGTCACTAAAGCAGCTATTACTCCGTAAATAATTGGAATTTTAAAATTTCCTTTGGAGGGTATATTCTTAAAAGTATATACTTTGAAAAATAAATCGATTTTTTCAAAATTCTAGACCAGAATACCCCCTTAATAGACAAAAATATCATATATAGCGTAAGCATCTTAAATTCAATTGAATTCACAAGTAAATCAGCAAGTGCGATAAATGTGCACATTTCACTTTACAAAGTTTTGAAAAATCAGGCTATTGCTTCACAAGTTTTAATCTTAAATCATTTTCAATTTGTAATCTACATAAATAAAAAAACTTTTTAATCTTCCATAGAAATGGGAAAATTAATTGTTAATAATTATTCAAAATAATAATTATTCAATTGTTAATTAATAATTATTTAAAGTCAATAAAAATGTTAAACAATCCAACGAAAGAAACAGCACTCCGTGAACAAAGTTGAGTAAGCCATGCCAATATCAGAAACAGGATTTTTTGATGAAAAATATTAAATGTAATGCTAATGCTAATATTTCTAAGAAACTAGGCACTTTTGAACAAAAGTAAAGTCAGTTTTAGATTAGTATTGGAATTAGTAAAAAAGAAAATATGCGAAAAGGCCCTTTTTTGGACAAACTATCCCCACTTGAGACTGAGCGAAACTTGTGCATAATTTTATATTAATGCTGAGCGAAATCTCAATATGATTTTTGCTAATTTCCACGGGTTGACGCGCGTACCCTCGAAGGCATCCACGCAGTAGTTTTTATCAATTATTTTTAATGTAAGACAATCTCTGTGTCGAATTTCATTGATAAAGGAATTGTTTTGTTGGTGCATTCTTATTATATACTATGGAAAAAAATAAATCAGACAGCCACAAAACAAATGGATCATTACGTACTTGCAGCTTATATAAATGTGGCAAATGTTAACCACAACCTTTCATATAAATCGAAAATATATCAATTCCGCTTAATTGGGAAACCACCAATGGTCCTGTTTGCCCTTATTTGTCGATATCATGCAACGATTCGTTCGCCGCCCGCGACACAGCCGTTATTAATATTTGAAGAAAATAAATTAATAAGAATCTCGTCTATAGAAAAGTCGAGCATGTGGCCCCTACTAAAATGTCTGGAAAATGGCCTTGTCGGAGCACCTTGAACTCGATTTATCCTCGCAAAGGGCGGGCCAAATCACCGAAAAATTGAGACAGAGCCTGATCCAGGCCATTTACCTTTTTCAGGAGATTCCGAAGTGCCGTAGGTGCTGTTGCCGGTTTATTACACGTCAGCCGCTGGAATGAACCTGACACAAAGCGAAAAATTTACCAGGAAAGAAAATTAAAAGGCAAATTAAAAACGAAAGAGAAATTAAATTCCGAGCGGGCGCAACAAGGCGAAAAAGTTCACTGAATCGTCCCGATTTAGGCCTCGACCGGCTTCGAAAGAGTGCGGGAGGCTCGACGGGGGCCCTGTCCCGGGACGTGGGAGGACCTCATTCCGTCGTCTGACTAGACGTGAAATTGAAAAGGCAAAAAAAATAAAATAAAAAGCGGAGGCACAACTTTTTGGCCGACTCGCATGACCTCCGAAGCCTTACAAATCGCCTGGGATGGGACCGAACGACGTCACCAAGAGTCCATCCGCCGAAAAGTTTGATATACGCGGCGGGGGAGGTGAGTGGGCCACTTATGTGTTCAACGCCGTCCCAGCTGCTGGGGCTCCTTAGACACGGTCTTCGATCTTTTGAAGGAGTCTCAGATTTCGCTGGAATTTTTGGAGGCGAGCACGGGGGTCCTAGCCGGCATAATCCCTCCCCGTGGGCACGTAGAGGCTCAGCAAATATGTATGTGTGCGTCTTCAAAGACTGGCAGAAGGGGTCATGGACTTAATTTGGATATTGATTGCTTCCCAAGACGATGGATTCCCTTTCAGTGATATGCTCACCGAAGGGACTTATGCTGGCCTGCCTATGCGCCGTGCTCTGCCACCTCCGCGCCCTACCGTCCGGTTTTAATGCCCTTTCGGCTTGGCTGGTTATTGCTCGCATTTCGGGTGCTCCTGGCTCTCGCCCTTAATCGCCTCGGATAGAAAGATATGAAGGCGATATTTTAACAGGTGCTTCCGCTGGTCTGGATGAGGCTGAACGCAATTAGATGCCTCAATCGAATTCTTTCAGCAGATCAGAAATTCCTTCGATGGATGCGATCTCCGAAAATGATTGGACTGAAGCTCTAATCATACCATACTTTACGTGATAATGTGATGTTTTCGATTTCATCACTTGAAGCTGCAGAAAAATTTATTGGTAGGTTTTAATGATGACTGATTGATAAGATTTTGCTATATTTCATCAATTCTTGAACACTCATAAAATAACACAAATTAAATTTAGTAGTAATTTTTACTTTCATATGATATTTTATGAGTAGTAGATTTGAAGTTTAGGTATGTTAAGATCCCGACAATTTCATATAAGTTTTTCTGAGGTCAACAATGACATAAAGGAGACTGAAGACCTCGTTTTTGAAGAATATTTATTCATAAAAAGTAGAGAAAAGTTAAATTCTGAAAATAGTTCTCGTTTTATATTGTTTGTAATTATTTTATTATGTTCATATTAAGGGTGTGGCATCTGCCTTAAGTGGCAATGTCGGGGCCCGATGATCTTTTACAAGATAAAAATTGCATTTCATTATTTTAAATTATTGTGATAAAAAAAAATTAATAATATCCACGAAGTATAATATATAAGTATTTAAAAATATAATTTAACATTTTAAAAAAATTTAACTTGGGTCTTATAGCGGATGAATGTAATCAACACGTTACAATTTTTGAATAATGACTATACGAAATTCACAGATTGAAATTTTGAAATTGAAAATGTTCCATCACGTCACATTTTTAAAAAAATTATGTACATATTTATGTTGAAACTAAAAATAATTTTCATTAACTAAATTTCGCGAAATCTGCATTTTAAAGATATGTAATCTATCTATGTTAATCTAAATTATTATATAATAAATAGGAACTTATTGTTTTCAATTTAACTCAATTCGTTTATTTAGCAGGATTAAAAATATTTCAAGGTGTCTCTAATACTAATTTTGTACATTAAGGAAAAATGAAATATTTCAAAATTTCATACCATTTAGATCATGCATTGTAGTTACTGTAAAATACATAATATGATGGAAAATTTGAGTTTTTTACGAGTAACCGCTGAATCTTATAGTTCAACAAAATAACCCAAATTAGAAATTTTATGTTATCACCGGTGATACATCGATTTACTGAATTATTAAAATTATTATTTGTCTTTATGTATGTATATCGGTGATATTATGTAGATTCAATGGTGCGCAACGAGTTAAATGCAAAAATATTGAGTTTTTTATTTGGGCTTAAACTTTTCTGACATTACCATCGAAAAAACAAAACGATTTAACAATTCTTTACAGAAAATTACATAGTGATCGCGAAGAATGTTCGTTTTCTGGTAGTTACATATTTGAATGCACCTGGCATTATTTGTGGGAGGCGTGTATTAATTTTCACACCTATCTTTCGCGTCTTGCCACTCCTCTTATCTCATTTTGAGGAAAAAATGCAGCATTGAAGTCGCGATGAAATCGCTGAAATGCCATAGCGTTCCGATCCGAGTAACCCCTACATCCTCCTGCACATGTCGCTGAACACCTGATCGGAAACGACTAGTTTCTCGCTTGCCTAGCACAAAACCAACAATTCTGGTGCTACCTGTTTTGCACGAACCAGACCTGCTCAGCAGCAAAAACGACGATCGGCGAAAACTGAAAGTCCAAATCAGGTGAACGAATGCACAAGTGTCTGCCGGTCTTATGCAAGGGTGCTGCTGGTCACCTAGCCTCGCCTCCGCCGCGCCGCTGCCGCCCCGAACCATGCCGTGCCTCGGCCGAGCGCCGAGCCGCCGCGCCGAAGCACTTAGGCGAAATTTGTTGCCTTCTGATCTTTTCGATTTTCATAAATTGCTTTTTAATTATTCATTCCGGCCGCATGCCTGGACAGAGTCGCACGCCAGCATGCAGCCAGTGGGTGTTTTGACAGGCTAGCGGGAACCAGCGAAAACCCGAATAGAAAATCAACACGACAACCTCATTTAGGTTGCGCAGCGGGTTCGGGTTTCCAGTGCCAAATGAGAATCATTTTATACAAACCTAGAGATGCAGGCATGGAAAGCGGTCGGGACTTTGGTCCGGTTTGCCAAACAGCCATTAGATTCGGCTGGTTTCTAGCCCTAACTCAGACTAGCTCCGCTGACAGGTAGAGCACAGGTAAGGCCCGTCAAAGGGGATATCGGCTGGCCTGGAACCGCTCGAATGGCATTCCATACCCACGCGGTATCGCTTCGGTTTCCATTTCGGCTGAAGCGGTGCTGTAAGCGAGAAATTCAAATTCATGAAGTTCACTTTTCTTCACCGTTTCCAGGTGTACGGCGGGGACATCGACTTCGACTTCGACGTCGACATCGACATCGATGTCGTCGACAACTACGTTCAGCTCAAGCGACTGCGAGATATACGACGCACGATAAGTGACCTGGTCGAGATTTCATGCTGTTCGTATTCGAGAAAGGTCAGACGCGACAGTGTGGGTTACTTTCGGAATTCGAAAGGCTGGAAAGTAATACCAACCGGGGACACATCGAGATTGTGGCAGAAACTTGTCGACTTTTTTTTTTTTTTTTATGGCCATTCTCACAAGTGTCCACTTGTCCATTGGGTTTGGCTGCACAACATCGCCTTATCATTTCTCTTAAACATTCAATTTTATGGCTAAATTTAACATCTCCGGCAGAGGAAGTTTACATGCTACTTCTGTTTAGTAAGGCGGAAAATTAAATTTTCCCACAGTGGTGTAAAGCTATTGGTTTGGTCCGACCAGACTAACCGGCACAAAGGCCGACCCACAATGATTATATGATAAAATCCATAAAATGACGTATAGTATTTCGAAACCAATGAGAAACTAACAAAGGCTTTTTTTTTTCTGTTAAAAGTTGATTTTTTAATATTAACAGTCTTTAAATTAAGGGGTCAGCTTGGTTTGTAAATATAAACTTTTTCAACATTATGTATACATACATATATAATATGATCGAAATGAAAACCTTTCAAAATATGTTTTTCGCTGCCGGAACCCAAAAAAGAAAATTCACTTTTACTTGAACTTGACAAATATTCAATATATATTCAACACATATCTTGCGTGGTCGTTGTTCTGTTTTTTAGCATAGTCTAGAAAAAGGATTTTTCAGATAAAAGTTTTTGGGCCTAATTGACATTGGATCCTTTTCTCTTTTAATCAAATGTTCCTTAGGGATAAACAAGTAAAATAATTATAGACTTAAATTACCATGTCTTATAATATCACTTAATATCAAAAATATTCAGTATGAGATTTCAAAGCCTTACTTTGAGTAAAAAATATTTCAAATCCTTAAAATCGAAATTACAACCATTTCAATACAAAAAGCAACCGCGTCGTAGATTTGCTATCGAATTTTGAAATTGTATTATTGTTCTGATTGATATTGTTGTTTTTAAAAACTTTTGTTTAACTTGCTCTGTATGTTTAGGTCAAATCTTGCAATAAAAATTTCGACTACTTCTAATTGAGCACGAGCTTTGAAATTTGGAACACGTGTATGTATAGTATAACTCGAAGATGGCGAATTACTTTTTTTTAACACCCCATTGAAATGGGTAATAAATGAAAGGGTTTAACGAGTAGATTTTAGAGTAGACTTTAGATTACGTACTCCACGTTTTATTTTATTTTTAGTGGTTTGATTGGTCCTGATATTGATTTAGTTTATATTGCTTTTGATTTGGTTGGAATTGAATTTGATTTGATTTGCGATGAATTTGAATTGGTTGTTTTTGTTATTGATTGATATGGTGGTATTTGAAGTGTAAATGCTATATATGTATGTATGTACATAATAATTATTTTAATTTTCTTTTGTGCTATATACTTTTATTCTCAACGACATTTGGTACTTTTCGAAAACATATTAAACTCAATTTGGTATATATATGTGTATATTGTATATGAGTGGATGGGTAAGGAAGGATCAGCCGCGGAATAGGTCTATTGAGGCAATAAATATACGTCTTATGTTGTTAAATTATGCTGAAAAGAAATTTTCGTTCGACACGGGAGCGATTTTCTCATCTCCGCTTATCGCTTCCGGGTGAATCAAATTATAGTACAAAAGGGAAGGAGTCGCCCATCAATCAACCCCAGCAATAACACCTAACGATTCCACAACTTTGTAATCACCGGCAATCCTTCATTTCCTGTCAACCGATTGTTAAAGTTGTCGATAGACCCAACTCATTAACTCCCTTCGATTGCCATCGACTGCTCTATGGTTTCGGCGTCCCGCCCTTCCCCTCCTCATCCCTGACGGGTTTTACCTACGCCTGAATAGCGAGCGTTGAATTGCCTGCCCCTCGGGTGAAGGATTTCGCAGAAATGCAGTTAAATGGGCAAAAAATTGACTCAGCTATTCAAATTACAGCGACAAGCGCTGGGAATTGGGTCAAATTTAATTGACATGCTCACGAGCAGCACTCGTTGTATTTTACACAGGAGCAGGGCCCTGCGACCGGGCAAGTGCCGGGCTCAGTTAATTTGAGGAGCCTGGAATCACTCGTTTAAGGACTTTATTCAATCAGGAAATATTCTTGGTGGATTTAGAGTTTGTATGAAAAGGGTCCGCGGCGGGGAAGGGATGAACGGAAAACTTGTTGCCTTTAAGAGTTTCGGCGCCTATGTGCAAAGGGTGGCAGCAGTATTTCAAATATACGACTCAACTACATGCCTATAAAATAGGCTATACTTAGTTTGCCGCCCACTGAAATGTCCCTGCACACCAACGCAATTTCGCGCAGAAATGGGGGAGAAATAAATAGGAGACGATAATGGATCCTATCCCTTTTTCATCCCTCTGACCACCCAAGAAAGAGTTTTCCCGGCAGAGAGCCCACGAAGTTAACACTAAGAAACTAAAGCTCTTTTGGATTACTTCGCCGCATTGCACGAGGGGGCGGCAAAATTGCGACTCCTTTTCTGTTGCTGCATTTAAAGGGTTCTCGCAAACGGATTTAGTTTCCCACATTTTTATTTTCGCTTTTGTTTGTTACTGAATTGCATTCAAAATTATTCAACGGTGGACCCCGGTTTTATCGTCATTGAAGGAAAATTATCGATGCATTCATAAAAGAAGCGTCGCCGCGATGGTTGATTGCAGAAATTGTTGGAAACTCGTTGGCGCTTTTATTCAAAAAGGGACGCGCCTGGTATCTACATATGCTACATGTAAACTTTCATATAGTAAATATTTAATATCTTTCTGAATATAATCCAATATATGTATGTATAAAAAGGACTGTAATAATTATGATCAACAAAATTAATTAATTTTTATTTTTTGATTTTTCGAAATAAAACTCATTTCATTATTTTCCTTCCTTTAAGGAGTGGAAAAGTAAAAAAAAAGATAGATACGATTCGGAATGATAGCCTCTTATTTCTTTAAGTCGGTTAAAAATCGTTTCTTATTATTATTTAAAATAATTAATTATTACTTGATCGTTATCAACCAATCGAAAAATAAATCTTTTTAATACAAAGTATTATTGAATCTAAGTAAGACTACAAATGAAATAATTGATTTTAGGTTAATATAAAGTGATGATTTTTTTTATTTTAAATTTCAGAAATAATGATTATTTTCGGTCCCTGATATATAAACAACCTCTTTTTCAAAAAACTACAACTTCTGCTGTAAAATATATTGGAAAAATAAATTTGTTTAGCTACTTTGAATTTAAATTAATATACTTTCATGAATATACATCCCATCATCATTTGGTGTACGACTAAACACCATTGATTTTAAACGAATTTTTCTCGAAATGTATATTTTTGAGATGGTATTCATGTTTTTAAGGCAATCACTTGACAGATTTGAGTACATATTTTTAAACAAAATTGTATTCTTATATCATCCAATTTAGCATGAACTACGAGGACCCTCCAAATATGATAATTATTTTCAACCCTTTTCTGACCTAAAGCTCATAAAAAAAGGAAATTTTTTGTTATCTCATTTCTGCATACGCGACGATTTCATATTTTGTGTTTTAACAAAATGTGAGTAGTCTCTACGAAAAATATTTATATGTAAATTTTAGGAAAATTTCCTTTTCAGATTGTAACAATTCTTTTAACATATTTTAAAATTTCTAATTTGTTTACAATAAAAAAAGCAGTCAAAATCAATGTCTCTTGAAATAGAAAGTTAAAGTTTTTTAATCAGTTTTCTTGTCTAATTCTGATGTCTATTAAAATTACATAATTTACGTTATTTCACGAGACTAGACCTTAACGATATTGAAGGAAAAACGCTTTGAAAAAGCTCATACTGATGTTAATCTTTAATCAGCTAATGTATATCCGGTTCAGGTTCAGACCTTTCTTTTATTTCACAAGTTTTTTCCCAGCCAAATAAAATATGCCCGGTATCTCTGGCTAGGTAGCGGCATCAAGCGTGCGTGGTAAAATATTTCCATGACCTAGTTTTTCCCTGTATTCCAGGGGTCGCCTTGAGCACAAAAGGAGCAAATAGGCAGCAAAACTTCAACGTTCACAGCTCGCGACAAGATGAGCTGGGACAAATTTTCCCAACACCCACAGGAGCGGGCGAGAAAAATGGCAGTGGTGGGTAAAGCGCAATTTTTAAAATTTTCCCTGGAATAAATATTTGCTATAGGTGCAACCTCTGAATTTAATACATATTCGTAAAAATCCGCTTGGCTTTTCGAGGGATATGCATGCTTTATGTGGCAAAATCGAGGCTGCGCCTGTGTAGCCCGTAGGTGAGGTTATCCAATTTAAAAACAACGCAAAATCATAAGAAATTCCAGCTTTAGCATCGTGAGAGTGGGAGATTTACATTATTAGGGATTGTTAAATTTTTGTTGTACTTTACAAATTCAAAATAGCAACGTCTTTATGGTGAGTTTTTTTCTTTTCATACATTTTCTGAATCCATTTAAAAAACAACATGATTTTCAAATTGTTTACTCATTATTTTATTAATTGTCTATTAAAAAAACTGTGAGCACTTAGTTATGATTTATTAGTTCGCTGTAGAACTTTAAAGCTTAATTACTTATGCAAATTACTAAACTGATCATAGATTAGAAATCAAGAGAATTCAGTCTTCTTTAGTTACATACAAAAATAGAACAATACAAAACCCTACCTTCCCGATTCGAACTTCCAGACCTATTTTAAAACACTTTCATTCCGTTTTAACATAACTTATTTCTACTTAGCCTACAACAACGAAAAATAACTGCCTTGACCCGGTAAACGCATACGGCAAGTTTGATAAGCTATCGTGGTATCAAAATCATGTTTAGAATTTGGTGTGGCTCATTCAGATCCAAAAACCGATTCCTCCCATTTACGAACTTAGCCGAGATATTGACGGAAAAAATATGGTCTACGACTTCTAACATAAATTTTAGCATCATTCATTTTCCGAAATCTTCTCATCAGATTGCAATCTATCTAAAAAAACAGAAATCAATAGTTTGAAAAAATTAAACACAACTCGAAATGAGGTGCTGTTTAGAAAAATCGGGAATTCTACCTGTTTCAGTTTTATAGCCCATGTTTGTGCTGTGTGCAGAAACAAGTCTAGTGCCTATTTATGCATTTTTATGATACTCTAAAGGACTGAACTGGGCCCTTTCATTTGGCGAAACGCTTTATTTATCTCAACCCTTGGAAATCGTCGCAAGGGTTCGAGTGCATTTCATAACGAAAGAACCCCAAGATATTTACTTAGGTGTCCAAAGGAAATGTTTAAAGCGACTCAATTTTATTATGCAATAATTTTATTCCTAGAAAATGTTTAAATGTTTCCAGATGGGCTAAACGTTTTCTTACAAATAAAATAGGCAAATTTGAGAGGTGTGGCACTGATGTGCCCCACCAGATACATACTTCAATCTTTCATGGTTTATTACCACTTCTGGTTGCTTTAAGCTGATCGGTAATACCAAAATAAAATAGGCTAGGGACCAGTTTTATCATGGCAGCCATGCCACCAATCGTCGGACATTCTGGCAGTTGGTATGACCTCATTACGGTAAAAAAAGAATCTAAGAGCATTTAAAGAAAGCAAAAGCCCTTTGTGCTACCGCATACCTAACGGATTATTTCACCTGAGCATTTCGGTTATAAACAAAGCGGAGCTCGCCGTGCAGAAACAATAAATCCACCAAGAAAGTGCAATTCCACAGCTCACACCGCTGCTGTGCTCGTTGATGTATTTGAGAAGTAAACAATAAAAAGAAAAAAAACAAAAAAAATGCGGGAGGCCGAAAGCACGCTGCGCCATTGCTCAACCGGTGGGCCTTTTGAGGTCAGGAACCCGACAGCGTTGTGAAGGGCCTGTCCAGGGTTGCCCAAATGGACGCGTACGCGTTCACGACGCGCGATTGGGTCTCGCGTGACCGATATAACGGGACGCGCGCCGAGGAAAGCTTCATATCAGAAGCGCCATTCCCGTTTAAATCGGCTCAAGGTGCCGCGGGTGACGTTCGGAATTTTCCTCTGGTCTGATTGCGGGAGCGTAGGTAGGCAGTGGATGTACCAATTTATTGCGTTTTGCAAGAGTCTTTCTGTTACGCAATTTGAACGCTCCCCTCCCGGCGCTACGCAGTCGTTCTGGGAGCAGATAAGACATGACGAAGGGTGCGTTCTTACCGCCATGATGTATCCTTCGCAAGTCACTCAAATCGGCTGGCGCTTTGTTGGCAGAACTTCCACAAAGAGACCCTGCTGCTGGGCAAATTGATAGATATTCAAAAAAAAAAAGAAGAAAAAAAGGAGGTAGGAGTGGTTGGCTTTTCACCGTTTTCGTGTTACGCAATTAGGTCAAATCGCATTTCGTCAGCGATTGCCGGAGAGGCGGCCTCTTGTTAAATTACGCACACGCCGGGGCAGATAACTCGGGTGGTTCCTTTGTTCCCAAAAATCGTTTCATTCAAGGGACATTAGCTTTTATTTGCCGGGTAATCGAGACGCTGAGGAGTTGTTGAATGTAGACCGCTACCAAATTCCCGTTATCTTACAGAGAAGATGGCTTTAATTTAGGGACTGTAGTGTAGGGGTGATGTTCAGAAAATGTTCGAATTATGTTCCTACCCCCAAAGCATTTGCGCAGTTGCTGACTTCGTTCATAAATTTAACTCTTGAACATTGACTTGACACTGCTCTGCTTAATGTGGAAGCAAACATAAAACCACAGGGGGTAAGTTTTTTCAAAAATCAGTTTTATTTATAACAACAACAAAAAAATAAATGAGTATGAATTAAAATATATATTTACACATATTGGAAATATGTTTTGTCTATAAAAACATGTTTAAAATCAACAAAGACTAAACAGAATATCTTTGGACTTTGTTCTTCTTTTAACATGTGATTCCTTATCTAAATCTAAGAGTTATGTATTTTTTATTTTTAACAAATAAACGCTTTTAAGGGAGTTAACAAAGTTTTTTTTACATATTTCAACTCTACATACATACTTTTAAAAATAATAGGAATATCCCCTTAAGGGATGAAAAAAGAGTGTACGAGTTTGAATTGAAATATTCTGATGAGATTGCAAAGCAATCTATTAATTAGAATTATATGAATATAATATAGAAAATATAGATGCCTATTAGATGTTACATTTTTATTTTTATTTTATTATTTATCACATTGGACTAAAAATCAATTTTTCCTGTTACCTATCGATTAGCCTTCTAATATTATTTAATTATTTACCCCACAAGCTTAAAATTCAATTTTCCTGCTACGTTGCAACTTTTCAAAGTTCATAATGAAGACTAAAGACCACTTCCTCCATAAAGGAAAATCAGAATGTGCTAGGAAACAACAAGAGATTAAAATCTAAAATTCTAGATTAGATCTATGCGTCCATTAATGGCTTTTTTATAATTTCACTAATGGCTTCTCCAAATGCTCCAAAGGGTAGAAACTAGGGAGCAAAATGTAAGTCCGTGGGGCGCACTTGTCCAGAAGAGTTAATTCTGGATGAAGTAAAACAAAGTAGCTAATTCCTATTTCTAAATTTAGAATTTCGGGTTATTGGTCATATTTTTCTTTGGTTTTTGTTATAAACCTTTTGAACACCTTTTTCTCTACTATGATATAATACATATTTAAGAAATTTCTCTTTCCCTTTTGTTCAATTCTTGTTTTGAGATTTCATTTCTCTCTCTAACAAATTTTTAATTCAATATATGTAGCAATGGGAAATCGAAATTTTAAAAACATATAATAACAAACTCGTAAAGTATATATATCTGCCTATAAACCAATTTTTTTAAAAATGAACTAAGTTCTTTGATATACATTTTTCAAGGTCACACTTATATCACAATGGCGCATCCTTGACGAGACGAGACATCCATTAATCTTCTTTCTAACGCTTGTGATAGAAGCTTCATTAAGATAATTATTAAAAAATTGCATAAAGCTGAGTAAGTGAACTCAGTTTTATTAAATGTTACTCATCCGTCAGTGTATATTAAATTAAGGGCTGCTCATGTAATTAAAGTGTTTACCCTGTGGTTTCCTGGACTTCTAAAATGAATACTTTAACGATCCTCGGCCCGTTTGCTGCCACTTTGAAAGAAAGTGTACATAGTAAGGATTATGTCTGTATCAGCGGGCAAAAAATATGAAAATGTAAACCTCATCCTTCGGTTATGACTTAATTAAAATTCCCGCAGTGGACAAAACCGTGGATGATAACCCTAACCCTCCAGCCCCCCCTTTTTCACCTTAATGTTTGCAATACCTTCTTCTGTTGTTCCTTCCTTTCTTTTAATTATTTTATTTTCTGCTGTTCCTAGAAAATACTTCTATCTGGTGCTGTCATTGAGTTGACCTTGAGCATCCAAGAGGCTCTTTGAAGTTTTCATAAAGCCCCCCGAAAAGAAAGGCAACTGAAGCTTTCAGAGCTTCTCATAATTTCAAAGATGAGCGACTATGATTGGAAAAAAAGAAATAATTAAGTGAGGCCATCGGCAAGGTAAGCGATGCGAAATGGATGCGTTGTGGTAGGAGTATAAAAGGGAAATTACTGGCCGTTGTTCTGTAGCGACGCAAAAATTTAGTGGAAATGGTCAAAAATTAGTTCGCCCCAAATACGGTGGGACGCACCGCACGTGCCCTTCAAACTGCGTCTAACGTATATTTTGGAAGTTAATATTCTCGACAGTAACGCACCGTATCGAATTCCCGGGAAATTTCCGGAAAATCGAATTGAATGGACGACACGTGTACAACACATACCAACTTCTTGAGCTCCACCCCCGGGGACGAAGGGCGATAAGGGCTGCTGTAGTAAATACCCGCCAACGCGGGTGTAGTGAGCTTTTTCGACTCTCACAAGTCGCATTCGCCGTAAAGAAATTTCTGGGAATTTACGGTGAAAGTGAGACAGGCAGCCGTTATGCGTTAATTGCGCCATTTATCGGTAAGCAAACTCAAGAAATTTTTAAGCAGAATGCGCTAACAAGCCAAAGCCTTGATATCTCTATCAGGCCTCAATTTTTGAACCGTAGAAACTCGAAAACAGTGAAATACAAATATTATATCTCATGTGGCAGCCCTAACCTTAAATGCCCTAGTCCAACCGAATATCGCTCATTGTTCCGCGGAATTTGCTCCCCTGGACGCATATGAAACGATCAAAGTACACATTCGGTCCCCGCTCATTAGATTTCAGCATAAAGGCCACTTTCCCAACCAAACTCTGGTGGAAAAAAAATTTCAAGAGCTTTGGGAATAAATAAATAACAACCTCTCCACTTCCCACCGCTCTGTGACGTTTGTGATTTGAAAGAAAATGTCCGAGCCCAATATTTTGCTTCTATCTCATTTTTTCTAAGCCGCATTAGTATCTTCTAACCTCTTTTCACCAACGAAAGCATTTTATATCCCTCCCACCCCATATACTGTATAGAAAAGATGGCAAAAAGTTTTGTTTTCCTCTGATCAGCTGGTTTTGTAGCGGCACATTATCAGAGTGAAATAGAAGGCAAACAATTATATTGCTATTTCAGTCCCCCATACCGCAGTTGAACTGTGTTTTTAAGTTATACAACACATTTTACTTTGTGTAGCTACACAAAAGCGTGTAGTTATAGGCATTTGTGTGTAGCCGGGTAAGCCTGTGTGTGACGTATGTACTGCAAATACATACGCAAATCTAGCTGCGTTCCATACTTTCCCCGTAGAATGACACGCTATAGAAAGACCCAAAACGACGCTTTTACAGCTTTTGTGCTTTTGCATGAGGTAGTGTCGCTGAGGCCGGGCGGCTTTTGGTATATCTTCAGTGTGCACTAAAATAACGGTGTGTTAGCACGACTGAGGGGATTTTATAATTGAAACCCGGTTTTATCGAGCTGTAGTTGTGCCGCTAAAGCTCAGCTGATTCCATGAAATGTAAACAAGGGCAGATAAAATTTACCAGCTGGTTTTATACAGGCTGACTGGCACCGGATTAAAGAGCAGTTTGAAGAGCACCAAGTCTGGCAAAGAGTCGTTCTTCCTGCTCTCATCGTCAGATCATCAAATCCCACTTATCTGCTTAAATTAGACTTTATACCAGGAGCGGGGCGAGCAAAAATGCATTTTAGGCAAAGTTGAAAATTATAAATTTCTCAAGAATTCTGACGATTTTCGTCTCCTAATGAGCTGACTCTTTCCTAATGACATGGGCGTGGATCCACCTTTTACCTGACCTAGTTCTGAGTTCGAGGAGTGAATGTATACCCATCGCCCCCGCTCCAGTTTCGGTTGATAAATAAGCCAAAGTTTGACCTTGCAGCCTAATGTGGCAAGAAAACGCAAAGAATGCCGTTCGCTAGCATGGGTTTTGTTTTGGAAGTTTTCTTTTTAGGTGGGCTTTAGGAGGGTCTGACTGGGTGTATTTAATTTAGACTCGAAAAAAACATTCCTAATGTTTTTGCCCAAGGTAACAGGCTCATTCTGTTTATGTGGTGAGGCACCTAATTAACGAAACATTGAATGAAATCAGGAAAAATAGCTCGAACCAAATACCACCGGATGCTTCTGCTGAGCCAAGGTTCTTTTTAAGTGCGGTTTTATTAAAAGTTTGAAGAGAAATCCGGGAAAATAAGAAAGGAAACGCCTTCATTACATTACCAAAGTTGTGGGTTAATGCCTTTCTTCAAATTTATTAGATTGGGGTAATAAGTCCGCAAAATTAAAGGGTTAGAAATGAATTGTTTTATATATTTCATTGGTTTTAAGTGCCCTTAAGGAGTGACTGATGTGAAAATTTGTAGATTAACACATTGAAAGTTATAAATTTCCTTTAAAACGAAAAGGGCCTCGACAGATAGATAACCCTAAATAAAATAACAAGCATTTCAAACAAACATGATAATAAACTGTCTGACACATCTTGGAAATGACTCATTTACTCGAAGAAAAAATTCTCAGAAAAAATGTTAAAGGACATTAATAAACTGCTGAATATTATTTAATTACGGTCACTAAGTTAAATTCTAGGTAGATTCTTTTGCCTTTTCATATCGAGTGCTAGTTTTGTAATAGTTATGCTACTTTTGTTTTTGTACTATCAACTATGATTACATCCGGTTATATACTACCTTTATTTAATTTCTTACATAACATACTTATTGCAAACTAGTGTAACTCCATGTGCAGTGATATAATTTTTTTATATCATAATAAATTTTCAAGTTGCTGCCAACGTTAGGTTATTATCTGTAAAAGTTAAGGTGATAAAGCAGTTGATTGCTTCAACCAAACCTTCTTTTAATCTGTTTCGCTGTTTAAGTGGTGCTAGGATGTTTCGTAGCTCATTTTGACTGGTTCAAGACTAGTTTAAGCTTAGATTTGTGTTAACAAAAAAAATTTATAGGATTATTTTATGAAATTACTATCTATAACAATTTGTTTCTGCCAGTTTATTTTATGTTGGCCAGAGGTCATATTTCATGGAATGATCATAGGGTATGATATTACTTTTGGGTCCTCCGGGTTTTTAGGTATTAAATACTATTATTATTATTAAAAGTGGGTTGTGCAGACGTGGATATACCTCCCATAAGCAACGCGTCTTATTTGGTGCTCTTATTTTAATCGATTGGTCCTTGGTGTAGCAGGTAGATTATAAAACTGGTTATAAAAAAAAATTTGGTGCCAAAGAAATGGCACATCATTTCTATAGGATTTTTTCCGTAGATTACTAATTCGTAAATGGAAATGCTCAATCAGCTCACATTTTCGAGAAAAATAGGATTAAAAACTACAAAACGCGATATTTTGACCATTTATGAAAAATCATTACAAAATAACGGATTGATCCAGAAATTTATAATGTTGCTCAAATAACAGCTGAAATATTAAGCTATTATATAAAAATACAAAAAGCTTTGAAATATTTCGAAGTAATCAGTGAATTTTACTTTATTCCATAAACTGATTATTTCATACAATGGATGACGAATAAAGAACTCGGCAAGTGCACACTCATGAAAAATTTGTTCGTCAAGATGTGTAAAAAAGGCTAAAGAGATAAATTGTATTTAATACTCCTAGATTAAGACTCAGGCTTTCATTTAAGCCATGTTAAAACCTTCTATGATGAACCTTAATTTTTCAATGATTTTTTAAAAATTACCAAAATACGATCTTTTGTATGTTTTGACTCTATTTTTCTCGAAAATGGGAGCTGATTGAGCATTTTCATTTACGAATTCGTAACCTATGGAAAAAATTCTATAGAAATAATATCCCATTTATTTGGCAACAAAAAAAAAATTAAATTTGTTGACCAGTGTAATTTACTTTAAACGCTTTCCTTGTATTATATTCGTGAATCTTCGTTTTTCAAAACTAGGTTGATAAAGGACCCCGCAGTTTTTATATGCAAATTGGGTTTCATTAGATTGGTCTGAAAATCTGGGAAAATATTCAAAGCATCAGGATCAAAAGTCTCAATGGGCCGGAAGATTTCTATCGAGTAGTTTTTTTGTTACAGTCGTTTGAAGTTGGGAAAAATGAAATCTATAGAATCTACCCTATATAGATATATACATATATGTATATATAAATATATATATATATGTATATAAAACTGCGGATTTTGTATGTCTCTTTGTAATGTTATAAATGATTATAAATTTGTCTGCATTTTCGTATAAATTGTTGTAAATAAGATTCTTAATTTCCACGTTTTGTCCAAGTTAGTTGATCTGTTGATTCCTATATTAAGGTATCATACTGATTTAGGCGGTCAAAAAAATTGCTATTTTCATTAATTTTTTTAGGAAGGAATTGTTATAAACATTTATATAAAAAGTTTATTGAGGTTAACTAATACACTCAAAGTACATAGAAAAAAAAAAATAGTTTACTGGCGGCGGTGATATCTCGATAATGGCTCATCTAAAATGAAAAAATCAAAATTGTTTACATTCGGTATATGTATGTGTAGCTCTAGCTCGAACTACGGATATTAATTTTTACCGTTAAATAAAAAAATGGCGGGACATTGAAAAAAAAATTTCAAAAATTGCGTTTTTTTTTTTTTCATTTTTGGGCCAAAAAAAATAGTAAAAATCAAAATTTAAATTTGATTGTAGTTCAGGGTAGAGCTGTTTATGTGTAAAATATGTGGTTAAAATTTCATGAAGATCAGTTTAGCGGTTTCGCAGAAATCACCGCCGCCGACCGTAAAAACATAGTTTTGAGAAAAACGCGTTTAAAGTTTTTTTAAGGGAAAAGTATTTATTACCTACAGTAGTAAAATAATCACAAAATAATATGTAAATATATATCATTTTAATTTTTTGACACAATACTTTTAGATATACATATGTAACTTTCGAAAAATGCAAAAAAAAAAAGTCGATTTTTTGAAAATTATAAACGAGAATGATACCTTAATATTAATATCGTTTTTATTTTATAATCATATAATAATATTATTTAATTACGTTTATTATTGGCGGCGCTGGCTTCACAAACTATTTCTACTTCTCTTAAATAACGAAAGAGAAACTCGGTCTAGCAGGTGATTGAGAAAACCAAAACAAAACTCTCTTCTACACGTGCCGACCTATAAATGGCGAAGCAAAACAAATCCCCATCCCTGCACCACAAGCGCAACTTGCTGACTAATAAAAAAAGGGCCGAAACGAAGTGATGTAAAAGCAAAAAAATCAAATAAAATAAAAGATATATTCCATTTTGCCTTTTCTATGTATTGCCCTCTGGAAATACCCGGGCCTGGAGTGTGTTGGTTCACCTCAACGAGAGCAAGTGAAATTCCACTCGATTTCAAAAGGAGCCATTTCCATCTCTTTGTGTTTTCGCTTTTTTACATCTTTGTTTTTGTGATTTTATTTTTTTGCTTTATGAGCCAAATGTTTATGTATTCGTGAACATTGCCGGTTTTGTACATAATACATTAAATTTTTTCTGTTTGAAATACACGAAACTGGCTGATGGCTACCAGGGTGGAATCATCACTTGTTTCCCCGGCTCTCGGCTCTCGGCTCGGCTTGGCCCAGCGGCGTAGTAGCTGATAGCTCTAAGCCGGTTCACGAGCCACACGTTTTGTAAGAAAAACAACAAACTCACACAATTGCAAAATGAAATTTATGATGTTACATTTGCTTTTTATATACATACAAAAATTTTTGGAAGGGGAGCGCTGCAAGTGCGGCCTGCTGCGTCAGGGTATGCGATTCGATGGTTGTGTGTGCGTGCGGTGCTTTTCGACCGAATCGCATAGCCGTCAGCCGCTTGGCTCGGGCTGAATTTCAACGGAAATCTCGAAGCTTTTCAGTCTTTGATAGTCAGTCGTCTCTCGTGTTTAGAGTTGCCCTGTGGACAGCCGTTGCTTTGTAAAGGAAATTTCTGTCTGGCAGAGTTGCATTGCTGCGTTTGTTTGTTAAGTTCTCCAGTGGAATTTATTTTTTCCGTTTCTTAAGTTCACTTCGTTTTCTTCGAGGTATTTTTTTTTGTTGTTAGTGGTATCCCTGGTGAAAATCATCGTAAGGGAGAAGTTTCGTATAAAAACTAAAGTAATATAAATAAAAATTATAGTTATTTTAGGAGTTAAATCTCCAATTTACTGTGGTTTTTGTGCGGTACACAAAAAAATAATAAATATTTCTCAATTTGAAGAAAAGTCCATTGGAGTGGATTGTGAGTGATAAAATTTTTTTTGCTGTTGTAATTTATAACACAAAGGAAAGGGAAATCTAGAAAAAAGTCAACATCCTTTCAACATTTATTTTTTTTTTTATGATTTCCTAAATTCACCTTCATTCAATGTGATTTCCCTGCAGTATTCGGATGTGTTGAACCGATTTTTAAAAAAAAATTTGTTTTAAAAGTTTGGCGCCAAAAAAGTAATTCGTTATATTTAAAAATATATCTTTTTATGAGATTTTTCCTTTTTTTTTTACATTGTGCTGTAACAGTGGACCGTCTCATGAAGGTGTTGAGTGTTCGCACCGGTTGGGATAGTGAAAAAATAGTGTAAGAATTGAATAACGAAGGTAAATAATAAAAATAAAAACCTTTTGAAGTGGTGCTAGACCAGTCTAAAGTGGTGTCGTTTCGTACGTTAAATAGTTGAGAACGTGCCGGTTGTCTGTGGATTTTCCACTTTTGTGCCCGCACCACTCGAAACAAAGAAGTAATTTCTTTGTCAACCGGATGAAAGATAAAAGCTATCATCCGATAGTACTGGCGATATTATGTGTATTTGTAGCATGTTAAGCAGTGGGACAATCGGTGAAAATCGTGAAAATGTTTCGGATTTTGTTGATGTGACGAAAAACTCGAACATTTCATTCATAAATACTCAAAATTGCTTAAGCTCATACAGCACGTCGTCGTCGTCGTCTCTGTCGTCGGAATTTTCGAAAACTGAAGAAGAAGCAGTTGGAGTTGTTGATTTTTTCACGGTATTGTCGTCGTTTGCGTTATCGCCGTTGTCGTCGTTGGTATCGTCCTCGTCGCTAGTGTCGTACTCCCAATTGTCGATTAATTCGTCATCGGTGTTCTCGTCGCTACTAATTCCCGAAAAAAGTTGCATATTTAGTTAAAGTGCTGCTACCCGTGCTTCTTCTGTAGTCATAGACACTCTAGTTCTACTTAAACTACCCGACCGGCCGGCATTTTTTAGTCGACTGCTAGCAACAAGTGTGCAAAAGTTAGAAAAAGTTATTTGCAACGGACATTTTTTTGTATCGAATTGTGAAAATTATAGACAAAATATAAAGTGAAAACAAATTTTGTGTCCCAATTCAGTTAAGTGCTACCAAAAAGTGTTCAGAACTCATTAGAAAAATTCTAAATAGGCGCACTTTAACGAAATTTTCTTGTTTTTTTTTTTTATTAAAAAAATTGATTTTATTTTTTCGTTGTACCCCCTATTGAAAAACAAAAAATAATGTCCACTGGCAAGCGTTTGGCCAAACGTTCTATTATCGGTACAAGAGTTTGTGCACCAGGGCCAGACGGTCTCTGGTATTCCGGTGTTATACAAGACGTTAAAACACCACCAGTTAAAAACTCATCTAGTGAAAATAATAATTGTATTAATTTAACTCCTGACACAAAGTACGTTGTACGTTTTGATTTTAAGACTCAACAAACTGCTAATATGATTCAACAAAATAACAATAATAGTGGCAGCACTGCCACTACCAACAGCAACAATAAGCCATCTGCGATGGATGTTGATGGCAACAATTATGGCGGTTTTGAGCCAATGTCCAATTTGATGCTATCCCCGGCACAATCGGTGCGCCGAAATGCAATGATTAAAGAATTTCGTGAACATGAACTAATTGGTCCTGGATTTCGGTCCATTCTTGGCGTTCAATTGCATCCAGGACAACGCGTCTTCTTGACTTATAACGGACGTGAAGTATCCGGTGACGTCATCAGCCATGATGCGCAGAAAGACGAGGTTATCGTTAAAGTTACACCAACCGGTTATGAGGTAAGAGGAGAATTTTAGATTATTAGACTACTCTTATTTAGTAAAAGCAATAAACGCTCGGCCTCATAGCCTAAACTACGCTTCTGAATGTACGATAAGTGGTTTCAAGCAAAATTTAAAATTATACAAGTAAAAACAAAAAAACGGATACATCCTATCACGAAAATAGGGTATCTTATCAAGAAATAATTGATTTCCGAATAACAGATCGGATCTCTTTCAGATAGACGACAAAAAGGGGCAATGATAGTATGCTATTATTCAACGTTGGGAAATTATACAAGTTCTACATTTAACGATTTGAAAATTAATTAATAGATAATAGATTGAAATGAAAAGTAGATAAATACATATTTCAGGTATATACATGGGCTTTTCTAGCGCCCTCAACAGTATTTATGCATATTTTGATCACAATCGGAGCAGCGGCGTATATTTGTATAGTGAGCAAATAAACAGACAACAGAAAAACGTTACTAACCTAAGGAGAATTACGTCTTTAACAAAAGGAGATCGAACATTAACTGAGCTGAAAAAACTCTAGGTCGAAGAACAACTGAACATCAGTCGCACTTCTCTGACGAAAATTTTAAATAAAGATCTCGGATTATTCGTTTATAAGTTCAAACTCACTCCAGAATTTATAAGAGAGGCCTATCTAAAGTACTTGTTATCTTAAACCATGATGACCAGATAGAAAGCCTGAAATTCGCTCTGTTTAAGGTGGTAATTTTAGTTTAAATATACAATTAAATATAAGTGTAAATATCTGAGCAAGTCGGCATTTACCAATTTTATACATACCTTTATACACTCAAAAAATAAATGTGCAACTTTGAAACCATTAAAACTTTTTAATTTTAATTCTTTTTGAAACAAATACTCTAAACATCATTAAAGTGATTCGAAATTTTCTGAGTTAAATCTACACAAATAGACAGAAAAATTTTTCCAACTTCTGAGTTATCTAGGCCAAAACTATTTTGACAGAAAAATATTCAGTAAATTGGTTACTAATATTTGAGAGTAACGAGATTTTAATTCCAAAATATAAAATTTTTAAAATACTTACTCTTTACACTCGAATAAAAATACTACAAGGAAGAGTATTAAGTATAAGTATCCTTGACACAACCTCCCACCTCAAATAATTTGACCAACATTCATTGAAATACCTAAAATACCGAACCACTTAAAACTGCCTATCTAAAAATACCACAATATGGGGCGCAATGTTTTATTAATAAACCCCATCAAGGTTAATGTTCTGCGAAACTAACCACAACAAAACAGAAAAAAAACGACCAATTCGATTTTTCGTTGGTTAAACTGAGTGCGTGCAATTGCACTGTGTGAATGAACGCGCCTATATATAAAAAAAAAAAACAAACCAATGAATTTTACGCGCATTCACGCTTTCTTCTGCATTATTTTCCTCTCGCTGCAGATAGTAAAACAGAGCAATGAGCACAAACTTTTACTTTCCCGCTGGCAACTATCCATCTTAGTGGTGACTGAATAGTCAAATAAATCAACCGAAAAAAACACTATCAAAATCACTTTAGTGGCTGTAAACATTTCATCGAATAGTAGATCTTAAAAAGAAAAGAAAAATGTGTTGAAATCATAACACAAAACTGTCGCAGTAATGGCGGTTAGTAAAATTTATTCCCTATAAGTGATATGAGTGTATAAAATTTTGTATATGAACATTTTCTGGGTCGCTGATTTAAAATTCGGTACTCACTATAACAAATTCAAGTTGGTATTTGTATTCAAAACGTCGCGTCGGTGTATTTATTTTATTAAAATATCAACAAAATTTGCATTATGGGATTCTTAGAGTTGTTGATTTAATATTTGGTTCACTGTTTTGTAAATTCAAAATGGAGGATACAAAATGGCGGTCTTTCAATGCTATATTTCAGTTAAATCCTACAAAAATGATTATGTATGGGTTTTAGAAGTCGTTTTCTTTTCTATCAACAATAATCGAAATCAGGGCCACAAATGAGAATGTTATCATCACTGAAGGAACGACAGTACTTTCAAATGGTAAGAGGTAAAATGTGACGAGACCAAATATGGTTCGAAAATGAAATACACATTTTCTTCAAAGGAATCGAACTTTCTTTTATATGCTGAAATTGAAAATTTTGAGACAAACGAATATAAAGGACAGATTCTTTCGCCACTTTTACATCGTTAAATTGTCTGGGCTTGCGTTTTTCGCACAATAATTCCTCAAAAAAAAAAATAAAAAATAAAAATACCCGAAATTAAAGCTCTATGCATCGTGGAAAATAGTCCAACCGATTTTGCCCCATCAAAGCCTTTAAACGTTTTATCACGTTCTTCCCCCGGGGGCATCGCACTTCACCTCAAGCAGCGCAATTAAAATTGCCTGGCTCGAAGCGAACTAACACAGAAAAAGAGGAATTTCCTCCAAATGAAAATAAACCAAAAAATAAAAAAAGCTGTTTGTTTATACCGGCGAATTTTTCTATATTCCGCCTGCCCAGTCGCGGTAAAATAGTGCCGGAAAATAAATGCCGAGAAGAGGGTAATTTTCGTCATTGCTAAAGCCATGCATATAAAAAATTCATAGGAATAGCAAAAAGCCTTTGATGGGGCACTACTAAGCTGAGTCAGGGCAGCCCAGGTAGAGGAGGAGGTGCTCCAGGTAATCCGCGAGTAAGCCCGTGTTTTCTAGCCAACTAGCCATTCACGCTAATTCTAAGTGGATATGCTGCGCCGTGCGTACGGCCGTCAAAGTAAGCTAAATTGCAAAAACAAAAAGCTCGAAAAAAACACAGCTGCGACGAATACGACGACGACGACGGCGTCGGACAGTATTTGATTGAGGAAGACGCGGGACGGCGGGAGCAGGAAGCAATCGGTGAGCTCGCGAAATAAACAAATTTACCCAGTTCCGTCATGATGCATGAAAAACTCTGACGACTTCAATTATCGAATTGATTAAAAGAAAAAAAAGCGGCGCATATATGCGCAAAAAAGCGGCTGTGAAGCCGCTCTACTCCCCGGAACCGATACGGTGGGTGTTGTTGCGCGCTTGTGGCTGAAATTTTCATGCTCACAACTGGCGCCCCACTGTAGACGCGTCCATTTGGGATTTATTTATTTATTTATATTTTTTTTCGTATTATTTTTTCACGCCCGCCACACTGAGGAAAGATTTTAAAGCTTCTCTGGGAAACGGAATACCACTGCCATTTCCCGGGGAAGCACTTTGTTTTGGCTGGCTGTTGATGCGTGCACACCAGAAAAAGAAACCAGCTCGCCGCGTCCAGCCCAGCAGCGATGCCACATACTGGAAAATCAAATGTGTGCCACAAACGTACGCAACGCACGCACGTATCTCAATTCTTTGCGAGTGAAGGAATCATGCCGAAAAAAAAAAAGAAGAATCTTATACCTACAAATAGACACACAACACAACCTCTGCTCCCTTAAGTGAATTGTGGCGCTATCTATCGGCCGCGGCGTGATGCCGCGCGAAAGGAGTGCGTAGAAACGATGACCTCATCATCCTCATGTCCTCACGGTGGTTGCGTGGGTGTACTATCTTTTGGCGAAGCATCCACAACACAAGCTCCCTCAGCCCGATCAGATAAAAGTGCGTGAGGAGCCGGGGAGCCCCAAGAACGCCCGACCTCGCTGCAATAGAGGGAGCTGCGAGTGTGGTAATGTAGGTCACTGGGAACGCACATCAATTTCAATACTCTGGCGGTGATGCCGGAATAAATTGACTCGCAACGTCGTGTTGTTTTCTTTCTTGAAGGGAGCCACACGAAACCAAGTGCTGCCATACACTACAACGTACACTGGGTCCGCCTACGCGCGCGTTTCAAACGCACACAGGAACAGCGCACGCACTTGAAGGGTGGTGTAAGTACACGGGAACGTAATAGCATCAATAAAAGAATCCCAGGGGATTCGAGGAGTTTTAAGAGAATTCGAACCGCAAGGGATACTTTCTGCCTGGCTTTGTTAATTGTCCCGGAATTTTTACGGGAGTCTGTGTGGCTGCGTGAGGCCCAAACACACAGTGAAAAGAGCACACTGTGGTGATGCTACGCGTACCACTGATAAAATGCCAACTACCCCAAAAAGTTGAAGGTTTTCTTTGTTTACATTCTGGCGTCTTTCTAAACTGCGTAAAAGCAGGCAGCGGCGAAGAGAAATTTTAAGACGCTTTTCTTAGAGCGAGGATTGCAAGGATTTTTATCAGCTATAAGGGGACGAAAAGATGATGAAGTTATCCATCGTGTTGACTGCTTTTATTGTACCATTGGGGAAAAGAAAACTGAAAGTTATTATCTCTAAATTTTTAGTGCTGCATATTTAAAATAAGAATGTTTATCTGGGTTAGTTATATTTGCGATTCTTATAATCGATTGAAACGTTAAGTTTCAGATAAAAATATGGATTATATTTTAATAAGTTGATATAAAGTATCATTAAAATGCCAGACTAGGAAATATCTCGTCATTTCAAAATGTTACTTTGTATTTTTACAAGTTTTATACTTTTTTAATTCAAAAAAAGACCAGATTAGAAACATGGATTTGTGAGTTAAAATTTTGGACTGGTTTGAAATGAAAATATATATATGTCTTGAAATTTAAATCCAATTTATTAAATTGAGATTCGACCAGCCTGATTCGAAATTGATCTTTTTGAAATTAAAAAAATAAGTAATATATAGATGGTTCAAAAGAAGATTTAATCAATAATAATAGAGACCTCGAGACCACGTTCTTTAAACTCTTAAACGAGTATTTTGTATCTGTCCTCGCAAGATGCTTTTGTTACTCGTGCAGACCTATATTTCCAAATTACAAAAATTTAAAGACAATATTGTGAAAACGTATGAATCGTTTTGAATTAGAGCAATTTTTTTTTATTTTAAGGAGCTAATCCTTAGGACTCTATTTAACTGAAAAATTATGGACAAACATGTTTTACTACATTTCCGGCTTATCTTAATCCAGTTCTTCAACTTAATTTTTCCCTAAGTCTTCAAATTTCTCCACTAATTTTATTCATCGCTCAACATGCAGAAGCAAAAACGAAAATCAAATATTTTCGCAAACAAAATTCAAAATGCTTTTAATCGAATTGTGTGTTTAGGTGCTGATTTATTTAGGAACTGAAATCATTCTGACCTATGTCCAAATCCTAAGTATATGAATTTCCGGTTAAAAAAGGAAAAAAAGTTAGGTGCCCTTTTTACCAGTAGTTTTTATTTTCCCAAGAAGTGAGTGCCAAAAATCACTCTGAGGAAGGCGAACGCATTAATTCAATTTTATGCCTATGTCATCATTTTTGATGGATAAACACAGCTCGCCAGATATGAGAATTTGGAGAAGTAGAGAAAACCCAAAAAAAAGGAATGATAAATCTACTGCCATTTAGCAATTTGAGACCAATTTGTAATTTGGGCCATCATTTGAAAAGTTGATAAAATTTACCACTGGGCGTGTTTCGGACAAAAATTTCTTCTTCGTATTTTTTTTTTTTTTCCAAATTTTGTAAAAATGGCAACCTGAGAAATGTTTTATGTTTCGCTTCACAAAGAAAATGACTGCGAGAGGCCGAAAAGGCGATTTGATCAAGGTTTTGTGCCCTTAATTGCCCTTGGTTCACGGCACAAAGTTAATGACCTTAAAAAACGTATTTTTTTTTTAAAATTAGGTTTTAAAGGCGCTTGTCTTATTGCGTGGACAAGTTTTTCGCCGTCCTTTTGATGCAGTCGAAGGACAACAATTGGCGAAACACTTGAAATTGTGTCAAATAGTTCGCAAATAGGAAGCAGCAGTTGGAAAAGAATTTCATTCTTCTGAGGGAAGCACTTTAAGAAATTGCTGCTGGTTGAGGTTTATTTTGAGAAAATGCAGGCGCTTGCAACATGACCCAGCACTGCTCAATTCCCCTCTTCACTCCCCGCATGGAACTATTTTTAGACGATGCACCAGCAGGTGGACAACGCGCTCCTTCTGCTTTTATTTATTTATGCTTCTCGGTTTTTGTTTAAAATTCCTCTCAAGGCACCTGAGGTTTCAGATTAAGAAAAATAAGAAGAAAACAACACTGTTGTTGCGAAAAGCAGCGGCGAATAAATGTTTATTTTGGTCAACAAAATTTCCCCTTCCGGGACTTGAATACGATAAGACGCTGTAGCGGTAATAACGCTGAGGAAATCTCATTCTGCGGCCTTTCGGAGCACGTGCCGGACTGAATTTTAATGAGCGCGAGTATGCAAAGAATTGGAAGGTGTGCGGGATGGCTGAGCTAATTGCGACAGCGCACGTAATTTATTGCTTTTTTCTTCGTTGCTTTAAGATATTTTGCTTTAAAATTGAATTGTCAAACCTCTTTTAATGTCTGCTTGCAGTGCAGACTTTAGGATTAGTCGAATCGCATAAATCGCATCGGAAGTTTCTTTCGAATCGTTACTTTATATAAAATTTATTAAGAACAACCCTTCAAAGTAAAAAAATATAACGAAAACCGAGATTTTTATAATATACTAGCTGACCCGTACCCGGCGTTACCCGGGCACAATTATCCCTATAATAAAGCTAAAGTTTAATAAAAATATGACGTTGCCGATTTCGCTATCAAAGCTGAAAAATTGGATATGGCGAATCCAGTTTATTACATAATTTACGTTCAATCAATCTGAAAATACCCTGAAAATATCAAGCGGGTGTTTTTTTTTAAGGAAAAAACAATTTTTATAAATATGTAAAAAGAAAATTTCCAAGATTCAATAATGAATATTTTTTTCCCTTAAGAAAAACATTTTCTTGAAATGTTCAGGAAATTTTTAATATTGATTGAACGTAAATTATATAAACACTTCAGCCCCCTCCTCCATTTTCCAATTGCGATGCATAGCCTATGTCACTGAGAAGGTCATGCGTAATACGCGTGTAAAATTTCATTTCAATCGGCTCAGTAGTTCCCGAGATTACTTTTTACATACATATAAACACACTATCTTTATATATACTATGAAAATAAAATCAAAATAATGATGCACAAAAAACTAAACACACGTTGTTTATGTCGTATGACCGCCATCTATTAAAAGTTTATGGAACTTAAAAATGTATTACAACCCTTTTTCTATAAAAAATCTTTAAATTTGCAATAAAAAATATTGACGGTCACTTATCAAGATAAAAACTATCCTATCTTTTAAGTTGGACCAAACAATACATATTTACAAAATTTCATCGAAATCGGTTCAGCGGTTTCGAAGATTAGTGTAAACGAACATCGTGACACGAGATTTTTATACTTATATAAAGATTTTAGCAATTTCTAAGCTAATATATCATTTTAACAAGTTCATTTATTCAAACTAACCCAAACAATTTTAACTAACTTGAATATATGCAAAAGCAAAAAAGCTTCAAAGAATGGAGAACAAAATTCTAAAGATGATGCTTAATCTTAACTCACAAGCTACACAAGCGTAACTCACGGCAACATATAAAATTGACCAAGTGCGTGTCGTACACGCATAAAATTAGGACTCCGTAGCATGTACTAAAAGTAGCAAAAAGTAATTTTTTCTTTCTTCATGATTATAAAAATAAAAACAATATACTGTTATTTAACATGAACTTTTTTGTTGAAATCATACAATACAATCTATGGGTTCTACTCAAGTAATTTAATAATTATTAACAAATAATACTTGGAAATTTAGAGAGAGAGGGGGGACACATTAACTATTTTAGGAAACTTATATCTCGCGAAATATTCACATAAGAATTTTTATTGCATTTTCAAAGACCTTTCCAACGATATCCCATAAAAATGCTCATCCCTCAGTTGGAAATGAATCTCCCAAATGCCTATTAAATTTCATCAGAATCGATGGAAAATTCGCGGAATTATAAGGCTGTGACCAGTGCCGGATTTAGGCTTTGGGGGCCCCAGGGCAGTAAGTTGGTGGTGGCCCATATAAGGTCAGTACATTTTGGGGGTATCCCAAAATTCGTGGTGGCTCATGTAAGGTCGGGTTGGAACATTCTAATTCCCAAAATAGTGTAAGGCAATAATAGGCAATATAGTGATTTGTAAAGTGATAGGTACATATGTAGATTGGAAAACAGAGTTTAATTGAACTTTTTATTGTTACTTGAACAGACACTTACATTTATTAAATTAGACTGGTATTTGGAACAGCTATATAGGAGTTCCTTCCGGTCATTTTCTTTGGATAAATAACTTTCAAACTGTACAAAAGCGGTAAAGAATGTTCGCACCTGTAGAAATAATGTTTTGCTAGACTAGACATAATGTTTTACAAATAGCAGTACAAGCAGATGGCTTCAAGATTCTTAAAAATGGGGAGCATTTCGAAATATTCAGCATATAAAATTGTAGTAAATAAGTGCCGCATTGAGATACCCTGAAATTTCACAAGGCTCTGTGAAAACTAGTTTGTATAAAGAAAAAGCACATTATATTCCAGAAAATAATTCTTATTTGATTTCTCTATTAATATATATGCTGTTTTTTTTTAAATTCAAAGGCACTTCGGGAAGAGAAGATAGCCCCTCCCCCTGTAAAAAAATTATGTGCACCCCTCAACTTAACAAGACAGTAAATCCAGAAAAAAAGAATACATTTTACATGAGAATGAAATGCAACTTCAAAATTTTCTCTAGGTGGTGGAGGCCCCTCTTTGGTGGAGGCCCTAGGGCAGTGGCCACTTTGCCCATTGGTAAATCCGGCACTGACTGTGACATACGGACATGACCAAATTATATAGGTTCTGTTTTTACCATTTTTGGCTACAGAACTCTAAAAATAAATTAATCTCAAATTTGTCTCCATAAAACAGCACTATCCTAAAAATTAAATCTGTATTGCTTTGGCTACAATTGTGCATTTTCGGAAAATTATAAAAGGTAATCTATAAAAACTTTCCCTAACTTTAACATCGCAGAAAGTGTCACATAACTACGATTAAAACTTGTAGTTTGATAATTTTTCCTCAATATGTGTCAACTAAGCCCCAAATAACATTCTTTATGTGTTCTATTGAAAAAATCGTTCTGCTTGCTGAAAACCAGCAGGGAACCAAAATTAAGGTCGTTCAGGCAAGTGACTGGCGTTACCTCACACCTCCAAATAACCACCGAAAAAATACGCCATCGGCGGAGTTCCCCCCGCCCCCAAACGTCTATGCTCCAATTACTGTTGCACGGCACATAAACGCTTGTGCCATATTCTGACGTAACCCTGCCCCAATTACGATTTTCCCTTGACTCGAAAACATCACGATCCAAGCGAAAATTTCAATTACTTTCAATTAGTTGGGGGCTCCTATCACAGCGGCCGCCGCCGCAGCTACTGGAAATGATTTGGCCAGCAGTTTACCTCACCCGCGCGGAATCCTACACGTTTGATTTCCTTGCCATTGCGCGGCATTGGTCACTACGACCTGAAACCTTTCGTAATCGAAGCGATTGCGCGTTTTTTTTTCACCTTGCATACCTTCAAAGCTTCGAACAAAGTCAATTGATTGCAAAAAAAAAAAAAAATTATAAAAAAAAATCATTTAAGCCGAGTCGAGTCACACCAGAGTCCAATCGAAAATGAGTGTGATCGAACCGTCGCGGGAAATTGAGTGGATTTTTTTTTGTTTTTTATATCATAGACGACGATTCTCATTCCCATAGTGCGCGAATAAGCGGCTCATGGCTGCTGAACCTCTCGAGCAGCATCACCTTTTGCTAGAAAAAAATATATATAGAAATAGCATGCTAAGTCCGACGGAACGAATCATGTTCATGCACTTTAGTCGACGGCAATTTACTAACAATAGAACACTGCGAATTTCTGATAAGCGACTCGCGGAAATATTTTACGTTTTTCACCTCGTTAGATGATAAATTTGATAAAAAAAAAAAAAAAACAATTCCGCGATAATGCCTCTATAATTAATAATTGGATGACAGTAGATAGAAGTCGAGAGTGCGGCTTGACAACCCGCTGACCTTGAGAGACTCGTGCCAGCGGTGGATCACCGACTTCCTGGTAAAGAAGGTTGAGGACCTCTGTTTTGCAGAATAACAAACTTTTAAATTTTTTGGCGGGAAAATGGAACTACGCAAATGTTGTCACCTTTGCGAATAAAAAAGTCTTCATATTTCCTTCTTCATTACTTTGAAATTTTTTTTATTCCTACAATTATGTATATGGTTTTGTTTCCGAATAAATAAATAAATAAATAAATAAATAAATAAATTTATCAAGTTCATTTGCAATTGAAGACGCATGCAATCATGAGTGTAGTAGATTTTGCATAATTTTGATTGAAGGTATAATTACGTTCATAATTAATTTAAAAATATGTCATTTAGGCAGTTATTTTAATAATGACTTTTAGAATTTCGTTTTTTTTTTTTCAATAAAGGAGAACAATTTTAGTATCAAAACGTTGTGTACCATATTATTAAATATGTATATACATTTATGAAAAATAATTAATAATTAAAACATTTAAGTTGACGTTATATAGCCTATGACACGCTTGCATGCGTACATACATAATATTGACTGCTATAATTACAATTTTCCTTTGGTTTTGCTATAGTTTTATAAAAATTGAGAAAATACTTTTTTAATTTACAAAAATCATAGGTTCGTTTCGCGGGGGCTTAAAAAATCAAATAAAATCTTACGATGTAAATTATTAGTAACAAACGCAATTCCAAAGATATGAATCATCATATCATATCATGTGTATAAGTATAAAGTAAAATTTTGAACTATAAAACCCAGTACAGATTTATAAATATACTAGCCATCAAAAATGACGAGCTTCCATACAAACTTTCATCCCCTTTCTTAGTGCTCACCTCTACATTATACAAGGTGGTGCAAAATTCATCACCCTATCAAAAGATGCTATAATTCTTGCAACTGCTATAATTTTGTCAATTTTGCTTTGACATTTGTGAAGCAAATAGATGCAAAATACACGTCAACAAGACATGGATCGCTATACTCCTCAAGAACGCGGAATAATTGTTTCGAATTTTTTCATTCATAAAACAATTTACAGCCAAAGAACATCGGGTGACAACTTTTGCGCCACCTTGTATAAGAAAATGTGCAAAATTTCATGCTTCTAGACCCACCCGTTTAGGCTGTGCGTTTTCTGTCATTCAGTGTTAGAGTTTTATTAAGTAGGTATATAGCGAAATTTCATATTACAAATCATGACATGACTATCAAAATTGTTTGAAAACAAAATTTACGTTTTTTTTTTGCGTTTCGAATTGAGGTTGTCCTATTTTTAAAAGTTTTATAACCACTCAAAAGTGCTTTTTTTTTCTTCCCCGTTTTAAGAAACTGCCGAAAAATGCAAAAAGCAGAAGACAAACCGCCCAAAGACTGGAGGGGGAAGAAAAAAAAAAATACAAAATACAAATCCATGCGCTACGAAATTCACGATTAGAATTTAAAATTTCCTGCGCAAATTCAGCCGGAGCTGAAACCCATTAACTTCCGTTAGAGCGAACAGGTTAAAGCACTTAACGTTTTGATCCGACGTAAGCAAGGAGCAGAAAGAAGAAAAAGCAGCGCAGAAGACATGTCTTTACACATTTTACCGCATCAGCAGGTAGCATGTTCCGTTTCTCGGTGAAGACACGCGGCGGCAAACGTCGACGACGTCAGTGCGTCCGCTAAAATTGCACACGCACCAGAAGGGGAGTGGTTGAGGAAGTTACGCAGAAGTTAATCTTCTACTGCCCTTTTCTAAGACGCACTTCTTAAGCGAAGCGGCGCGCGCTCAAGCACACCGTGAGATTTAAACCATTTTTTCGCAATATAAACTTCAAGTAAAAATGTTTATGGTAGCGACTGATACCATCTTCAACATCTTTTAATTTCCCTCGTAGAAGAGTCGGTTTCTAAAGATGGCAACAACTTCTACGGAATAGTGACGTAGTTGTCAGGTATAAGCGCGCTTCCAGGGCGAACAATGGCCTCTACAACAGGTGGCAAGTTCTGTTATTTTCGGACAGTGGCGCTTCGGCAATAAATAAAACAAAAAATAAAAAATAAATGAAAACACTCTCAATGGCCGAAATTGCCGGCGTCCATTGTCTAAAGACTTTTACAAAGAGCTTCATTGACTGGACGCGTGAACAGGTAGTGAAGCAGCTGCAGGGTAGATAAGCAACCCAACCAACTCTCAAGCTTTCTTTTAACTCTTTTATGCTTTTTTTTTTTTTTTTTTTTTTATATCTTCGCGACTGTTTAGTTCACGTCGATCGCGAAGTTACAGTTATTTTTGAGCATTCGTGATTTTACTCACGTAGCCAAAACATACCGAATAAGAAATTTCCGATAGATGGAAAATTATGCCAATTTCTACTCTGATTGCGTATGCGTCGCAATGGAAAAAAAAGGAAAGCAAAACGGTGTTGATGGTGGACTACAGCCTCACTTGGACACGCACATAAACCAATTGTTTGCGCAGTCTGAATTTCTTTGAGCTTCTTGTAACGTTTTAGATTTTGATAGAAAAGAGAAATTAGTAATACTTCTCCTTCTATAATAAATCTTCTATAATATTTATTATACCATCAAGTCTAAATTAATTTAGACCAAATTCCATTTTAGCCAAATAATTTCATGGTTTCAACTAATTTGCATTAGAGGATAGTGAAGTAATTACGAAAACTGGAGCCGAAACTCGATGTAAATGATAACGACGAAAAGTACAAATTTCGTTGTGGTTTGTTATAATTATAGTTAAGTAACCATAATCAGCTTGGGTCAACTAAAAATCAAACTATAGCACAATAACAAAACCTTTGACATTCGGAATTACCCTATGTATGAGCTGTATGGTAATTTCGAACACTGACTCGATTAAACTTGAGTAATGTATTAAAGGCAATTAATCATAATTTAAGTCACACAAGAATCCTCTGGTGGCTCTGGTGATGATGTAGCCACTGGTATATGCATATTTCCTACACATACCTACAAGTTACATTTGTAATCCATGATTCCATGTTCATTGGGTGGACTTAAATAATAAGAAAAAACAGATTATTATGTTATTTTTAACTTTTTGTAAAGAAAACTCGTAGAGAACTTACACCTTTAACTTCCCAATGCCTTAATCCTAGCTGATTTAAACCGTATTAATTTCTGGGTAGTGGTCCTATTCTTGGAGCAATAATTTTTAAATCAGATGGTCGAATCAAGTACCTACATAATTGTAATTGCAGAATTTGAGCTACCAACCTAGATTTTACATAATAACTCTATCTACGGATTTTGGATTGATGATGGCTAGTCTAAAAAAATGGCGATGCATTTCTGATCCGCTATTTTAAATCTGTTATCTATACTGGATTATAGCAATCTTGAATTCGTAAATAACTTCCCAAAAAACTCCTACATATTATACATATATTTTCATAAAGATGCGAGTAACTTATAATTTTTCGTCCGCCATATTGAATCCGCCATTTTGAATTTCAAAAGTCTAACAGTATTTTTTTGTTAGTCAAGATTAAGATGTATGTAAAAATGTTCTTATCTTGAAGAAGCATTCTTAAATCGAATTTTACTAAAGCATTTCAAGTATATTGTTTCCTTTCACTGGCACACTGGTTATGAGCCATTCAAATTCTTTTAAAACAAATTGATTACGAAAAAAAACAAAATTTTAATGTCACGTTTAAAGACGCCCTCTAAAGTGCGCTCGAGTATTGCATAATTTTCGACAATCTTCGAAGCCAGCCGAAAACGCAATTGCTAGCCAGCGTCGTCATGAGTTTTATATAAAAGCTATCAGGCACAGTCGGGTCGCGCGAGCCATTAGATGGCCGGATTCGAATGCAATTGGCCTTGCTATTTATCTTTCCCGCTCCCATGCTGTAAATTAAACTGAGAAGTTGAGGAAAAAATAAAAATAAAATAAAACAATTTTCATGATAAGACGCTGCCACTACCGTCGCGTCGCCGCCATAACGTCTGAAGATTTCTTTTTGATGTCTCGAAGAGATTTTTAGGGCATTATCAAATAGGCAAACAATCGCTAATTGCATATGGATAAATTTATGAGTAATTTGAAGCTGCTGCCCGCCACCTTATTTTGCTTTCTTATCGCTCTCTTTTGCTCCGCTGAGCCTGCGTTGCATGTTTCTTCTTTAAAGATATGGGGCGAAATTATTCACATTAGTCATCAGTTCGCATTCATCGTCATCCTCATAAACATGCGGATGCGATTTTGAATATCGCGCCCGATTTCCATTTGCAAATAATGTCAACGCCGCCGCCGGCGACGATGAAAATGACAGCCGCATGCGCCGATAAAGAGGAGTGAACGGGTGCTGCGCCGGCATCTTATAATTTAATTTGCCCTCTAATGCATTTCTTTGTTTGCTTCCAACAAAGAAAACTTCCTTAGAAGATTACCATTTATCTTTAAAAACAAATTTGCGATCATTCGTTTGAAATTTGTGCATTAATAGACAAAGAATGGACGATTAATGATCGTTCCAGTTTTAGGTTTTCGGTGATAGTGGCGGTCATTCTTGATAAGTTGTATTAACATTAGGACCTTAATTATTTACTTTTTTTTTAGAGTCATTAGCACCAATAGTTAATTTCATTTATTGTGTGATTTTCTCACTTATTTTTAGGGCGTTATTAGGTAAAATGATAGAGCTATCTTTAAAATTCAAATATATAGAGCATATTCAGCTTGATTTCTAATCTGTTTTGCATAAATAACTCAAAATACCCTCTATCATGGAACTAAGTAGGTAAATGATGTTATATAATTTTTTCTTCAAAATAGACGTGGATTAAGTATGTATGTAATAAGTATGTGACGTTTCAGACAATATTTAAAAACAGAAAAAACATTAATTTCAAGTTAATTCAAAGAAAATCTAAATTGGCAGTACTTTTATAACATAACCTTATTCACACAACTGTTAAATCACACTTTAGGTCTATCACAAACGAGTCCAATTTCAATTACTTGTATCGTCACAGTTGAACTTAACTGAATGGCTCATTTGCCCTGCTTTATATCAAAGAACGTATATAGCATTCTAAATTTTAGATATTGGAGTTGCGAGTTAAAGTTTCATGAATGCCCATCGCTCTTTGGGTATGTCATCCATTCATAAAATCTTAGTTGAAATTTATGGTAGAAATACATAGATGATTTCTATAGAATTTCTCACAGAGATTTTTAAGATTTGTAATTACTTTTCAATTAATAAACGATGTACTATGTACATGTTTCGTGTTAGAATTTTCAAGAGAAACTTTTGTGAGCGAATTAAAGGTAAAAATAATACACTTGACGAAAGAGAGAAAGGTTTCATTTGTGATCCACTTTTGAGACACTTGTTACACAACTTCTCGTAATGTATTTAAGAATCCTAAAATATTTATTAAAGATTTATTTTAAATTTTAGTAATATTATATTTCTGACCAGAAAAGCCTTATCAATTCTGCATAAAGTAATCCTAATCAAAGTTGTAAAAACAGTACTACCATTACCGTTACAATTACCAGTTCAAGTAATGCAAGCAAGACAAATTAGCGGGTAATGCTGAGTAATTCCAATACCAAGTAATGCTTCTGAAGTACGGTAATTATTTGGTAATGGTAATTAAATTTTTTGAAATAGGTACCAATACTGGTAATGGTAGTGGTAATTTGTCTTACCTTATAGTAGTATTGAATATGGTAATGCATTCCAAGAATAATGCATTATTTTACAGCTCTGTTCCAAAATTAGACAATTCTTGTTAAAAAAAACATTACCAGTTCCACTCCAGGCATTACTGATTAATTCCTGAGTATTCTTCTCTTCGTTAGTTGGTTCGTACAAAGGTAGGCAAACAAACTATAGTCAAACGATTCTTTTCTAACATAAGTTCTAACAGCATTTAAAAGGAAACAAAAAAAAAAAACTGCAGTGAAATAAGACATAAGTTTATCAAATATTTATAGTATACTATAGACACATAAGTATGTTCATATAAATTTTTTAATGTATGGGTTTCTGAATTGAATCGGTTGCTAAGAGGTTTCAATCAATGCACATATTTTTTTTTCAAAAATTTCGCTATTACCGCAAAAACGAATAAAACGACATGTGAAAATTATTCGAAAATCAAATTAACGCACCTGGCAATTGAATCAATAGACGACAGCAGAACAGAGGCAGGCAGCACGTGAACTGAAAAAAAGCTGTTCCCGGCAAATTTTCAAGTTCAAAAACATTTGCCAAATGCCTCAGTTCGATTAAGGCGCGAACAGGTACAGCGGATGCTGTGCGAATCGCGGGCGAGCGAGAGGTGTATCTTAGTCAGATAAAAAAGGAAGAGATACTTTTCCGCGGGCAACAAATGCGCAATACAAACGTCAGCATCAGCAACAGCCGCAGTATCTAGGCCGGGAGCAGACCCAGATGAGGTGGACGGATGAGGCGAATCATTAAAACGTCTTGAGCTTTCTGTGACGCGATGGCCGAAAGAGCAATCGCAGCTAAATCCTCCTTAAGGAGCAAGAAAATTCCTCCTTTGGTCCCTGGCATTTTTCCTTCCGTTCGTCTTATGCTGGGTGTATTTTCCCCGGATCGCACGAATTCATCTCATGCGCAAAAATATCAAAAACAATTTTGTGACGCAACGCCGCCATGAACCAACGCGGCTGAGTAGCGTGTGTCGTCGCCATATGGCCGGGAAAAGATGAGGAATTACGCTGCAGCGAAATAATGTCGCGTTACGAAAAACTATGCCTCTACTGCCGGCCGGCGGCGGTGGCGCCGCAACTTCAGTAGATAAATAGTCGTGAATTATAGAAAACGGCAGCAGCAACAAGAGCTCGGCAAAAATATACGATTAGGTAAATTATTTGATCAGATAAATTGCACTTCGCGGTGGCGTACGTCGCGGATCTTTTTATCGTCGCGCTCTCTTCGCGAATTTTGCCCGCGCATTGGGATATGCCGGCACGTGGCATCGTCTTGTTGTTGTTGCAATAAATTTCATTGAAGAAAATAAAAATGTTGTGAACAGCGCAATTTCGAGATTTTGGAGTGTAGTAAATATAGTGGCTAACGGGGGGCTCTATTATGTTATGACGATTTGTTTTCAATAGTGCGCCCCACGAAATTCTTGGAAATGTTTACGTTTATTCGCTCACATGACTGCTTTTTTATTTACGATAATCGCCAAGTCGTCTGGTTGCATAGTCCAATAAATGTGCAATTTACGATGATTTGAAACGCAACAAAATGATGACTTCAATTTCAATTATTGCGATATAACACAAAATATTTTCCCTTTTTAAAAATTTGTAGTCAGAAAGTGAGAAAACAAAACATCTTCAAATTTTGGTAGTCTAGTTAACAGTTTAATATAAAATTTAATATAAAACCAAATAATTTAAAAAATGCAAAGATAGTATCTTGAATGTTAAGACGGCTGAAAATTATAACCTTATCACTAAGATAAATTGAAGTGATTATTTATAAAACGCAAAATATTATTGCAAGATAGAGGACAATTAAAAATAGAATCTGCATATTAAGAGATATGACTATATATTAGATACATACATATGTATGTACAAAAAAAAAAACTCCTCGCCATGCTATTAAAGTTTTAGTGCTATTAAACTAATTAAAAATGAAATTCTTAAAAATTTACAACGCGTCATAACATGACGTACTCTGACTCTCAGTAAAAAAGTTTAATAAAAATGCTCAAATTATTATCATGCGAAAACGTATTTAGTAAAAATGCGATAAACATAACAGAGCCCTAATCTCAATAATTTTAAAATATTAATATTAATTTATAAATATTTTTCACAGTAAATTTTCAATATTTGTTTTAATAAACCCTTGGCACCTAGGGGTCAGATCGACCCCAGCCTCGTAAATCTCAATTTTTATACCTTAAGTTTTTTAGCATTCTTTAGTTTTGTTTCGTATCTTAATATTGGAAATGTATATGTTTAAAACCTTTGTATGTGTGTGTATCTTTGCCTGTGACTGACATCGTAGCTCCAAATAAGTCAACCGATTCAAAAGAATTTTTTTTTTGTTCAAGCAGTTTTATTAATTTTAAATAAACATATTCATGACTAGGGTCACGCTGACCCCACAGTGTCACATATACAATTTTGCGGAAGTGTGCCAGCTAAGGGTTAATTTAGTCACAGAGACACAATAGAAACATTTCATTTTCAATGACTATCAGCGACATCTATCACGAATCGAAAACAATATGTATTTTGGTCAAAAGCAACGTACATATTTTCGGTGTAGTATAATGAAAAGTAAATTTCAAAGGTTAAGAGGGCTTAAAGTAGGCTAATTTCAAACGTGTTTTAACACAATTAAATTGTTTTCGCAATTTTGTCCATACAAAATTTTCGACAATTTACATAATGTAAGTAGTTAATCAAATATTTAAGAAATTCCCAAAAAGAGTTTTATGACCTCTTAGTGATTTTTAGCCTCATTGTAAGAATTAACTCTCTGTGCCACTAACTAAAAAGCGTGAAATAAAACCAATGAAAAGGGAATAAAAACTAAATAAACCGTAATTCTCTTATTCAACACTTATCAAAATGATACAAGTGTTAAGTAAAAGCCAAATAGTTTGTAAAAAGTAAAAAGATTGACACTTTTTTCTATACATTTCTAACTTTCTTTTCTTTTATTATTTTACAGGTGAGTGTTCACTTTAATTTCGAAAACATTGAGACATCAAAACGAGAGGTATGTAAACTTTTAATCTAAACAAGATGATCATGTAAAAAGCAACTTCACGTTCCCAAAAGTGGGATCACTCGTTTTAAGTGATACGAAAAATTCCATTTCAATCGGCACTTCATCAACCCTGGAATGTACCTTCTAAAAACGGATTTTGATCGTCATTCAAAAAATTGTTTATTACACTTACGTCAGAACGGCAAATACAACTCGGGTGGACGCAACATAAAAAAAATAAAAAAAAATAAAATACAGAACGAAAACAGAGCCAAGAAAAGTCCCTTCGAGATCGTGCTGGAAATAAAAAAGAAGCGCACCGAAACGCGTTTTTATTCCGCGTGAAATCAGGTCAAGTCACTCAACCACTGCCAGGCCGCGGCCACTAATTAATTCACTCGAATTGTGCTGTGCGCGCATGCCTCATCGGATTGGATTTAACCTGTTCTGGGTTGCCCGATGAGCGGTGGCTGGAAAGCTATTTTTGTAATTTCGCACCACCGCCGGACCGACCGGTGAATTCCCGGACCTCTGGGAAAGTTGAGGCTCTTTGCGTACTTTTTGCCCTCGCTGACCCTCTCACAAGAAGGGCTTCTGGGCTTTTAACCAGTTTTCAGTAGCCCTTGTTTTTTCTCATTTTATAGGTCATATTCGTGCAGAAGTTGTGACTTATTTTTTTGTCCGCTCGTTTTCGTATTCCTTGAATGCAACGATTTTTTCGTTCTTCGTTGCATTCAAGGAATATATGACGAATAAACCGTCTGACCTTTTTCGATTAAATTTATTAAAAACAAAGAAAAAAGAATTTTTGGCCTCTTCTTATGCCGATATAGCAATAATTTTAAAAGGTGTGCGACATTTCACGCAATAAAATGAAAGGAAACAACTGGTTGTGTAAAAATATAACTTTTCCTTAACGTACTTTTCCCTTTACTCAAGGTTTTTTTAATCCTTGGTCCTCATAAAATGTCCAATGCCATGTGGAATTTCTGACTCGAAATTGCTCGGTTGTAAAAGCAATTTCACTACATATATCAATTATGGGATTTGTTGATTGGGAATCAGTTCAATGACAATTTGGAATTCCGCATACCTTTCTCTAATTAAATGCAATTACGTAACCTTCAGAACAATATTTCACTTTACTCTGTCGTTGGATATTTGAAATAATCAAAATCTGGATTACCTTTTTGAAAATGAATTTAGAATTCTTTGGCTTTATTGAATTTTAATTGCACCAGAAATATTTATTGATATGTATTGTATGTACTAAATAAGGCGGAAAAGTATTTCTTATATTAATCTTACATATATTGAAAATTTGTTGATTAAGTAAATTTGTACCATCGTAGGTCGTTTTATTCTAAGGTAAATAATAAAATAAAGATCTAACAGAATAATAATGTTGGAAAATCATGTTCTCTTAATAAAATAATCTTTAATTCTAATTCTGAGAATGTTTATCAGCTCAAGAATTTCTGATTCTCGAGAAATTCTATCAATCAGTATTGCGGAAGCAAAAACTAAAATATCTTAGAATTGTTGTCAGTAAACAAACAACTAATAATATTAGATCTTGCGTATATTCGAAGTATTTTTTTAATTTTAGACAATTTTATAAATAGAAAAATAAATTCGGCTAATTGATAATTTGGTAACAACAAGAGGAATAACAATTCAAACTTAATATTTTAGGTACTGGGAATGAATTTAAAGTTTTCTTTGGGTATGGTAAAATCTACCAGTTCATAATAGTTATTAAAAGGAAAAATAGATTATAGCAGAAGTAATTGATATAACTTTGGAAAATTCTCGATTTCACTAATAAGTGATAAATTAATGTAATAATGTAATGAGATTATATGTTATAAATGGATCTTATGAAATTGAATGCTTATTTTGTACAATTTAAATAAAAACAAGATATATTAGTACCATATTATATTTTATGCATTATATAATATATGAGTAATTGATATGTATATTAATAGCATGCTTGTGGTTATGTTAATGTAAGAATGTATAATTGCAATGAAAGCTTCATTATGAATTGATTACAATTAAATAATTAAACCCATTGGTAATTGTAATCGATTGGACAATTTTACAATTCTGTACAAAGTTAAATTGTTTTGTCCACATTATCTTTCGCTATTTGGTGCTTCTTTTGATGATCATGTATCGTAAATTGAGATACTAATATCGAGCTCTTAAAACATTTCCTGAAAGAAAAAAGTAATAATGTTTCCTCTGCCCTTCAAAATGTGAACGATCAAGAGACAGTGAAGTCGCCCAAGGCAATCATAGTAATTCTGAATGTCCGTGATCACCTCGCGATTGGCGCAAATGACGACAGCAACAGTGAAAAGTATGTCCTCTGTGGAGTTACCTGAACCCTTCTCCGATATTTTATAAGTCTTGACAAAAATATGATAAACTGTGGGCACGGCTCATTAGCGAAGTCCAATTTGTCATCCAAGATTTCCCTTCTTTCCGGAATTCTACCGAACAGTGCGTCTCCCAGCTAACGATCACATCGCACCCAATTCATCTAAGATTCACAGGGTCGCGTAAAGTTGACACGGTTAAGCGGCGCGCTACTTAAAGTTAAGTGACTCAAGTGCACTTCTGGCGCGTCTCGGTGGAGCGCGGCAGCGGCTAGGAAACATTTTTAGCCGAGCGTCCATAATTAGAAGCGGCGCCAAAAATGGTTTCGAACAACCTGTCATCGGTGCTTTACCGGTGCGACACGATTCGTGCGTAAATAATGTGACATACTGACATAGGACACCTATGCCGCCCGGCGATGATGATGACAGCGACACAATCGCGGTTTGTTCACCTAAAAATGTTTAGCATATTTTAAGTTTCACCTACCGCGACAGTAGCGTTGTAGCGACGCATCGGCAGCAGCGCGCCGCGTTATTCTGACGCTGATAGAGTTAGCCGCTACTAGCGAATTAATTGAGGAACCGGCGGCATTTTCATATACCAGCACTGAATTTTTCAGCTGGTCAATGCTGCTCCTCACGTGTCTAGAGGCCATTTTGGGAACGGGAATAAATAGTCCAAGTGAAGTCTAATGAGGTCGCGAATGAGCCGAGTCGCCGTGAATAAGCCGCTCATTTGGGGGCCAGCTTGATTTAATGCTTCAGAGACATTTCGTTGGAAGTATTTTTGAGCCAAGTGATGACTCAGAGAATGCTTCATTGATTGTACAGATCATTTTTAATGAAAAAATAATTCAATAACTATATTTCTCCCAATCGATGGCCCGATTTTGACGAATCCGCTCGCTGTTACAAAATTAACGAGCCAAATGAGCATGCTCAGCAGCATCGGTGCGCGAAAAACGCATACACGCACCTGAGTGCATGCAACCGAACGCACCTTGGACTAGTTAGTTAGCGAACCTGTTCGCGGGCCCTTGCCAGTTTATTTTTGCAACTTTTCAATAAGAACGCGTGCAGAAATAGCCCGATAGTGCCGCTCTCAAAAATCGTCTACTCGGCACCAGCAATCCACCTGTTCTCTTGCGAAATATTTCGCTTTTTATTCCTAAAACCCGTAAAACGCATTCGAACTTATTCTTGTGAGCAACCGAATGCAATTAAAATTAATTTGGATGACCGATTGCCATTTATTGCCTTGCTTTAACGGAAGTTGCTTTTATTTCTCTTAGGTCAGGTTAGCATGCTCGCCTTCAGGATGTATAAATTTTACTGTTTTCTAGATTTATGGAGACGCTTTTATGATGATTTAATCCTTGTATTGCGGTCAAATTTACATGCCTTTTAACTACAGAACTACGCACTCATATGCTTTTAGCTTACAATAAATTTTGACCCATATACCTTCTTTGGAATTCTTTTCACTTTAAAATGCATGATATGTTTATTAAAATAACTAATTAAAGTAACTCATAAAAATTTTCCTTCTACAAAAGATGCAATGGTGCCATTATTTTTAAAAGTTGTATTAGTCTAGTTTTTTAATATATCATTTTTATTAATATTCCCACTAAATCTCAAAGTGTATATAGCCCTCATGCGATGTGTTTTTTTTTAATAGTTGACTTATACCATTTTCAAAAATATTTCATGTTTACTACAAAAGGATTCAGGCTTTAATTGAAGTCATATTACGAGATCTTTTTACGTTCAATTATTATAACAATTTTTAAAAATGCCCAAAATACCATTTGGTGTTACTATTAACCCTATTATTCTCAAAAACTTGATGTGATAGAGGTAGAGTATTTTAGCTTGCGAATTTGTAGTCTATGGAAAAAGTCCTTCAGCTATAATATCTCAAGGAATATAAAAGAATACAATTTTAATTGAAAATTATCAAGCCGTTTGAAGTAAGCCTGAATGTTTTTCGCTATAGACGCAGTAGACCCCCTTTGTCATAGGGAAATCGACCGTTTTTCACTTCTTTAATAAACTCTAATAAGCCAGAGTTTTCCTCGGCGTTAAAACACCGAAGCTAATCACATAAATTTTGCACACACCGCAAATGCCTCCGCATAAGAGTGTACATGGAGCGCTCCCCATGAATATTATTTAATTTTTTTTTTTAGTTTTCAGTTCTTGCCGCGGAAAAGTGTGCCAAGGCTTGCAAATGGCCTTCTAATCGCCCACTACTTATTATGCTCTAGCATCTAGAGTCTACCTATATCGTTTTCACGCCGCCATCAGCGACCACGCAGCCAGTGAGCCGTTCCTATTCCTTTTGACATAGAAAACGCTCCCTGTTTTACTCTTTTAGCGCTTTTTTTTTTCGTTTATCCATTGTTGCTGGAACAATTTTCGCAAATACTAAAAATTGAATAACATTTTGCAGTCACTGTAGCAGAGGCCACTGTCGCTTGTCCCGACTTTGCAGAATCTTAAAATTGTTGAGGTTTGCTCTTAGGTAATCCACAAGAAGGCGAGCAACTAACTTTAAGACCAGTCGTCAGTTAGGTTTTCTCAATCAAAAGTGGCTAGGAAAAATTGGAGATTTCGCAATAATTTAAAATTTATGCCACTGCGCGGTGCCACAAGGTTCCCCTTTCTGACCCCTCTTATTACGTGAAACGCGTAATGCCCGTCTTGGAAAATCCAGACACAGGCTCACCTGGGCTCAGCGGCTGTCGCTGCTGTTGGCTGCGCTTTAGTGACTTTATCTTATAATTGCTGACATCTGTGGCGGAGTTTTTTTCTTTTTTTTTTTTTTTTAAGGCTTGGTCCACACGGCACTCACATTACCATTTACTCGTCTTGGAGTTCCGTGTGTTGTCGCTGAGTGGTTCTTAGCTCTTATTGTTTTCTTTTGGGAAACAATGCCGCGGCATTTTGCGTTAGTTAGCTTTGATTATGCTCCGAATGCCGTCCATCCATCAAGCCTAGACAGAAACGACGCTCTATGCTGGCGCGGTGAGCGGCATTTTCGCGGCACTTCTAGCCGCATAGATGGCATAGGCAACTCACCTGAAGGCATTTTCGTTTATTTCTTCGCGTGGTAGTAGCTATCTTCAAGTTGTAGCGGTAACGGTTCACATAATTACATTTTATAATGGCCTTGCCTGATTTTGCGATCACCTGAACTATTCTTTTTTTTTTCCTACAGATTTTTCCTCATTTTCAATTTCTTGTCGCTACCGCTCGGATGTAAGTAGTTCTCCTTGAAAGCGGCCAGTTTTTCGAATTAATCTGCACCACATTCAGGGTAGTTTTGTTTTTTTGTTAAAAAGTAAGTTTACCGCCTTTTTCGAGGCTTTTAAAACGTCTATGCCGGAAGAGTGCATATCGCTCGATTGGCCAGGTGAAAAGTAGGCCAACTTGAATGGGCATAAAATCGCAATTGTTTCTATTTCGCAAAGGAGCACTTGAAGCCGTTTATAAGAGAATTGTGGCGCGCGAGCTTGCGCTTACACCAGCCGCGCGGCGCGCGATCATTTGCAATTAACTTTCAATATGCTCAATTTGAGCACTTCTTGAGCAATTTTTTTTTTATTGGATAACGGGCACGTAACACATGCCGAGGAGCTGTGCTGTAAATAAGCCGCTTTAAAGAAAAGTTTATTAGACAGTCTCTGTGGTGGTTCTCCTTTCAGATGATCTTAAATCTGTTGTATTTTTTCTTCTGTCCGCCATTTGTTTATGTCGCTGCTTTTGTGACCAGATCTTTCATTAGGCAATTTCGAGCGGTAATTAAGGTTACCAAAGAAATTCGCAAATCGCCAGACCTTTTATTACTGAAGTAAGCTTAATATCTACTTGGCTTGAGTGTTGAAATTCCGGAGTTTACTTGTATATTCCAAGAAATATCATGCCTCATTGTCATGAATTTAATTTAAGGGCCTCTTTGTCTTAACTCTTGAACGTTATCTTTGAAAAGGGTGCTTCTCAAGTACAATGTTATCATATACTAAAAGTAAATTACGTAATTTGTGCTCAATGCACGTGCGTAACTTCAACTTAACGACAAAAATACTTACGTAGGTACAATAAAATCTTATCAAATAGTGCATTAGTGCTGCATTTCATAACATTAGAAAACATTTTAATTATTTCATCAAATTCCTACGACCTGTTTCTAACCGTAATCTCATTATTTTAAATATAATATCATAAAAGATATTATATTATATTTTTAACTTTTAACACAATTGAGCTTATAAATTACATATAACCCTTATAACTTTGTTCTAAACAATAATTTACAGTTTAAATTTTCAGGATAAGATTTAGTCGCCAGACTAATGAAATATACTAAATTTTATGTTCATAGCCCTGTTACTTTAGATTTTATTAATACTCAAAATTCATTGATTTTAGGGTACTAACCGAAGTCTTAGAAAGCTGAAATTTGGTATACAAACTGGGTTTAGAGTACAAATTAAAAAAAATTGATGGAAGGGAACTTCCAATTCTCTCTGCATTTTTTTATTAATTTTATTTTGTTCATCTATCTAAAATGGGTTGGGCACAGATAGGAAACAACTATAATTTTATTATTAGTACGGATAATAAATAAACTGATAATTTGGCTTACAGCTGTTTAGTACCATTATGATTGACATTTAGAATCTCTAAATTTAAATTATGCCACCTTCTTATCTTTTACGACTTCCGTGATAGTTAGCATTGCTTTGAATATTGATAATTTAAAGAGCCCTCTCACTAACTAATGTTGATTAATCTACATATTTACTTACATGACGAAAAGAACGCTTAACACGTCCTACTTTTATTTAAGTCTAGGACAATTACTCTATTACAAGGTTTCTTAAGTTCAAATGAGTTAATCATGAAAATTGCTTGGGTCCGTTAAACTCTAAAAGAAATTTCCTGAAACTCTCCCTGAAGGCAGGTAAAAGTGAAGAGATGGAGGAGGCATTTTTATAAGAAATGTTGTAAAGACCTAGAAAGATGCATCATTACACCTTGTTCCCCGTCGTCTTCTCGACTTGATAGGTCACCGGCTTAATGGCACGCTGCGTGACTGGATAGTTCCAGAGAAAACCGAGCCCTAAGTTTAACAAGACGTGCGCGGCACGACATGGCGCGTTTTTAGTTTAACGTACGCAAAGCAGAAAACAAGTTTTCTTCTCGCGGCCTTACCGTTATAATCATACTCATCCACGGCTTATTAATTTTTTTCTTTTTTTTTTCATTTTTTTGCGTCATTTCGTGTTTTGGAGGGAAAATCAAGATCCGAATGAGGTATGTATGTCGCCGCTACCCGTTTCGACAGTCCCGACCCATGACTCCATTTCCTTGGGAGGACTTTGCATAGCAAACAGATCAGTGAATTTTATTGCCTCTTCGATGGGATCACGATAAAAATAATTCCGCTATGAAGGTTGTATGATCTCAGAGGAGGGAGCCCCCAAATATCGTGGACTCATCGGTCCCAGTCCGTCCAGTTCAATAAAAGCGCCAGCGCGTAAAGGCGTGGAAAAAAAAATTGAAACAAAAAAAAATTAATAAATTACAAAAACAAAAAGCGAAGAGCGGTTGGAGGCGTGCACGCACTTTGGGAATTTCCTCTTCGAACAGCTGAACACTTGGCGAACTCCAAAAAAGGGCAAAAACTATCACAATCTTGACGAAAATAAGAAAGCGACAGGTTTTGGGAGTGATAAACTAAGATGTGCTCTTCAGAGGGGGAATCCAAATCCACTTTTCCAGATCGGTCAAGTTGTAAAAATTCAAAGTGGGCCGATATTCAATCGGAGTTTTGTGAAAATTACCGTTAGAAAGGTTTCTTGGGAAAAAACTTATGTAACTTTAGGGACTTGGGCTCAAGAGAGATCTTGGGAATTTTTTTTCCATCCATATTTTGCTTTCTAACTTGTTTTTGTACCCTAACCTAGGATTGATAGATAAATCCGGTACGTTTTTCTAATTCTTCTTTAAAGATTTTCTTATCTTGCAAAAATGCATAATTAAGATTTAATTAAATTAGTAAATCAATTATATTTTTATTTAGAAACGACAATTTGCACAGAAAAAAAGCTATCGCTTATTGGATTTAGATAGTCATATTTAACAGACCATTCTTTTAAAGTAAAATGTTGACCTTCATTCGGTTCTATCTGGCATTCCACAAGGTATGTAGCTACAATGGGCTTTTATTGTTCACAATTTTTATTAACGTAAAACTTCTAAAAGATATCTTCGGCGATGGTTAAATTTTGAGATATTTAATTTGCGAAAATCAGTCAAAAAATTATTTTTTTTTATTGGTTTAAAAAAGTATTGCACTTTGAACTTTGGACCAATCAAATTAAATTCATCAATCAATCAACAATAACATCAATATATTTTTTTTAAATTACAACTTTTTTTTCAAGAGCTTTGTAGGCAAATATTATAATTTTAATTTTAACTTTTTTCTTTTTCCGGGAGGAAGCACCCAGTTGTTAATACCTATTATATCCATATGTATTACCTTCATTCAAAGTCTCTTTAGTAGTAAATCGAAAAGCCTTTATGATGTTCAACCGCAAAAATTGTTTGAATTTTTTACGTATTTTTGCATTGTCATTCACCACGCAGTAAATAATGATTTAAAATTATTGAACACATAAAACGTCTTCAAAAGCTTTAAAATTCTTATGAAAAATTGAATACTTTTTGTTTTAATAACCTCTGTTCTAGAGGTTAAATTTTAGTAGGTACATTTTCACAAGGTAATCAGTCCCCTTATGGTTTCAATCTATCATAATTTGTTATAGGGTTTTTCGTTATTTTTTATTGTACTTGTAACATCAGCTGGTGAAATAATATAATATACCTCTTGATAATATATAAATAAATAAATAAATAAAAATTACGAATACTTCTGATGTATGTACAAGTTTATCAGATTTAAAAGATATTAAAATGTTAAGTACTTTAAATTATGGTGCTTAGTAGGCACACAAGGCTAAAAGCTGAAGTAATGTCATTGACGTTCCTGTAGTCAGTTGAACTACACAGAACCGCTTATTACCCTAAATCCTCTAAATCCTGATAAGGTATCAGTGGTAGTATGTCATTCCGGATCTCAGAATCTCAGATCACATTAATAAAATACAGCAATGGTGAATGGGAGTTAGTCACCGAAAGTGAAGTTCTACAATGGCTCAACCTGAAAGTTTCTCCGACCAGAGCCAGAATACCCCGTAAGGTAAAATGTATATAGTATAAATTTACCAGAAAATTTTAGGCGTTATCGCTGCATTGTGGCGGCTAGATCTATTAGATAATAGGCCGAGCAGGTAGCCGTAGAATCATAAATTAAGCTCTATGGGAGCTTTACAACATCGCACCCTGCGAGACCTGCTCAATTTCCCATTCGCACATGAGAGGAGGACAAAGTGGCTTAATGGCTAATACCGTGCCCGGCCCAGATTTACTTGAGCAAACAATTCGATATCAATGCGGTGCGCGCCAGCTTCTACGGCGTCGACTATGACGCTCTACGTCGGGTACGACGCCGACGACGACGCGACATCAGAGAAGTTTACTGCATTTGTATCTAGGTTATGCTTACAGCGTCCAAAGAGGACAATGCGAGGGGCTCCGCAGTAAATGCTATTACACAAGAAGCGGGCGAAAATGGGTTTTTAGGTCACCAAGCCACAGTCACAACAGCTCCGGGGCTGGAGAAGATTTTTTTATTTTTACTTTACTTGACTTTTTTTTTTTATATTGTGGGTTATTCTCTGGCTGTTGCTGGCTCTGCCGCTGGTTTTCTGTTGTTTTAGCATATTGTAAATATAGCAACGGGACTGCCGCGAGAACGGAAAGAGAACGTTACGACAGCTACGGCCTATACATGGACAGAGCGGCGACAGTGTTAAAAAGCGACTGGTTTTGTGCCAAGAGCCGCACCATGAAAATACAAAAATGATAGTATGAATTGCTAAGCCAGCTAAGCGGCACTAAGAAGCGGTGCAGAGCTGTTAAGCGAAAGTGAAACGACTAACAAAAAGGAAGTCGAGCTTGTTTCCGCATTAAAGAGACGTAAATCACTAGCAAACAGCGGCTAATCACCAATTAGCAAATTTATTGGCAATTAAATTACCACCGCCTTTTCGAAACTGCAATGATGGAGGGTCTGCCACACAGCGCATGCCATAGCTCATCATAATTGAAATGCGCTACCTGAGCGCCATAAAAGGGGAAGGGGAGGGGGATACACCCACAAGTCTCAATTACATCGGCATAAAACCGCCTTAATAATGCTAATACCGTCCTTAGACGATACCATCGACCGGTGACATGTGCCGTGTGCCAGCTGCAGATAGATACAAAATCGTGCTCTGATTTGGGTCGTCTGAATAGAGGTTACCCGGTGGAGCTTCCTGCGGTTGAACCGGAGCAGCGACAATGGGGCAAACAGGTAGTGTGAACATACGCAAAACTAATTAAGGAATCACTGAATAGCTGCATATACGCAGCTTTTACTACCTCACCTTGCTATTCCGCGCTGCGAAAGATGGAGGGAGAGGTATTGAAATGCCATCCAAAAGGTAAGGTACTTGTTATAATGTTCCCGAATTCCTTTCATGGGCATGTCGACGATTTTTGTGCATTGTATCGTTGCTTGTTGGTTTGTACAACAATGAAACCCATTCATAAGGTGCTTCGTCCAACAATAAACCTTCTCATTTTCTACGGTTCTAAGAAATCTTTCAAATATTCTAGCTTTAGATAAAAATATGTTCAGTTTATAATTTATTAATCCAGTTTTGCTTTTTATTGTCCAGTAATTTTAGGTATTTTGCTAAAATTAATTACTACCATGTTTCCGGTATAACAAAAAAAAAATACAAGGGATTATTTTTGTAGACAATTTTTTAACATGTCATAGATCTATATACTAAATGAAAATGACTCATAACGTCATATTTTTGAAACCAAAAGTTTTAAAGATGAAGTCGCACCTTAATATGCATAGTAAATAATTATTATAAATAGCTAAATACTCATAGGCATTAAAAGTGAACCTTGTGCATTTGTACCCTGCGCGTTGCACTATTAAATTTCAGGCCATGTTCGCCTGATGACGCATTTCACCATTAAAACAATACGTCTGCGAAATATTGAGTCGATTAGCATTCCTTTTGCGTTTTCATCTGTTTTTCGATAAAATTCCTTTTCCTCTCCCTCCCCCCCTCCACCTAATGACTAATTGAAATTGGATCTTCGCACAAAATTCCGGGTGTGCACGCGATTAAAGCAATTCAGACAGAGGAATACCTTTCTTCGTCTTCAATCGTAAGAAGCACCTCTTTCTGCAATATTGCAATAAAAGCCACCTTGCAGAATAAAAAGACAAATACCATTTTTTATGTGTTTTGTTTTCGCTGATGGAAAAGGAAAACTATAAACGATTTTATTCCGTTATATATATATAAATATACACATGGTACGCAGGTGGTATTAGTCACCTCGGTGAGGAAAACCAAAACCAAAGCAAACCACTCAAGTGTGGATCACGGTGCAGCGGTTTGTAATACCTGCGGATTGGAAGAAGGTGATTCAAAACTCATGTGTGCTTCGCACGGTTTAAAAGAAAAATGAGGAAAACCGTGGTAGAAAAGCACTTAAGCCTGAGCATGCGCAATTGATAGGAAAAAAAAAAAAAATACCGCATGTACAGGTTGCACATTTTACGGCGTTGAAACACCGGCTTTGATTTAGTTTGGTTTGGGGGAAGCGGTCGAGGTTGGCATTGAATGGAAAACCAACCTTCTTCTTTTGCGGTTTTCCTGATGGGAAGGGGGGGGGGGGGGGGGGGGGGGGTCTTGTAAGTGTTTGTCCCACAAGAGAACACCGCCACCAACCACCTCTTTTCATACCAGATTTTTGTTTTCACCTGTGCGGGCGCAGCATTCGCCAGCAATTCCACCGAGGTCGCGCCGACGGGCTGGTGGTACTAATGAACCGCTAATAACCCGTCGTGATCGGATTTATTAATCGCGCAATGGCAGCTAATAAAACATCTGTTTACTCAGATGTGTGCGGTTCGACTCGTTGGCTCTTTATCGTAAATAAGATCTCCATCTGGAGACTGCGACGCCGATGAAGACAACGACGACAACGCGCGATGATGCAAGTTGAATCGAAGATGTGAGGTGAAACCTCTAAATCCATCAGCCAGGTTGCTTGACGCATTGCCGCCCGCTTTGTCACTTTTCCATGTCACGATAGTGCCGGGCACGAATTAATTACGTAAAATAAAAATTAAAAACTGTGTCGCAACATCCTACCCACCTGTGCTGCCTCTTTCCAAAGCACATCTTGTGCAATATTGGCGTTGTGCCAATTTTCCATTTGCCGGTCTTTACCTAGACCTACTCTGTTCGCATTATCGCGTATTAGTCTAAGACCCATTTTTGCGCCGAGACGAATACCTTGCCCGGCCGTGTGTTGTTTGTTGGCTAATATCGTTCACGGCACGTCTCGCATCGCACCGTCGTTGTCTTTGATATTGCGATTTTCTTAAGTTTGTTCTCTCTCATTTTGCCCGCTTGCCGGGCGATGGAGGTAACGTTCTTGTAATTTTCTTACCTGATGCCAATTAACGACACGCGGAGTACTTTAATTGAGGTAATTGTTGCCCGTTGTCACTTCGATTCGGTTTCGTTTTTTTGATCTGCTACCAAGGACAGAATAGGTGCAATTTTCTGGGGCTTTTCATGCTAAGTAAGTCGAATGCGGCACAAAATACCTACTTCAATTTGAGGCCGGAAATTTGTCTTTATAGAAAGGAGGCAGTAGCGCGCGGTATTATGATGCATAGCTTCAATTCCAGCGGACACTTTGACTGCTGCAGATTGCCACCATGATTGCTTTATTAGCCCTGGGGGCGCTTTATTCTAGAGATCTGAAGTAGCCGCCATGAGTATGTTTACGCTTTAACATACATATATTATTTCACTTGACGTAGTTTTCTGTAAATATTTGCAATTAATAGCGTCGCACTTTGGTTGCAGGGCGAAATCTTTCTAGAAAACCAAACACCTTTTCACTTTTACTTTTACTTTTACCGCATGCTTCTAAAGGATAATGCAATTTTCACGATTTGTACATTGTACTATAAACTTTTTTTCAACTAGAACACAAATTCTGCATTTTTTAGTAGCAAACAACTTTTTCTGTGTAAGTAATACAAGTATTTAAGATGTTTTATGAATATTAAAAGCAATTTTCATGTTTCTTTTATTTAAATGTTTGTTCACACTATTGTGCGAAACTACTGAATTGATTCTATTTGAAAACTAACATCTCTCTAAGTTTTAGTAATTTAATATAATATTATCGTGTTATGACTAAAATCGAATAAACAGTGATCAAGGTACAAATCGGAAAATGCTCTGAAATTTGAAAATAGGTAGCTACATATATATTATCAATCATGCAAAGAAAAGCATATTTTTTTTTACAAAGCGATCAGCATTATGTGGAGAAAAAGAGTTAATTTTTGTTGGAAACTTTAATTAATGTATGAATTTTTTGGCTTTAAATAGCATCCGGAATTTATGCATTTCAACTAACTAACTATTTAATATTTTAAAGAGATCGATATCGATAAAATTGGAAATAGTTATAGAACTTTTTAAAAATAATTATTAATAATTATTATTCATTTGTTAATTATTAATAATTTTTCAAATCTAATATGAAATGTTAACGAAAGAATGCAAGAGACTGCTCTATTTGAAAAAAAAAAAATTTAAATATATAATATAATATAAAAATGATAAAATATTACCTAAACGAAGTTCAAATGCAAAAGTCAAAGAGGCCAATAGCATTTTTGGTTTTGATTAGGGGCCATAAAAATAAGGCTAATATTTCTAAAAAGTAGGCACTTTTGATCAAAAGTATAAAGACGGTTTTACGTAGAATTTTAGATTAGTAGTGGAATTAGTAAAACACACTTTGAATAAGCCCTGTTTGAACAGATATTAAGGTATATTTTAGCAGTTATGCAGGTATCTGTAGGGCGTTTTCTTCCATTTTGAAACGCCACATTGAATTCTTAAAATCATGAAAATAAATATGTTCTCGTGCACTGCACGTTCGATGTCCCTTGAAAGTTTTTCCTGACATATTGAACATAGCTAGCAACAATAAATTAATATTCTTCCGGTGGTTGTGTTCCATTTACGTGAACGCGTTATTTGAGCAACAATCAAACGTGATGATGTTGAGAGCATACATAATTTACAGATTAGCGATTGCCAGTCGATCAAATCGTTTGTTTACATCAATCATTTCAGGCTAACATGCAAAAAAGCCCATAGCCAGAAAGTAAATAGAATTACCCGGCAACTTGAATTCCGCGAAAACTATGTGCTGCCGGCTTCTAGCATATGATAGCATGTGATAGAGTTTGGCTGAACGCGGACGTGGAGCGGCGCGGCGCGGTGTGGCGGCGACGACGACGACGACGGAGACGCTCCACCAGTTCCAACAGGCCAGCCTTAATGGCTTTAATTCCATGACGTCATTTCTAATAAAATTAAAATCCCCACTAGCGCGCCATATGTGTGGCTCGTACGTGGGCCCTGTGTCTACGCGGCAAAACAGATGAAATGGGAAAGAAGCACAACTCCAGCGTAATTAAGTGTATGAGCCGTCGGATCAAATTTCATAGAATCCACGGGGACAGTGCGGAGTACATAAGTCGCTGAATTCGCGGGAATCGAAAATAATTGCTACGAGGGGACTCTGGGACGCGATAATGGGCGTATTTGGTGTATTATTACAAAAAAAATTTTATTTTTTCTATCAGTCGTAGAATGTTTTCTTATAATATCAGGAGATGGCGTGTTTCTGTTATTCTCGCACTCATCTTAGAGCTTCCCGCGAAAAATTAAGCGAAAACCTTCAAGGTTGGGTTTTTGCTAAAAATTCAATACATAATTTCACGTTCGCAGAGTGCCTTTAACCTCGGAATTTGCACGAAAAGATAACAGGTTTTATGACCGATAGAACGATTTCGGAGCGGGAAGAGAATCGTAGCATTTATGCAAAAATATTTGGTAAAGAATTTACACTCTTATCGAGAAAACAAAAAACAATTTGGATTTTGGCGCGTGTAGCTTTGGGCACCTTCGTGGCGAGCCGAATAAACAAACAGGAAAAAACGCAGCATAATATTTGGATTTTGAGCTATAACAATAGTCAACCGAAATGAGACTTAAGTAGCTGATACTAAGAAA